>JAZKJV010003999.1:0-421232 GCA_037367405.1 Ottelia alismoides
TGGTCAAAGCACAAGCGAAGATACCTGGAGGCGATGTTTTGGAGCTCGCCGGAGCAAACGCAGCCCACCAGCTCGCCTCGCGACCAGCGAGCACCCACGGCCTCCGCCGTGGCCTTTTGACGCCCCCAGGAGATAGAGGACGACCAGAGGAGGCTCCGGTCCACTTTTTAGGCTCAGAAGCCATCGGAGTCGGCCGGAGGAGCTCGAGGAACCTCGCACCGCCGAAGCTCCGCCGTGTTCTTCCAGCCGTATTCACCACCGTCCGATCAGAGCGCCTCCTCCAGATCAAGCAGCAACCGTTGGATCGCGCCACGCCTCGACCGTTGATCTCCTCCGGGAGATCTAATCGTAGCCGCTGATCCACGAAGCGTCATCGGCCGTTCATCAAGCGCCACGTGTCTAAGTGGCACCTTCATCGCCGTCGGATCACGCGTCGAGGGTATTTTGCATCTACACCCTCGCACCTTTTGTATTTATTATTTAGTATTTAAACTTTTTTCTGTAGTATAAAAACTTTGGGCTATTTGCATATAAGCCCTGCACTCCTTTATATTTGCGTCCAGGTCCTTCGCCACATCACCTCACGTGACCAGCACACGTGAGGTGTGGGCATTTTGCAGAGGGAACTCGGGTTTTTGTTGTGTTTCGTTTTAGTACCAAAACTGTGATAGCACATGTTATATTTTTGGAGATTTTGCAAGTAAGTCCCTAGGGTTTTGGATTATTACATTTTAGTCCCTGCCAGGTGCGTGCAAGTCACGCGCCCTGGTGGGAAAATTGCTTAAACACCCAGGCGGGTTTTGTAATTGCATTTTGGTGCTATAAATTAAATATTCAGTTCAATATTTTGTGGAAATTTGCATGTATGCCCTGGATGTATGTTAAATTGCATTTTATACCCCTGCCAGGCCTGTGTATTGATTGGATGCTTGTTGTATTCATTTAACCCATCATTTTAAATCCAAAAATTTCACAAAAATAGAGTTAAGCTCCTGGACACGTGTTCTTCCATGCCATCTTTTTAGTTTTTGATTTTATTTTATTATATATTTATTAAAAATCAAAAACAGCCTTTTTGTGTACTGTCTAGCCTAGAAAATACCAAAAAATAGTAAAACCCCTCCGATAATTCCAAAAAAAATCACCTAGTGTCTATTTTATCCTATATTAGTGTCAGTCCAAAAATCATTAAAATATCAAAAGAAAAACACTAAAAATTTAAAAACACTCAAAAACTTCAAAAAAATATATAAAATAGTAGAAAACTCCAAAAATCACAAACTCAGTTCCTGTTTGTTCCTTATTTTGTCCTTTTTATTTGAAAAATAGTGTGAAAATTTTAGCTACTGGTTGCTATTTTTAAATCTCATTTTACTCACAGCACCCTTTCCACTGTTTTGCCTTATTTCAACATTTGAAAATACCAAAAACACCTTGAAAAATCCCCAAAAATCACAAAAACAGTAGAAAATCATAAAAATACTAAAAACAATTTATTTCTGTATTTTTGGTTATTTTTGCACATTTTTATAAATATTTTAGCTTGTCTTTTATTATATTGTCTTTACTTTCAATATTGAAAAAGAAATAAAAAATTATAAAATATAAAATTATAAAAATCAGAAAATTAAAAATCAAAATACAAAATTAAAAATTAAACAAAAAAATAATAAAATAAAATTTAAAAAAATAAATTAAAAACCCACAAAAATTTCCTTTGCTTGTTTGCTTAGTGTAGACACATCACACACACACTTGAGGACAATTTTTGAATTACCCTGCTTGTTCCCTGTGTTCGAACTCTCTACATACTTGCACCTATACATCTTTTATGTAGAGTTAAAAATAAATTTGACTCCACATTTGCTTGTCATTGTTTGATATTGATTGTGGGTTCATTGTTGATTAATCACATTTTATTGTGGGTCGCCACAGCGACGTATTTAGACCCTCGATAAAGTGTGGTTATCAAATGGCGCCGTTGCCGGGGAGCAACAGCGAGTAGTTTACATTTTGTCTGTTTGTGCTTGTTGTCTACCATAGCTTTAGTTTTTATCTCTCTTACATTTTTGCTACATATATTGATTGAGATATTCTGACCACTCTGCTTTGTCTTCTTGCGAGGGACCGCGGAGCGAGGCGGATCGCTTAGGTGACCCGGAGCAACCTTGGAAGCGGAGCCGGCTATTCTTTAGCCAAGCTGGCAGGAGAGAGCAAGAGGAGTGAGAGAGAGTGATTAGATAGCTCTTCTTTTATTTTTGTGAGAGAGTGATTTATTTAATTGTAATAATACAGGTACACTTGGACTCTCTGGACACTTAGACACTATCGGGCCTAATTTCCGGGTGTTTGTTCACCCGGGGGCTCACCGCGGTTTTATCGCCGTCATTTCCGGTTTTGTTTTCATTTTCACTTTCTTTTGTGGATTGAGCTCTTAGTTCTAGGTCCCGCTTGATTCGATTAGAATAGGTCCAAACACCTAATTATCTTTGCATGCTCCTATAGATTCGCATTTGGACTTAGACTAATTAAACAGTTGGCTAGTAGCTTCCAATCCACGCGCCGCGAGCTCACACCCGAACAAGCGCTTTCTCCTAACTCAAATCTGTTGAGCAGAGGAGGGGTGAGCCTAGACCGGACACTCGGATTAGGAGTTAATAGCTAACTTGTGGTTCTCCACGCTAGCAGTTGCCTGTTCTAGGACGATTTCCCGCTTGCATATCGCCATATAGCATAGGTTTATAAATTCTGCTTTGCATCCCGAGAGAGCTGGGATTCGCTGTAAGTCTTCTTACTTTGCACGCATCATCTAGGCACAAAGGTGAGATTTCCACCTTGGTGTCGACTTGCACGGCTTTTCCGACTCTATTCTCCCTCTGTTTTTGGAACAAAGTAGGATAAAGGAAAAATACAAAAACCGTTAGGTGCTTGTTTTGAATCTACTCAAAAGAAGCGATAACACAAAAAAAATTAAAAAAGGGACTGCTAAAGAAAACTTGACCAAAATAAAATTGGTAATTGGATTCATTGCTTGGGGAGAGTAACACCCTCACTTGTCTTCAGGTTGCATGGGAAGGTCTCCTTCCAAGTGAGGTGAGCGCTTCGTAAGGATTAGAGCCAAAAATCAACTTGTGGTTGCCTTGTGTATCGCCTGGATTTCCGAAGTATTGGCGCTACTATCGTACGTAGTCGAGTAGGGCTTGGTCGCCATTGGTGACTCGCTATTGTGTGAGCACCGACCTTGTCCGAAGTACCGAGCTTAGGCCACGCCTTCACGGGTGTGTCTGTCTCACCGGCTGCGTCCGAGTAGGCCTTGCACGCTCAGGGTGGATTCCGTTGCGAGCGAGGTCCGAAGTATCGGTTTCGCCTATCGGCTTCCTCCTCTATTTCTTTGGCTGAGTAGGGATCCAGGAAGGGTTACAGGGACCTCAAAAAGCGCAAGTTACAGGTTACATAGGAGGAGGACAAGTACGGGGACACTTTCCTGGCAGTACTCTCTCTCCTATAGGCGTAGCGTTCTAAGGACTCGTGATAAGATAAGTACCTGAAAACAAGCTAAAATTGACAAGATAAAAGCCCGAACCTTCACGGCTTCACGTGTTGAGTGGTGAAATCACCCTTGCTTTGCGTTTGATAGCTAGATTTATTTTAGGTCAAGATCAAAAACACCGCACAATTGTGCACAATTTTGTTGCATATCATCTTCTTCTTCTCTTGCATTATTCCCACTCTTCTCGAATAATCAAGATGATGGGACGGAGATCTCTTTAGGCCGACTTTGTCGGCACCGCTATCTAGCACTCCTCCTTACTCATCTAGGAATGCCTCGGAGAGTCCGCTCTCCGAGCCCGAGTTCACATCCACCCTGTTCCCCCTCGACCACCCTTCCCATTCTCCTTCTCTCATGTCCATTGTGTCAGAATTCAGTGCATCACAGAGTTCCGCTCATTCGACAGCACTGAGATGGCCTCTTTTGCTTTTTCAGAAAAATCCAGCAATGGCAGACAGAGGCGAGCACCCAGATGACCACGATCACCCTCCATTCATAATCGATCAGGTGGCCATCAACAATTCCTTGCTAGCGTCCCTGGAGAATATGCAGAGACAGATCCGTGATCAGGGAACATTCATGGGTGATCTGATGAGAGAAATAGCGCAGATGAGAGAGAACCGACCTGGGGGCGGTGGCGGAGGTGGAGGAGGAGGACTGATGCAGGAGGAGGCGATCCAGACGCTGAGCGACCGCCGCAGACCATCATGAGGGAGTTGCACAACCCAGCTGCATCCCTCACTCACCGGTGGATCAGACTCCCGCCCATTCATGGAGATTTCGAGCTTCGGCCCCACACGATCAGCTGCTACCCAAGTTTCACGGGTTGCCGACCGAAGAGCCGCACCTCCACCTCCAGGAATTTGAGATGATTTGCAGCACTATCCATGATCGGTTGATGACCGAGGACACCATTAAGATGACCGCCTTCCCGTTCTCTTTGGTTGATAGAGCCGCATATTGGCTCAAGCACCTTGGGCGATTCGTCGACACCTGGGCAGATCTCCGGACCGCATACCTAAAGAAGTACTACCCGCTCGACCGGACCAACGCAGCTCGAGCCATGATCAGCAATTTCGTCATGATCCCAAATGAACAGTTCCATGAAGCCTGGGATCGATTCAGAGAGCTCATTGACCGGTGTCCGCCACCATGATATCTCCAAGCCCAATCTCGTACAGAGTTTCTTCTGTGGGCTGACACCGAAGCTGCAGGGGCTAGTGAACGCTCTTACGGTGGGTCTTATTTCTCCAAGGGAGAAGACGACGTCTGGGCCTCTACGAAGGCATGGCAGAAAACTCCACAGTGATGGCCCAGGGCCGTGTCTATACACAGCAGAAGCCCCCACAAGGAGCGGGATCATTTCATAGGATCGCCCGCATCGATGCCGGTCCCAACACAACGTCAGTAGCCACAGCCCAAGCCGAATCAGGCCGCACCGACATGGGCATCATTAGTGAGAAGTTGGACGCATGGAGATCCTCGAGAAGAAGCAAAACCAAGGTCTTGCTCAGATGGACCTTCTCACCAAGACCATGAGTGACCTGAAAACTCAAATCCTATGCATTCAGGAGGCACAAGCTCATGCCCAACAGCCTCCCAGGTCACGGTTGACTCCGGCAGTAGCAGTTCCAACCAACCTTCTACCTCGTACCGACAGGTGAATCATATCCAGGCAGAGCCGGTTCCACTGCTGCAGTACCATCCAGAGCAACCGCCGTCTCAGGAGACTCAGATGGTGGTCTATTAGCCGGAGCAGCCTGGCATTCTTCCTCCACCTTCCTTTGAGCAGGAGCCATTGATGGAAGTCAATGGGATTTGGTACGACCGGTACCCTCAGCCCGGGATTCGTCGGGATCACCCCGGATTCCGTTGGGGCAATGGTGGCTCCTCCTCCCAGCAGCAGAATCCTGCCCAAGGACACCAGAACAGCCAGCCACAGCAGCATAACCAGCAGCCCCAGTATGCCCAGCCGCAGCAATATCACAGTGGTCCTCGTCCCACCTATCAGGGACAACAGTGGAGGCAGCGCCAACCGCCTCAGCAGTCTTATCACCAGCCTTCCCCCAGTATCAGCAGCAACACCAGCAGCAGCAGCCCCATTTCCAGTAGGGACAGACATCCGGTTCTCAGGGTCCAGCCTATGAGAACCCAGCCCTCGATGATCTTGCCCGCTTGCTATCTGAACAGCGAGCATCATTCAGGCAAGAAATGGATGAATTCCGTCAGGAGATGCGGGATATCATCAAAGGCAAAGACGCCATACCCCGCTCAGATCGAACCTAATCCTAATAACCTAAAAAGAAAATCTGAGCAGGTAGAGTTCACAGAGGATACCTCTCCTAGTGATGATTTGAATGAGATGTCTTATCTTTGAATGATGCTGATTTTGTGACTACTAGGAGCGGTAGGATGCCAGCCGGCGGCGCCTCTTCTGAGCGACAACCAGATGCTGAACCAGGAGCGCAGAGGAGCAGAGGAGCGGTGCTGATGCCTCCCAAGATGATGTTGAAGACGGTGGTGCTGATACCACCAATGATGGAGTCCAGGACGACGGTGCTGATGCTGTCGTGATACCAGATGCAGATGGTGGTGCTGATGCCACCATTTTGGATGCTGAACCAGAGGAGCGGTGCTGATGCCGCGAAGACCGGTGCTAGTGTGGTGCGGAGGCCACCACATCTACTTTTGTTGAGCCACCATTGTGATGTTACCACATTTTGTACCTAGAGACTGTGGGAACAAAACAAGAACAAAAATATGAATAAAGAAAGGTTTCTGTTCAAATTGCGGATCCATATGTGATGAATGATGATAATTGTATGGATTCTCCGTCTTCACAGGCACAGGGACCGATTCCTAGTCCTCCATCTGCGGAGGCCCCTAACATCCCTTCCCTGAGGCACTCCGCCGAGCGAAGGGAATAAAAAAGAAAATCCAAAAAAGAGCCAACAGGTAGAGTTCGGCAACGAAATGATTGACAGATTTCATATTCAGCTGACTCTACGAGAAGCACTTGAGCATATCCCCTTCTTCAAGAAGAATTTTGAAAGAAACAACTATTGTCCGAAGGAAGAAGAGGTACAGAGATCAAATCCATATGCTCACTCATGACACTTGCTGCGCCTTCAGAACACATTACCAGCCAAGCGACCCGATACAGGAGCTTCCTACGTCAGATGCGAGATCCAGGAGCAGCGGTTCGATCGTACTCTATTAGACAACGGCTCTTCAATTAACCTCCTTCCGGCAGCCTTACTCAAGCAGTTCGAGTTTGGCCCTCTTCTTCGAAGCAGAACGGTCCTTCAATTTGCTGATAGGTCGATTAAGAGGCCGAAGGGGTTATTGAAAGACGTGGTCGTTACCATTCAGGGCCTGAAATTCCCCGTGGACTTCGTTGTGTTGACATGGAGATCCCTGAGGCGGTAACTGATGCCCCCATCATTCTCGGACGTCCATTCTTGGCCACAGCCAAGGCGGTGGCCGACCATGATAGCGGGAAGGTATGCTTTTGCGTAGAGGGCGAAACCATACAAATAGAGACGATCGAAGAAATCAAAGCTAGAGAGTTAGAGTGCTCTGAGCAGTCCAGTGAAGCAGCGCAGATGACAGAGGAGGAGTTAGACATCCACCAGGTTTGTGATTTTGAGATGACTGATGATGAATCCAGTTGGAAAGATCCGTAGCACCGACCCTCGCTTTGCCTACAGATTCACTGTATCTCAAGCTCATGGCAGTCGAGAGCCGGGAAAGCACATCCCTGGATGAGGATACATCTGAAGCTGACAGTGTTGTGATGAGTGGTGCAGATGATTTTCATTCTTGCTCATCTTCTTCAGATCCCTCGGATTCAGACATTGACTGGGATGACTTTGATGATTATTTACCGTGTCTGATTCCTTCTGAGCCAACAGCCAGGACAGAGTGCGAGCCAGTGCAGTTTATTGATGATTCAGCAGGCCGCCCTTCGTCAGAAATTCATGCAGAGCAAGAGTTCTCCCATGCAGACCTGGTAGCATTTACACAGACATATCAGAAGCCAGATCTGCCACCTCCCAGTTGTCCAGAACGGAAACCTCTGCCGCAGTCGATGACATACAGATTCCTTGCGGGTGAGCAGAAATGTACCCAGTCATTATCTCAGCAGATTTGACTGCAGAGCAAGATCTCGTTTGATGGAGGTTCTTGAAAGAAACCGCAAGGCAATCGGTTGGAGTATAGCTGATCTCAGGGGTTGAGCCCAAATCTTTGCTCTCACCACATCTATCTTGAAGATAACGCTAAGCCATCACGTGAGTTCCAACGACGGCTGAACCCGATCTTCGAGACGTAGTCATGAAAGAAATTTCAAGATGGTGGAGCGCCGATTTTATCTATCCCATCTCCGACTCCAAATGGGTAAGTCGCTACATGTGGTACCCAAGAAGACGGGTATCACTACAGTTGTCAACGAGTCTGGAGAGGAGATCGCTACCAGAGTACCAACTTCTTGGTGGGTCTGTGTGGACTACAGACGATTGAATGAGGCCACCAAGAAGGATCACTTCCCGCTATCCTTCATTGATCAGATTATCGAGCGGTTAGCTGGGAAGAGTCATTATTGTTTTTCTTGATGGGTACTCTGGATACAATCAAGTGGCCATTGTGCCCGAAGACCAGGAGAAAACGACATTCACCTGTCCGTTTTGGGACTTATGCTTTCAGACGGATGCCCTTTGGTCTATGTAACGCTCCGGCGACATTCCAATGGTGCATGTTGTCCATCTTCTCGGACATGGTGGGTGACTGTTTAGAGGTCTTCATGGATGACTTCTCGGTCTATGGCGACGGGTTCGACGCTTGTCTTGACTGCCTAGACCGTGTGCTCAAGCGCTGCATTGAGGTTAACCTTGTTTTATCCTGGGAGAAGAGTCATTTCATGATGACTCAGGGGACGGTCCTTGGTCATATCGTCTCCAACAGGGGCATGGAGCTCGATCCGGCTAAGGTGGATATCATCAGAAAACTCAATCCGCCGTCCAACTTGCGTCAGTTTTGGTCTTTTCTGGGGCATGTCGGTTTCTACCGACGATTCATTCAGGACTTCAGTCGAATTGCCCGACCGCTCACTGACCTGCTGACCAAAGACACCGAGTTTATTGTTAATGACAAGTGTCTTGAATCTTTTGAGACTCTCAAAAACATGTTGTTTCAGCTCCTGTCCTTCAGCCCACCCGATGGTCTCTTCCATTCGAGATCATGACGGATGCTTCTGACTATGTCGTTGGGCTGTACTCGGACAGAGGAGGGATGGTTTACCTTTTGCCATTCACTACGCCAGCTGGACTTGGATGCCGCGCAGAGGAATTACACTGTGACTGAGAAAGAAATGCTGGCCGTAGTTTTCGCTCTTGATTAAGTATCGATCATATATTCTCGGATCTAGAGTGACCATTTACACTGATCATACCGCCATCCGGTACTTAATGGCTAAGAAGGATGCCAAAGCACGTCTAACCAGATGGATCCTTCTACTCCAGGAATTTGATATTGAAATTAAGGATAAGCCTGGAGTCAAGAATGTAGTGGCGGATCATCTCTCCCGATTGGAGAATCTTGAGGAATCTGAGCCCAGCGCACCTATCACAGAGACATTTCCAGATGAGGCGATCTTGGCTGTCACCTCACTCCCATGGTATGCCGACATTGTGAATTATCTTGTTGCCAAAACGGTTCCACAAGGTTGGCCCAGGCAGAAACTCGAGACTTTCCTGGCGAAGGCCAAGTTTTACCATTGGGAGGATCCCATCCTTTATCATGAAGGAGGGGACAATATCTGGAGAAGGTGCATTCCTCAAGAAGAGCAGCATAGCGTCCTCACATACTGCCACAAGCTTGAGGCAGGAGGACATCATTCTGGAAAAAGGACAGCACAGAAGGTGCTTCAATCCGGCCTATGGTGGCCTACTCTCTTCAAGGATTCTGATGAGTTCGTGAAGAGATGTACTGACTGTCAGAAAATGGGAACATGCGGACAGAGAGACATGATGCCCATGCAACCCATTCACTTCTGTGAGGTTTTTGATGCATGGGGGATTGATTTCATGGGCCCATTTCCTAAGAGTCAGGGATTCGAGCATATTTTGCTCGCTGTGGATTATGTCAGTCGATGGGTTGAGGCCATCCCCGCCCGAGCCGCAGATGCTAAAACCGTTTGCAAATTTTTGAGGAGAAATATTATTTCACGGTTCGGGGTACCTAGAGTCTTGATTTCAGATGGGGGTTCTCACTTCATCAATGACAAGGTCAGGGCCCTTGCAGACGAGTTCGACATTGACCATCGGGTTGCCACTCCTTATCACCCTCAGACTAATGGTCTTGCCGAAGTATCGAATCGGGAGATAAAGACTATCTTGCAGAAAGTTGTTCGCCCAGACCGAAAGGATTGGTCACAGCTTTTGGACTCGGTCTTGTGGGCTTATCGGACATCTTTCAAGAATCCATTGGGGACATCTCCCTTTCGTCTCGTCTATGGCAAGCCGTGTCATTTGCCAGTGGAAATCAAGCACAAATCTTTTTGGGCAGTTACTGAGTTGCTTTTAGACCCCGAGAGTATAGGAGACCAGAGAAGAGCAGAATTGGCAGCCCTGGAAGAATTGAGAGATACAGCCTTTTCCAACAGCCTACAGTACAAGGAAAAAGTGAAGACATGGCACGATTCGCATATCAGCCATAAACAGTTTGAGCCAGATCAGAGAGTATGGTTGTTTGAGTCCAGGCTGAAATTATTCCCAGGGAAGTTGCAGAGCAAGTGGAAAGGTCCGTATGTGGTCAGGAAGGTACATGACAATGGCAGCATCGACATATCCGAACCGTCATCTTCCTCTACCTTCCGCGTCAATGGTCAACGCCTGAAACTATATCTTGATCATGATCCACCGACCATTGACGTTGCCCCCATTCTTCTGGTATGAGATGTGTCCTTTGATTCTGATCATCTGCATCTCATATATGGTAATCAACTCTATTCCCCGCTGTACAGATCCATCTGTTCATATCACTTTCATCTGTTGAATTATTTTCTTCTTTTCTTCTTTTCTTCTTTTCCATTTCTATCTTCTTCATCTATCAAAAAGGTGCCGCTCGTGTAGACAGTTTTCCATACTTAGGACGTACTTTGTCCTAAGTATAGGGGGGGTGTGCACCCCGAGTTTCTCTATCTTGTTCGATCCTCTCCATTGTCTCCTCTTCTTGTCTATACTTAGGGATATCTTACCCTAAGTATAGGGGAGACAATCTGAGTACGATCTTTCATTCCCACCCTTGACCCTCCCTGCATTGTGTACAATCTGCTATACTTAGGATTATTTGATCCTAAGTATAGGGGGGGCGGTCAACTTCTCATTCATTGATTCATTCATTTATTCCTTTATTATTTAGGCTTGTCTATACTTAGTACGAGTTATGTCTTCTCTTTTCTCTCCGATCTATGAGGACATAGCTCAAGCTAAGTATAGGGGGGTCGTATATACTACGTATATACTTTAGCCATAACTCGTACTTTTGTATTTTCCTAATAAATATGGCTAAAAATTCTTTAAAATTCATTAAAAATCCTTAATAAAAAGATGTGGTTATTCCTCAATTCTGTTTGTATTTTACTGATTAATAAATCAGGTGAAAATGTTTTTTGCAAAATGTTTGAAAAATAGTTTGAAAATCTTTGTGAACATCTATTGAAAACTATTTTGAAAATATTTTGTTTACATGTTTTCAACCTGTGTAAAAATGTGTGGTTTGTAAAATTTATTTTTCTTTGTGTGAAATAAAATGTTTGAAAATGATTTGCAAATGGTTTGAAAAATGGTGCAAAAATGTTTTCAAAAACCTATATATACTGTTTTGAAAGCCTTTGCAAAATGATTTTCAAATGTGTGTAAAATGTTTGTAAAAACTATTTTGGACTATAGTTTTCAAGAATTGTGTGTAAATGGTTTTCAAATAAGTTTGAGGAATATACACATCACACCAAAATCCACTATATGTATATATGTATAAAATTGATCACTTACCCTTGTAAATTCTTAAAATCCATTTCTTGTTTATATGAAGAAGCACTCCCGTGTACATATTTTAACCTATTTTTCAGCCAAAATCTTTTTCTTTTCAAAAATCCCAAAAACATTTGCAAAACTAAAATCCAAAAACATTTGAAAAACCTTTTTAAAAAATACAAAAAATGCATCTGCATATGCATCATCATCATCTTTTCAAAAATCCATAAAAAGTTCAAAATCTTGAAATTGCATCACAAAAATATTTTCTGCATTGCATGTGCATGGCATTCGCATTTTTCGGATTGAGTTTGATAGTTGAACAAGTCTAAGTAAAATCCGGAGATTGGAGCTTGATTGGACTTCAAATCTACCTAATAACAGGAACCTTAGTAGGAACTTGGTTTGAGGTACTTCAGGTCTAGTTGACTTAATTCTTTGAGGATCACGAGACTTGGTTCAATGGATTCTTGACTGCCTAAGTAGAGTACTTCGGAGCACACGCACGACTCTTGTTGATAATGACCTAACTTGGACACATGCACCTTTCACATGGCTCAACTCAGTTGGAGTGGTGAGGGGATTGGATTTGCCGGTATGAGACGCACACAAGTGGAAACATTTGTCCTCCTCTAGGGAGGGAAGTGCACCCCAACCCGTTCAGTGATTAGGAAGTCTAAAGACAGGAGGTTGTGGGTTGCGATAAAGCTTCAAAAGAGGGGATAGTCTATTGGCTCAAGAGGAAAAACTCTTATGTAAATGCTGCTGTATATAGTATTCGAAAAAAAAATGTGTGTTCAGGCATGTATAAAAATAAAAAGCCTGCAGGTACAAAGTCAATAAGCAAGCTTGAGTTCCAAAGTCAAATATGTGAGCCTGCAGCAGGATGACTTGACTACACTGGTCTTGCATCCCGGGATAGGTAGCTACACTGGCTACCGTCCATTCTTCTCTTCACCCCCTCCCTCTTGAGCTGGTTGCCACTTGAACTTAGAAGGGAATACCCCGCTCCTCGAGGATGGAGTTGCTGGATTGGGGAATCATTGGGTTGTCATACTGGAGAAGTCAGTTTCTTTGTCATTCTAGTTGGGGAGAGCCACCATCACTTACACTGTACAAGTCAGATTCATAGTCGTAAGAGTTTGCGTATGAATTGAGATATTTCTGACCTGGCTATTGAGGAGACTTGGGCAGAGTTTTGGGATTCTCAGGGACTGTTGGATTTCAAATTCAGTTCTCAATAAGGTTCCGCCCGCACTAAAATTCCAAAGGTCTGACTTAAGCTCCAAACTTTGATTTTGCGAAGACAAGTCTGATAATCGAATAAAATCCAAGTTCTTCTTTTTCTTTTCTTTTCTTTTCTTTTTGCACTTATTGCATAAGTGTTTGCTAGGGACTAGCAAAGGTAAAGTATAGGGGGATGATGAATCCACATTTCATCATCTTTATTCTATCATTTTGGCACCAAAAACCCTAGCAAATGCTGAAAATACCCTTAAATAGAGCATCTTAGCATTCATGCATGTGCATCACAATAGTGTATAAAATACTGTAATTTAAGGCCAACATTATAGAATAAAGAAAAGAAAAGAAAAAGAATAAAATATTGTAAATATTTTATGACCCGAAAACCCCGAGACCTAGGCATCTTGATGAATAGGTCGACAAGGAATAAAGTAGGGGAGATAAGGGCCAAAATACAGATAAAATACATATAGTTTTTATTCATTCTTTATTCATTTTGGGACCTATTTTTGGTTCCACTTTTTATACTTCAAATAAAGAAACTTTGTACATGAAAGTTGTAGATAAATTTATAAGAAAAATACAAAATTGATTTCACAGAAAAATAATGTACAGTTAAAAAAGTTATGGTCTGAATAAAAATCTAGAAGCCCAACATCCCAGACCCGTATCTCACAAATAAAAACTCCAAATGCAGCGTACTCATCCTTTAATTGTATATAGAATAAAATAAGCTATTTAATGGTGGTGGTTTCGCATTTGGCGGAGTTACGGTTTGAAAGTTGAGTTTTGGACCCCCTATTGTATATCTATACTGAATAAAATATTCAATTTATTCTTTATTCATTATTTATTCATTTTTATATTTTTATAATTATGTAAATATTACTTATAATAATTATGTACATTAAAATTAAAATAAAATGCAAAGAAAAAAATATAATAAATAAAAATAAAAATACTTGTATAAAGACTACATAGGTATACTGCCTATACCTATACCTGTACAAAATACTCTTAGATTTTATTAAATATATAGAATACATCAATAAAATAAAATAAAAATATCTTTACGTGTATAAAAGTATTTTATAATTTTATAAAACAATAAACAAAATAATGAAATTAAAATATACAAAATAAAAATAAAAAATGCAATATGTAGGTATTATACCTATATAGGGTTAAAAAGGGAGCCTATAAAAATACACCTCATAAAATAAATTAAAAATCATAATAAAATACTACATAAAATAACGAATATTTTTTATTTTATAATCATTATTTAATTCAACTTATTTCTATTTTTAAATGAATTAACAAAATAATAATTCAGGGTTTTTCCTGGTTGGTCCACGTGGACCAACCAGGAGGCGTCAACAGTTGACCCCAGTCAACTGGTCGCCCTACCCCCTGTAGCCCGTGTCAGGCTCGGTTTTTGAGCCATCTTTTTGGCTTTTTCCCAGCCAACTCTTTCATGTTTTCGTGTTGCATCCTTCTGCAACATTGTCCACCAACCATCTATCTAACTCGCCCGAGCTTAATCTTGGTCTTTGGACCCAAGATTTGCTAGATGCTCGTCGATCTTTGGACCCCTGTCACCTCGGGTCAAACCCAATATAAGCGACCCCCCTACTTTGAATTCAAGTTGAGTCCCCTTGGTCCACCCCTCTCCGCCTCTCCAGAGCTCCGAGCACTGCTGGAGGTGACAGCTCCACCGCGCGCTCTTCAGCCAAGGCGAACGAGGTCGAGGGAGCCTCCACCACCTCCGCCAACAGCCGGCGTCGAGGTATCTTTCTTCCTCTGGCTCCGGCCATCGAGGACCTTCCCCCGCTCATTTCTTTGCACCATTTTACTCCTGTTAGCCTTAGCTTCGAAACCCCAAAAAAAGATTTGAAGTTCCATCGAGTATTTCGTCAAATCAAGCACCTTGGCCGGAGCGCACCTCCGGCCGTGCACCCATATCGCGACCCGCGCCTCTCCCCGACCTTCCAAGGGTCCAGGCAGTTTGCCCTGGACCCGTTGACCATTCTTGCAGGTCAAAGCACAAGCGAAGATACCTGGAGGCGAGTTTTGGAGCTCGCCGGAGCAAACACAGCCCACCAGCTCCGCTCGCGACCAGCGAGCACCACGGCCTCCGCCGTGGCCTTTTGACGCCCCCAGGAGATAGAGGACGACCAGAGGAGGCTTCGGTACACTTTTTAGGCTCAGAAGCCATCGGAGTCGGCCGTAGGAGCTCGAGGAACCTCGCACCGCCGGAGCTCCGCCGTGTTCTTCCAGCCGTATTCACCACCGTCCGATCAGAGCGCCTCCTCCAGATCAAGCAGCAACCGTTGGATCGTGCCACGCCTCGACCGTTGATCTCCTCCGGGAGATCTAATCGTAGCCGCTGATCCACGAAGCGTCATCGGCCGTTCATCAAGCGCCACGTGTCTAAGTGGCACCTTCATCGCCGTTGGATCACGCGTCGAGGGTATTTTGCATCTACACCCTCGCACCCTTTTGTATTTATTATTTAGTATTTAAACTTTTGTCTGTAGTATAAAAACTTTGGGCTATTTGCATATAAGCCCCTGCACTCCTTTATATTTGCGTCCAGGTCCTTCGCCACGTCACCTCACGTGACCAGCACACGTGAGGTGTGGGCAATTTGCAAAGGGAACCTCGGGTTTTTGTTGTGTTTCGTTTTAGTACCAAAACTGTGATAGCACGTGTTATATTTTTGGAGATTTTGCAAGTAAGTCCCCAGGGTTTTGGATTATTACATTTTAGTCCCTGCCAGGTGCGTGCAAGTCACGCGCCCTGGTGGGAAAATTGCTTAAACACCCAGGCGGGTTTTGTAATTGCATTTTGGTGCTATAAACTAAATATTCAGTTCAATATTTTGTGGAAATTTGCATGTATGCCCTTGGATGTATGTTAAATTGCATTTATACCCCTGTCAGGCCTGTGTATTGATTGGATGCTTGTTGTATTCATTTAACCCATCATTTTAAATCTAAAAATTTCACAAAAATAGAGTTAAGCTCCTGGACACGTGTTCTTCCATGCCATCATTTTAGTTTTTGATTTTATTTTATTTCATATTTATTAAAAATCAAAAACAGTCTTTTTGTGTACTGTCTAGCCTAGAAAATACCAAAAAAATAGTAAAACCCCTCCGAAAATTCCAAAAAAAAATCACCTAGTGTCTATTTTATCCTATATTAGTGTCAGTCCAAAAATCATTAAAAATCTCAAAAGAAAAACACTAAAAATTTAAAAACACTCAAAAACTTCAAAAAAATATATAAAATAGTAGAAAACTCCAAAAATCACAAACTCAGTTCCTGTTTGTTCCTTATTTTGTCCTTTTTATTTGAAAAATAGTGTGAAAATTTTTAGCTACTGGTTGCTATTTTTAAATCTCATTTTACTCACAGCCAACACCCTTTCCACTGTTTTGCCTTATTTCAGCATTTAAAAATACCAAAAACACCTTGAAAAGTCCCCAAAAATCACAAAAACAGTAGAAAATCATAAAAATATTAAAAACAATTTATTTCTGAATTTTTGGTTATTTTTGCACATTTTTATAAATATTTTAGCTTGTCTTTTATTATATTGTCTTTACTTTTCAATATTGAAAAAAGAAATAAAAAATTATAAAATATAAAATTATAAAAATCAGAAAATTAAAAATCAAAATACAAAATTAAAAATTAAACAAAAAATAATAAAATAAAATTAAAAAAATAAAATTAAAAACCCACAAAAATTTCCTTTGCTTGTTTGCTTAGTGTAGACACATCGCACACACACTTGAGGACAATTTTTGAATTACCCTGCTTGTTCCCTGTGTTCGAACTCTCTACATACTTGCACCTATACATCTTTTATGTAGAGTTAAAAATAAATTTGACTCCACATTTGCTTGTCATTGTTTGATATTTGATTGTGGGTTCATTGTTGATTAATCACATTTTATTGTGGGTCGCCACAGCGACGTATTTAGACCCTCGATAAAGTGTGGTTATCAGAGACGCATGGCGAACTAGGCGACGTTGGATCTAAGTGGATCCAATGACTCCTGTAAAGCTCGGCTGAGAGGCTACATGGCTCGCTGAGGACCGTTCGATCGACGTGATCGAACGGCAGTTGTACGTCTCCTCCGTTGGTCCTCCGCCGCCTGCGGAGGAGATGGCGGGGCTCCGGTGAAGCTGCCTTTGCTCCGCCTGTCCTTCCTCGTGCCGATGAAGCTCTCCGACTTGTCGGAGCTATCCCAGAAGGTTCGTGGCGATGCGGCGAAGGTCCTGATGGTCTCAGGAGCGGCGGAGGACTGTCTGAAGTCGCTAGCGATGAAGGTCAAAGACGACTCCGGCGAAGCTCCGACCAATGAGCAGAGAGGTACCTGCAAGTACTAAATACAGAGCCGAAGCTCGTGCGTGCACTCGTGGAGAAGTGAAGGTGATCGGAGAGGCCTAAGGGGTGATGCGGTGGTCCGGCGAAGAAGCTCCGGCCAAGTGGTGGAGCTGGAGATCGAGGTACGGTGATATGCGTCGTCAGAGGTCGTGAAGGCTACCGCGAAGATGGGAGCTTCGACACGAAGCTCGGCGGAATGGAATGGAGGCGAGGAGATGACCGGAGGCGGAGAATAAAAAGCTAGAAAATCGAAGAAGAAATGAAAAGAAGATTGGAGAAGGATGGAGGTGTCACCTGGGGATTGGAACTCTTTCTTGGGTTCCAGGTCGTCGCTCGAAGGGCTGGTGGATCCCTGAGCTCAAGCAGCGGCTCGACGGAGGAGGGCTGCGACTCGGCGGAGGCCGAGGATCTCACCGGAGAAGACGGACGTCTTCGCTCAATGAAACTCTCAATTCCTGTCACAAAGTTGAAGCTCAGAGCTCGGGGCATCTCTCACGAGGGGCGGATGGGTGCGATGATGGCCGGAGAGGGGGTATTTATAGGGTGAAGTCGATGGAAGGTGGAGTTCGAGGCCATCGTGGAGCTACATCGGTGGGAATCATGGAAAGCGAGCGAGCTGGCGAGGATGAAGGGAGAGTGGTGAAGATCGTGGCGTGATTGGTGGTCGGAGAAGGTGGTAGGCGTGGTGGCGAAAATAGAAAGGGGCGGCGTGTTGCGCAAGGTCGAGATCGTGTGAGAGAGCGATCGGAGGTAGGAGACAAAGTCTCCACCGTTGGATCTTGTGATCCAACGGTGGTGATGATCGAAGCGATAATGGCCGGGTAGGATTAGATCGCAAGCGAATCGATCAAGGGTTGCGATTGCGCCACGTGGTGCGAGGGGAATAAGGCGGAAATGAATGGTGCAGATGAAAGGCTGGGGCGCGATCTGACGGTGGGAATAAAGAGAAGATCGAGCGGTTTGGATGAAGGGATCGAGGGCGTGATCAGACGGTTCTCAAAGCGCCACGTGGCGTACTCAGCTTGCGGCGCAAACGGAGGGCGGTGATGGAAAGCTGAGGTTGATCGAAGGGCTGAGGGGTGCCAAAGGAAGAAGCGGCTGTGATGGAAGATTAGGGATGCGATCTAGCGGTGTACACGCCGCCACGTGGCGAGCTCTGGTGAGGGCGCTAACATGTGGTGCTGATGGAGTTCTTAGAATGATCGGATGGTTGACAATCGAGGCGTGCGTGGAGGCAGCTAGGCCGTTGGATCTAGAGGGTAATACAACGGCTGTGGCTGTGAGCGATGAGGCAAAGGGCAGCGGGCTACGTGGCGCAACCAGAGGGTGCCACATGGCCTGCTGTGATTGGTTCAAAAGAGAATTGAGTGTAGAAAGAGAAGGGGACCGAATTTGGAAAAACTCAAAACATGAAAGTTGTAGATCTTGATGAGATCTACAAGTTTCATGTTGACCAAAGACGGAGATGAGGTCAAGTATGATACAAAAAGTACAAAGATACAATTTATACATATGTAGTGTACAAAGTGGCCCAAAAAACCCAACTTTATCATACGAGCTCCAAATTGGATGAAATTACTCTCATTTTAAAGGTCTTTTAATATGTAGTATTCTAAGAGTGAGTAGACCTATTTTGGAGTTTGTGTGAGGGATCTATGTGTATTTTATTGTCCAGGGGTTCTAGGGCTTTATTGACTAATTTACAAGGGGGATTTTTGGCTTTCTTCCCTATATTATTAACTAAGGAGTACATATTATAAGGAAGAAGTTATTTTAGTAAGTGGATATTTTACAAGGGATTTTGGCTTCTTATTTAAATGCAAATGGACTGCTAAAATGTATGTATTATGTATGTATGCATGAATGCTATTTATGCATTATAAAGGGAAATATGCCTCTATTTACTCGGGAACAAGGCTCTATTTTTGACTTTTGAAGTGATGAATCACAGATTCATCAACCCCATATACTTAAACATTGCTCGTCCCCAAGCAATGAAATGCAAGAGTGAAATGATTTTGGGTTCCATACCAAGGTCATGAACAAAAGTTAAAAATGGAGCTTGACTCGACCTTTGGATTAGTTGTGTGGCAGAACCTTATTTGGACCTGAACTTAAGACCTAACAGACTTCAAGTTCCACAAGTCTTCTATCCAAGACTCCTCAGTAGTCAGGTCAGAACAAATCCTCAAACGCAAATTTCTGATGACTATGATTCTTACTTGTACTGTGTAAGTGAAATGTAACTCTCCACATCAGAAATGGTTCAGAACCAGCCTCCTCTAACAAGATAACTCAAATAACCCGGTCCAGTAACTCTTTCCTCGAGGAGCGGGGTATTCCCTTCTAAGTTCAAGTGCGACCAGCTCAAGAGGAGGGGTAGAGAAAAGAATGGACGGTAGCCAGTGTAGCTACCTGTCCCGGGATGCCTGACCAGTGTAGCCAAGTCATCCAGCTGCAGACTTCTTGCTAATATACATACTCCGACAGGCAATATATATATTTTTTGTTTTGGCCTGTCTATTTTTTCTGGAGTTCTTGCATTTTTTCTTTTTTTTTCTTTCTTTTTTTTGAGAACTATATACAAGGTGCAGCATGTACATCAGGAGTTTTTCCTCTTGAGCCAGCAGACTATCCCTCTTTTGAAGCATTATTGCAACCCACAACATCCTGTCCTTAGATGTCAACACCACCAGACTAGGTTGAGATGCACTACCCTCCCTAGAGGAGGACGGATGTTTCCACCCGTGTGCTACTCCAAGGTAAAGGATTCTACCTCCTCACCACCTCATCAATGAAGAGCTACGTGCATTGTGCTTGTCCAAGTTAGGTCATTATCTAAAAGAATCATGCGTGTGCAAGATATTCTACTTAGACTAATCAAGATGACATGTGAACATAGACTTGTGGACTCAAAGAATTAAGTCACTTGACCTGAGAAATCTTAACTCCAGTTCCTATAAGGTTCCTCTGAAATTAGGTGGATTAAGGTCAAATCAAGTCCATCCTCAATATCTACTCATAACTTGGTTCAGAACCCACTAGCTTTTCACTTTGCATATGCAAGATATGCAGATGAGATGTAGATGACATGCTATGAAAATGCAAGACTCTCCTTTTTTTTATGCAGAGATGATATGCAAGATTAAATAAGAAGCCTATATTTTTGTTTTGTTTTTTTTCAAAACTTTAGTATACCTCCTATGTTACAACAATTTACAAGAGTTTTATAAGTATTTTACAACTTTTTATACAAGTATTATATATAGTACATATTATACAAGTATACAAAATTTTAATTAATTTATTTTTTTAATTGTTAAAAAATGTTTACAAGTGTTATACAATTACAATTTTTTTTCAATTTTTACCCACCCGTAATTATTGCAAAATATATATAAAAATACGCGAAAATACGCGAAAGTACGAGCTATGGGTAAAGTATATATGTAATGTATACACGCCCCCCTATACTTAGTGTGTGCTATGTCCTCAGAGCACGAAAAGCGAGAAAAAAGACATAGCTCGTGCTAAGCGTAGGAGAGATAAAATAACAAAAATGTATAGAAGTCGCTTCGCCCCCCTATACTTAGGCTCTAGCAGCCTAAGTGTAGAAGAAAGTCAGAAAGTGGGGCGGACGAGGTCAAGAAGAGAAGTGGATGAATATACAATGCGGGCATCGGTCCCCCCTATACTTAGGCTCAGGTCAGCCTAAGTATAGGACGGAAGTGAGTATGAGGACCAATGTGATCTGGAGAATGTACCGTGAATGGTGAAGAGACTCGGGTCACTCTCCCCCCTATACTTAGGATCTGGTTATCCTAAGTATAGTCATGAGATGATATGGAACCGGGGCGAGTGATTCGAATCACTGGGGAGGGAGGGAGAAAATGTATGTACAAGAAAGATTGAGAATATACAAGGATTAAGAAGGTTTGTGACGAACCTTCTTGTGGACGCGAGGAGGTGGATAATATACATATGTGTCGCTGTTGGAATCGTCCTCGGATGAATAATAATGAGGTGTAGGGATCGTCCAACGAGGGTCGACACATGGCTGCTTGCTTAGATAAGGCTTAAGAACAGCCGAACTGAGCTCACTCATATAAATCACCTTATCTGGACAACATGAGGACTCTTATGAAAATTCCTTCTCCGGTGTGTTGAAGGAAATTTTCTTAGTCGGTTTTCTAGAACCTGAATCATTGAGAGGGAGTGGAGAGCGACGCGCCTTGAGAGTTTCGGGGGAACACCTTGAGGAATCAATTCTCGACTTCCTCTCACTAGATAACCGACTAGAAGAGAGAGCAACCATGTTTTTAAGTGGAGTCAATTTTGTCTGGGTTGTTTCATTGGAAGGCCCGGGTCGTGGTGTGGTGCTGACTATGGGTTCCTCATCAGACGAGTCACCATAAAGATTGTAATATTCCTGAAGGGTCAACACATGTCTCGGGAAGGTTCTAGTGGTCTCAGTCGGCTTGGAATTATTGGGCTCTTGTGTCAGATCATCAAAATGGTCAAGGCAATCAACAAAGGTCGTGTCCGACTCAATGATAGCTTCTGATCGTGAGTCCTCCTTAGAAGCTGTCACGGTGGTGGTGCAAGCAGTTGATGAAGTGGAGGTGTAGGGAGTCTCAGAACCAACGGTCGTCCGGACAGTCGGTCTCTCAGGTGTAGCAGAGAGGTGGGACTCATCTACCTCTCGATTGTCACGACTGTCAGCGGATGTGTGTGTCACCTTAGAGTAAAGTGTATCAAAGAATGGGTGAGGTCGAAGCGCTCCCAATGCTGAAAAATCGATCTCCCGAGTCTCGCAATCTATAGTCACCTTAGCCAAGGCTAAGAACGGCTTCCCCAAAATAATCGGAGACTGGGTAAACTCTCCTCGATGCTCGATATCAATGATCATGAAGTCCACCTGGAGTAGAGCACCTTGGAAAGTAACGATGACTGAAATGTTTCCTCTCGACCGTTTGATGGATCGATCAGCCATCTGAACGATCTCTCTAGACTTTCTGATTGGCCTGAGTTTGAGCTTGTCAAACACAGAGGTCGGGAGGATATTTATCGGGGAGTCATCATCGATTTTTGCATGGGTGAAGATAGTGTCTTTGATTTCACATTCAACTCGGGGTAACCGCTTCACTCTGCGGATTTTGGTCTTTCTCCCCATCACCAAGGAGGTGGCCATAGACACTATGTGTCTTTCAGTTCTTGTCCTCTTATTACCCGACCTCTTGGGTATCAATTTACTCTTTACAAATCTCTTGAGGTCGGGGAAGTGATCTATGGCCTTTATTAAGGGAAGTTTGAAAATCAATTCTTCATCGAGTGCTTCCCTTATGACAGGATCCAATTTTTTTAGGTCTTTTTCATTTTCAATTTTTATGTGATTTTTTGGTTTTTCAATTTTTTTGGTATTTTTGATGGATGAATGATCAGACTCTGGATTGGAGGGCAAGTGGTTAGTAGAAGAGGGAGATAGAATGGACTCCAGCTGTACAGAAGATGTGGGTTCCCTAATGCTTGCTTGGTTTCCAACCTCAAAATTACTCATATCCTTTTCCACTTTCATTCCCAAGCTGGCAGAAATTGAGTGCAATATTTCCATAACATCTCTTAACTCTTTACCAAATGATTCATTTTTCTTAATAAGTCTAGAGATGTCATCCTCCACAAAATTCTCATGACAAATCATGGGAGAGTTCTGCTCAATTGGAGGAGACTGTTGAGATGTTGAGGTCTCATACTCAACATACCTAGACTCTGGCATGTAATGCTAGGTCGAGTATGGACTATCCAACTGGCAAATATTGGTCGGAGCCTCATATGATGAAACGAGGACTGACAAGTCTAGCTCATGAGTCCAATCTTGTAAATATATAGGCTCTTCGAATGAAGGCTGGTTAATGGAGGCTTGATCACTAAAGTCAATCAAGTCTGGAAAATCATGATGTGCAGGCCTCTCCATTCAGGTTGTTCGATCGACCATGTTATGCCCTAAGGTCAAGGCAGGATGTATATATGTGAATTCTTGTCTGGTCCCTACTTGAGGTGAGAATGAAGTATGAGGGGGCATATAATCTTGCCAATCATCTATCTCAGCAGTGGCTTGCTCTTCATTTGATTTTTGATTCCTGCAAGCTCTCGAGAATAAGGACAGTCAGCCCAAGATGGAAGTGGATCCGGTATGTCAGAATATGGAGTAGGTGAGAAATGCGAAGAAGTGGAGAAGTCAGTCGGAGTTTTGACTTCATGATCGGGTTGAGGAGGAGCCGACCACGGGTAAGGGTCTCCCGTGGATGGCGGAGGAGAAAGCGAAGATGAACGGTATATGGTCGAGGAGGAGTGACCAGAGGTCACAGGGTATGGGGACCAATATCCTGACATCTTGAGGAGGAAATGATGAATGCAAGAAGATTGAGGTAGAAAATGTGCAATTACACAGGATAACACACACGGACAGACACAAAGACAAACGCAAGAGCAAACCCCGAGTTCACACTCAACATGGTGAAGGACCCGAAACCGAGTCCAATTAATCTTGTAGAATTTAAGTGTGATTTTCAAGCAAGATAGCAAGGATTACACGGCCTATAGGGAAGTCGGCTCAGAGCCGGATGCGTCTTCCCTGTTTAACCTGTCGCCTAAGATATCGTCGGTCCTTCCTTTCTTCGCTCCTATCCCAAGTCGATGGATTCAAAGACCACACCCCTATCTACCTGCAAGCAGGCGGAGGCTGACAAGGCCAGAACTTCACCCCGGGGGGTTACTGGCAGCTTGTCGCAGAGTACCGCAATTTCGCCCCTATCTACCTGAGACATGCGGAGGCTACTTGGCACTAGTCAAAGAATCTGAAATTATTCGACTTGTGATATTTGCTAGGATCAGTTAGAACGTGATATGGAAGGCGGGGATTTGGGCTCTGCCTTAAGGTGTTCCCACACACTCAAGTACCCTCACTCAGCCTGAATACAAGGTCGGGGATTAATCTCCCGCAAGCAATTTTCAAATTTTATTCCTTTTTTTGGTCAATACTGTTTAGCAGTCCCGATTTTAAGTTAGGTTATCACTGATTAAGTCCACCACACATCACGCCTATCGGACAGTCCCAATTTCCTTTAAATGTGAAAATCAGAGGGGGGGAATCGAGAAAAGCCGATGCACGAAAATCGATGATGCTTATGCTGAGTGAAGAATACTTACAGTGATCCCTTCGCCTTTTTTTATGCAGGATGCAGAACAGAATTGAAAACTTCTTAATCTAAATGCAAATGCAAGCGATGAAAGCTGCTCCTAGACATGCAGTTCTATTAGCGTGAAGAACGGTTTAATTTGGCTAAGTACTGCGGTCTAAGTGCGTCTTTTAAGTGAGTTGTGTGGTCTTAATGATTACGAGCACAAGCAATTCCTAGATTGGCTCGGGGAGCCGCTAGTGCAATCTAAATTACCATTCACCCATGCAGCACACGGGACACAGTTCCACTATACTTACACGCGCGAGATCCCAAACGGGAACCGCTGGAAATGATGCGAAAACAGAAATAAATAAAAATTACAATGCCTCTCTATTCACTCAATTAAAATGCTCGATCTTCGAAGCGTCTTCGACTCCTCGCGTTCCTCGCACAGAAAAAGAGTGAGGTCAGATAGTGACTCAAAAAATAAAATGATGCAAAGAAATAAAAGAGAGAGAAAATAATTACAAGAAAACCGGGGGTCAGACTACCCGGGGATGAAAAATCAAACACTCAAAATATCACTAAAAATTAACCTAAGCCGTGCCTCCCCGGCAACGGCGCCATTTTGATAAACGACCCGCACCCTTTGTTAATCCGGTCAAATTAATGTCCAAATTAATGCTAATCATTCGTTGCAGTCGGATACGAGAGACTAGTCAAAAACCACTCTTAATTAATGTCAAGTTAATTTCAAGCAGGAGATTTTTTTACTTGGTGGAAGTCCAAGGTCGAACTCAGGGAGGCATCTGTCTCCTTAGGTGAATTTTAGCAAAGATCAAGTGTGTGATTTTCGGGGAATTATTTTTTTGTTCTTTTTCTAATTTCTCTGCAGACTCATGCAAAAATCCAGCCAAATTGAAGTTAAATCAATTTAAGATATCAAATGAAGTCCAAGAATTCTAAAAATTGGCCAGATGATTAATTATGATGAAAATGAGCTACCCTAATTTTTTTGGATTTTTTAGACACTAAATGAATTTACTGTGAATTAAATATGCAGACAGGGTGATTTTCACTATTTCATTTTTAATAAATAACAAATCACAATTTCTTCAAGAGATAAAATTATCCTAGATAGCACTATGATAAGGAATCCAGGAAAATTGACAGATCTTAATTTCAATGTGAAATGAATTTACTAAAATTAAAATGAGAAAATCACTCAACAATTTATTTAGGCCTCGATATGTGTGCAAATGACATGGAATTTTTATGGCATCTTAAGAGTACCGTCCTTAAGCTACTGTGAATTTTTGAGGATTTTTGGAATCACAAAGAATTAACTAAAAATTAAAATGTGTCACTGGGCAAAATATTCCACAAAGCAACCAATTAATTCGTTTAAAATTCCATTGAAATTACAAAAACATGAACGTGGCCCAATAGACAGAGGACAAGTTTCTCAACAAAATGCAACTTTTAGAATTGAAAAATGATGTAAAATGCAACCTAGGGATGCGTACATACACAGGGGTGTAAATGCAATACAGGAAAATAAAAATACATAAAG
This sequence comes from Ottelia alismoides, assembly GCA_037367405.1. Lineage (NCBI taxonomy): Eukaryota > Viridiplantae > Streptophyta > Magnoliopsida > Alismatales > Hydrocharitaceae > Ottelia > Ottelia alismoides. Next base: position 25,981 of record JAZKJV010003999.1, read on the forward strand.
TAAATGTGCTGACAGGGACTTAAGTGCAATTACCTATTATGCTGGGGACTCGAGTGCAATTTCTCCACAAGGCATGTGCTCCTCACGTGGGTTCAGCTTCACAGGGACCTTTTTGCAATATTTGAAAATTCCAGGGGCCTTTGTGTAAATTTCCCAGGCCGCACATGCTCCTCACGTGGGCGGCCTAGGCTCGGATAGCTGCGGAGGCTCGGAGCTCGGCTCGGGCGCTTCTGGAGGTCTGGAGTGAGGCTCGGGCGATCCGAGCCTAGGCTCGAGGAAGAGGCTCGGACCGAGGCTGCGTGGCACGTTGTGGACCCTCGGATCGAGCTCGATCCGATGGATGGTGGTGAAGACGCGTGGCGTGACCTCAGGTCGTTAGATCTATGCTGATCCAACGGCTACTGGGCTCGATGGAGATGGCGACGTGGCTGAAGATCCGCCGCTGGATCAGATGAGAGATCAACGGCTGAGAGCTGCTGCGGAGGGGAGACGCGTGGCGAACTAGGCGACGTTGGATCTAAGTAATTCCAACGACTCCTGTAAAGCTCGGCTGAGAGGCTACGTGGCTCGCTGAGGACCGTTCGATCGACGTGATCGAACGACAGATGTACGTCTCCTCCGTTGGTCCTCCGCCGCCTGCGGAGGAGATGGCGGGGCTCCGGCGAAGCTGCCTTTGCTCCGCCCATCCTTCCTCGTGCCGATGAAGCTCTCCGACTTGTCGGAGATATCCCAGAAGGTTCATGGCGATGCGGCGAAGGTCCTGATGGTCTCAAGAGCGGCGGAGGACTGTCTGAAGTCGCTGGCGATGAAGGTCGAAGACGACTCCGGCGAAGCTCCGACCAATGAGCAGAGAGGTACCTGCAAGTACTAAATACAGAGCCGAAGCTCGTGCGTGCACTCGTGGAGAAGTGAAGGCGATCGGAGAGGCCTAAGGGGTGATGCGGTGGTCCGGCGAAGAAGCTCCGACCAAGTGGTGGAGCTGGAGATCGAGGTACGGTGATATGCGTCGTTGGAGGTCGTGAAGGCAACCGCGAAGATGGGAGCTTCGACGCGAAGCTCGGCGGAATGGAATGGAGGCGAGGAGATGACCGGAGGCGGAGAATAAAAAGCTAGAAAATCGAAGAAGAAATGAAAAGAAGATCGGAGAAGGATGGAGGTGTCACCTGGGGATTGGAACTCTTTCTTGGGTTCCAGGTCGTCGCTCGAAGGGCCGGTGGATCCCTGAGCTCAAGAAGCGGCTCGGCGGAGGAGGGCTGTGACTCGGTGGAGGCCAAGGATCTCGCCGGAGAAGACGGGTGTCTTCGCTCAATGAAACTCTCAATTCCTGTCACAAAGTTGAAGCTTAGAGCTCGGGGCGTCTCTCACGAGGGGCGGATGAGTGCGACGATGGCCAGAGAGGGGGTATTTATAGGGTGAAGTCGATGGAAGGTGGAGTTCGAGGCCATCGTGGAGCTACATCGGTGGGAATCTTGGAAAGTGAGCGAGCTGGCGAGGATGAAGGGAGAGTGGTGAAGATCGTGGCGTGATTGGTGGTCGGAGAAGGTGGTAGGCGTGGTGGCGAAAATAGAAAGGGGGCGGCATGTTGCGCAAGGTCGAGATCGTGGGAGAGAGCGATCGGAGGTAGGAGACGAAGTCTCCACCGTTGGATCTTATGATCCAGCGGTGGTAATCAAAGCGATAATGGCCGGGTAGGATTAGATCGCAAGCGAATCGATCAAGGGTTGCGATTGCGCCACGTGGTGCAAGGGGAATAAGGCGGAAATGAATGGTGCAGATGAAAGGATGGGGCGCGATCTGATGGTGGGAATAAAGAGAAGATCGAGCGGTTTGGATGAAGGGATCGAGGGCGTGATCAGGCGGTTCTCAAAGCGCCACGTGGCGTGCTCAGCTTGCGGCGCAAACGGAGGGCGGTGATGGAAAGCTGAGGTTGATCAAGGGCTGAGGGGCGCCAAAGGAAGAAGCGGCTGTGATGGAAGATCAGGGATGCGATCTAGCGGTGTACACGCCGCCACGTGGCGAGCTCTGGTGAGGGCGCTAACATGCGGTGCTGATAGAGTTCTTAGAATGATCGGATGGTTAACAATCGAGGCGTGCGTGGAGGCAGCTAGGCCGTTGGATCTAGAGGGTAATCCAACGGCTGTGGCTGCGGGCGGATGAGGCAAAGGGCAGCGGGCTACGTGGCGCAACCAGAGGGCGCCACGTGGCCTGCTGTGATTGGTTGAAAAGAGAATTGAGTGTAGAAAGAGAAGGGGACCGAATTTGGAAAAACTCAAAACATGAAAGTTGTAGATCTTGATGAGATCTACAAGTTTCATGTTGACTAAAGATGGAGATGAGGTCAAGTATGATACAAAAAGTACAAAGATACAATTTATACATATGTAGTGTACAAAGTGGCCCAAAAAACCCAGCTTTCTCATACGAGCTCCAAATTGGATGAAATTAGTCTCATTTTAAAGGTCTTTTGATGTGTAGTATTCTAAGAGTGAGTAGACCTATTTTGGAGTTTGTGTGAGGGATCTATGTGTATTTTATTGTCCATGGGTTCTAGGGCTTTATTGACTAATTTACAAGGGGGATTTTTGGCTTTCTTCCCTATATTATTAACTAAGGAGTACATATTATAAGGAAGAGGTTATTTTAGTAAGTGGATATTTTACAAGGGATTTTGGCTTCTTATTTAAATGCAAATGGACTGCTAAAATGTATGCATTATGTATGTATGCATGAATGCTATTTATGCATTATAAAGGGAAATATGCCTCTATTTACTCGGGAACAAGGCTCTATTTTTGACTTTTGAAGTGATGAATCACAGATTCATCAGTGCTCTCCTCTGTCAGCCATGTCTGGGTTCTCTGAAAAAGCAAAAGAACCCATCTCAGGTGCCGTCAAATGTTCTGAGCTCTGCGATGCACTAAATTCTGAGACTCTTGGACTGATGGAAGGGGAATGAGAAGGGTGGTCGAGGGGGAATAGGGTGGAAGTGAACTCAGGCTCGGAGAGCGGACTCTCCGAGGTCGTCCTAGATGAATGAGGAGGAGTGCTGGATAGCGGTGCCGACAGAGTCGGCCTAAGAGCCCTCCGTCCCATCATCTTGATTATTGGGAAGACCAAGGTGAATGCAGAAGAAAAAGGAAGAAATTAGAAGCAAAAGTGCGCACAATTGTGCTGTGTTTTTGATCTTGACCTAAATAGAACTAGCAATCAAACACAAAACAGGGGTGAGTTCACCAACTCAACACATGAAGCCGTGAAGGTTCGGCTTTTATCTTGTCAATTTTAGCTTGAATTCAGGAATTAATCTTATCACGAGTTCTTAGAGCGCTACGCCTAAAGAGAGAGAGTACTGTCGGAAAAGTATTCTCGTACTTGTCCTCCTCCTGTGTAACATGTAGCTTGCGCTTTTTAAGGTCCTTATAACCCTTCCTGGATCCCTACTCAGCCAAAGAATAAGAGGGAGGAAGCCGATAGGCGAAACCGATACTTCGGATCTCGCTCGCAACGGAATCACCCGTGAGCGTGCAAGATCCTACTCGGACGCAGACGGTGAGACAGACACACCCGTGAAGGCATGGCCTATGCTCGGTACTTTGGACAAGGTCGGTGCTCACACAATAGTGAGTCACCAATGGCGACCAAGCCCTACTCGCCTACGTACGATAGTAGCGCCAATACTTCGGAAATCCAAGCGATACACAAGGCAACCACAAGCTGGGATTTGGGCTCTAATCCTTACGAAGCACTCTGCTTACTTGGAAGGAGACCTTCCCATGCAACCTGAATACAAGTGAGGGTTTTACTCTCCCCAATCAATGAATCCAATTACCAATTTTATTTTTGGTCAAGGTTTTCTTAGCAGTCCCTTTTTAAATTTTTTTGGTGTTATCGCTTCTTTTGAGTTGATTCAAACAAGCGCCTAATGATTTTTGTATTTTCTTAATCCTACTTTGTCCAAAAACAGAGGGAGAATAGAGTCAGAAAAGCCAATGCAAGTCGACACCAAGGTGGAAATCTCACCTTTGTGCCTAAATGATGGATGCAAAGTAAGAAGACTTACAGCGAATCTCAGCTCTCTCCATGCGGGATGCAAAGCAGAATTTTATAAACCTAACTACATGCCGGTATGCAATGCGGAAATCGTCCTAAGATAGGCAATTGCTACGTGAAGAACCACAAGTCAACCACTATCCCCCAATCCTAATGTCCGGTCTAGGCTCACCCCTCCTTCTCTCGACACATCGAGTTTAGGAGAAGCGCTTGGCGGGATGAGCTCGCGACGCGCGGATCGAAGGCTAATGACTAACTATTTAATTAGACTAAGTCCAAATACGATCTATAGGAACATGCAAAGGTTATTAGTGTGTTTGGACCTAATCTAATCGATCAAGCAAGGCCTAAAATCTAAGGGCTCAAACCACAAAAGAAATGAAAAATGAAAACAAAACCGGAAAATGACAGTCGGAAAACACTAAGAAAACCAGGGTGAGCCCCCGGGTGAACAGACACCCGGAAATTAGGCCCGAAGTGTCTAAGTGTCCACGTCCCTGTATTATTACAAATTAATAGTCACTCTCTCACGAAATAAAAATGCAAACTAATCTAAGCACTCTCTCACTCCTCCTGCTCTCTCCTGTCGGCTTGGCTTAAGAAAAGCCGGCTCCGCTTCACGTGGTTGCTTCGGATCCCCTAGGCGCTCTGCCTCGCTCCGCGGTCCCTCGCAAGAAGACAAGAAAAAGAATGGTTAGAAAGCTCAACAATATAGATCAAAATCAAGAGAGATAAAAGAGCAAGCAATAATGAAGACAACAAACACAATCAAGCAAAAATATGAGCTACTCGCAGTTGCTCCCCGGCAACGGTGCCATTGGATTTTTAATAATTAAGAAAATAAAAGATAAAATACAAGGGCTAAAAGGTCAATATGTACAATATACAATAGGGGCCCAAAACCCAAGTTTTGCAAACGATCTCCGATTTTAATGAAATTGGTCTCATTTTGAAAGTCTTTGAATGTATATTACTCTAAAAGTGAGTATACCTAAATCGGACACTGTATGAGAGATATATACGCATTTTAAGGTTCTTATTCTCAAACTTGGATTTGGGTTTTATTGGTCAATTTTATAAGTTAGTATTTTTTGATATTTTTCCTTTATTAGTTAGTAAGATATACACAATAGAGTTGAATTTATTGGATTTGGAGTTAGTATAAAATATATACAAATATGGTATTTACAGGTGATTTTTACAAGTGACTTTGACTTCTTATTTAGTGCAAATATAAATGCTAAAATGCAGATATTATTTATGCATGCATGAATGCTAATTATATAATATAAGTGGCAATATGCAGCTAATTACTCGAGAACAGAGCTCTATTTTCAACTTTTAGAGTGATGAATCACATATTCATCAACCCCCTATACTTAAACCTTGCTCGTCCACGAGCAACTAAACTGAAATGCAAAAGTGAAATGATTTTGGGTTCCATACCAAGGTCATGAACAAAAGGTAATGTGTCGAAACCTTATTGGGATCTGAATTTAAGACCTAACAGACTTTAAGTTCCACAAGTCTTCTATTCAAGATGCCTCAACAATCAGGTCAGAACATATCCTCATACGTAAATTCTGATGACTATGAATCTTACTTGTACTGTGTAAGTGAAATATATCTGTCCACATCAGAAATGGAAAAGAACCAACCTCCTCTAATAAGGTAATTCTAATTCCCCAGTCCAGTAACTCTTTCCTCGAGGAGCGAGGTATTCTCTTCTAAGTTCAAGTGCGACCGGCTCAAGAAGAGGGGGTGGAGAGAAGAATGGATGGTAGCCAGTGTAGCTACCTATCCTAGGATGCTTGACTAGTGTAGCCAAGTCATCCAGCTGTAGGTTTCTATGGTATGAGGCTTTGAAGCATATGCCTTGCAAATATACAGACTCCGACATGCATTTTATTTTCAATCAGGCCTGTCCATTTTTTTGGAGTTCTTGAATTTTTTCTTTTTTTTTCTTTTTTCTTTTTTTTTTGACATATATATAAGGTACAACATGTACATCGAGAGTTTTTCTTCTTGAGCCAGTAGACTATCCCTTTTTTGAAGCTTTATTGCAACCCACAACATCCCATCCTTAGACGTCAACACCAACAGACTAGGTTGAGATGTGCTACCCTCCCTAGAGGAGGACGGATGTTTCCACCCATGTGCTACTCCAAGCCAAAGGATTCTATCTCCTCACCACCTCATCAATGAAGAGCTTTGTGCATGGTGCTTGTCCAAGTTAGGTCACTGTCTAAAAGAATCGTGCATGAGTACGAAATATTCTACTTAGACCAATCAAGATGACATGTGAACATAGACTTGCGGACTCAAAGAATTAAGTCACTTGACCTGAAAAATCTTAACTCCAATTCCTATAAGGTTCCTCTGAAATTAGGTAGATTAAGGTCAAATCAAATCCATCCTCGCCATCTATTCGTAACTTGGTTCAGAACCCACTAACTTTTCACTTTGCATATGCTAGATATGCAGATGAGATGCATATGACATGCTATATGGATGAATGAAGTGCAAGACACATTTTTTTGAAATGCAGAGTAAATAAGAAGCCTATTTTTTGTTTGTTTTGTTTGTTTTTTGTTATACCTCCTATTTTACAACATTTTTTACAAGAGTATTTTACAACTTTTTACACAAGTATTATACAGATTATACAATATACATACTAATATACATTTTTTTTTCAATTTTTACCCACCCCATAATTATTGCATAAAAATACGCAAAAATACACGAAAGTACGAGCTACGGGTAAAGTATATATGTAATATATACATGCTCCCCTATAATTAGTGTGTGCTATGTCCTCAAATCACAAAAATCGAGGAAAAAGACATAGCTCGTGCTAAGCGTAGGAGAGATAAAATAATAAAAAGTATAGAAGTTGACCCGCCCCCTATACTTAGGCTCTGGCAGCCTAAGTGTAGAAGAAGATCAAAAATGGGGCGGGCGAGGTCAAGAGGGAACATAGATGGGTATATATACATGGAGGGCATCGGTCCCCCTTATACTTAGGCTCTGGTCAGCCTAAGCCTAAGACAGGAGTGAGAGTAGGAACCGATGAGATCTGGAGAATGTACATATAATGATGAAGAGACTTGGGTCACTCTGCCCCCTATACTTAGGATCTGGTCATCTTAAATATAGCCATAAAATGAAATGATATGGAGCTGGGGCGAGTGATTCGAATCACTGCGGAGGGAGGGAAAATATATACAGGAGGAGTGAGAATATACAAGGATCAAGTAGGTTTGTGACAAACCTTCTTGCATGAATGAGGAGGTGAGGAATATACAAGTGTGTTACTGTCGGAATCGTCCTCAGATGAATAATAGTGAGGTGAAGGGATCGTCCAACGAGGGTCAACACACGGCTGCTTGCTTAGATATGGCTTGAGAACAACCGAACTGAGTTCACTCATATAAAAGTTCAGGTATGAGTTATATAGAATATAACACTTCAGGATCCTAATATGATGAAACCGGATTTAGAGCTTCAGGTTATAACAACTTATTTAATAAAATGACTACATGCAATAACTAATGTGTATCTTCTGCAATATTTTCTAAAAGATGAATATCTCATTCTACATGGTATGGAGAAGCTTTCAATCAATTACAATTTGCAGGATCATCATTTGCTGGTCCTTCGAGTCAGGGATATAGCAGGCAGGAATTTCTGCATATACAACCAGGATTCCTATCAGCATGTTATTATAGTTAATTTATTACATTATATTCTTCTCTTACTTATAGTTTAATTTATGTGACATATAATGTAATTAATATCTTTCAGGTATGAGCTATATAGAGTATGGCATTGCAGGGTCTCAAAATGGTGAAGCGGGATTTAGAGGTTCAGGTATAAATATCTTATTGAATACAAGAACTCATTTCAGTACGTTATGTTTACCTTCTGTGATATTTACAACAATATAAATGTCTCAATCTTGTAGGACCACCACTTTTTGGTCCTTCGAGTCAATTTGACTCTAGACCCTCTCAGCTCACACCGTCTACTCAATATAGTTCAGGAGATTTGCAATCACAAATATTTGATAGTGTTCGGTAAATGGAGACAACTGATTTTGATAGACAATTGTTTGGTCTACTAATGATAATATCACAACAACATCCGGAGATGCCTCGAAGACTCTCGTCCGGAGTAAGGATCACTGAGCCTCCTCCGTCAAAGCCGCCTCGCCAGTCAACAAGTGTACGGACTTCAAGAAAGCAAGAAACTCAAACAATCGAACCCCCACGGAAGTCGTCAGCTAGGTTGCATCCTCCAGGGCACATTCCAACACATTCGGAGCAAATCGCCAAGCAAAAGAAGAAGAAGAAGGCACATGAGGAGAGTCATAGAAAAATAGGAGATGGGGGAAAAGGAAACGACAAAGGAGGAGGTGGAGGGGGAGGTCTGAAGGGGTTTCTAAAGATATGGAAACTATAAATTATTGTAATTTTTTTCTTATTATTTGTAAACATATCTTTGTTCATTTATGAATCTAATAAAATACTTGCCTTTTTCCTAAACCTTAATTGATGTCAAGTTGTACGTTGTTGAGCTACTGATTTTGCCGAGATTCGATGGTCTTAAGTTCCACACAAAGCGGGAACTCAGTCAAAGCGTTGACCACGCAAAATCTCAACTAAAATCAACAATTAACCCACACAATAGATATCAAGAAATGACAAGCAAATGGTGGAACTAAAATTTATTTTTAACTCTATAAACAAGGTGTATAGGAGCAAGTATGCAGAGAGTTCGAACACATGGAGCAAGGCAGGGTAGATCAAAAAGATGTGTGTGTGTATGTGAAATGTTGTCTACACTATGCAATGCAAGGATTTTGTGGGTTTTTAATTTTTTTAATTATTTTTTTTATTTTTGTATTTTGGTTTTTAATTTTCTGATTTTTATATTTTGTATTTTATATTTTTCTATTTTCTTTTTCAATATTGGAATATGTATACAATGTAATAAAAGGGGTGATACAATATCTATAAAAATATGTAAAAATATCCAAAAATTCAGAAATAAAATATTTTTGGTATTTTTAAGATTCTTTACTGTTTTTGTGATTTTTGGGTATTTTTCAAAATGTTTTTGGTATTTTTAAAAACTGAAATAAAGAAAACACTGAATTAACAATCTGGCCGAGACTAAAATGGAAAAGAAAAATATCAAATGATCTCAAAATTTTCCCAAATCAGTTTTAAAACAAAGAGAATAAAATAAGGAAGAAACAAGAACTGAGTTTACAATTTCTGGAGTTTTCTAGAATTTTTTATAATTTTTTGAAGTTTTTAAGTATTTTCTAATTTTTAAGGTTTTTCTTTTGAGATTTTTAGTGATTTTTGGATTGACACTAAAATAGATTAAAATAGATAGTAGGTAGTTTTTTTGGACTTTTTCGAGGTATTTTAATATTTTTTTTGGTATTTTCTAAGCTAGACAGTAGTAAAATGGCAAGTTTTTTATTTTTATTAAATAATAAAATGCGACAAAAATAAAATATAAAAATATGACGTTAAAGTACAAGCACACAGGAGCTTAGCATAATTTTTGTGGAATTTTTCAAGTTAAAATGATGCCTTAAATAAATCAGACAAGTTCACAAAAGATGTTACAACCTGGTAGGGGTATAGATGCAAATACTAAAACATCCAGGGGCATCCAAGCAATTTTCCACGAAATATAACACTTAATAATCGAATTTATGGACCAAATACAAATAAGCAGACCCGCATGGGTATTGGTGCATAATACCCACCAGGGCGCGTGACTTGCACGCGCCTGGCAAGGACCCAAAAGTAATTTCAACAACGTCCGAGGGCTTACATGCAATTTTTCCAAAAATTTAACACTTAAACTATAACTTCTTGTACTGAAACGAAATAGACAAAAGGCCAAGGGCCTTCCTGCAAAATGCCCACACCTCACGTGAACAAGTCATGTGAGGTGACGTGGCGGAGGACCTATGTGCAAATATGGAAAGTTCAAGGGCCTAATTATAAAATTTACAAAAATTTTACACTACGAATTAAAGTTTATGGACTAAAAGCAAATTACAAAAATGGAAGGGGTGGCTCTGCAAAATACCCCTTCGGCGTGATCCGGCGGCTGATACAATTCCACTTGCCACGTGTCGACGTGAGGGCCTCTGATGACGCTTCACGATCGGAGGGCTAGGATTAAATCCCAGCCCAGGATCTGACGGATGGGCATTAAGGCAATCGGACGACTGGTGATTGATCTGGGCTGGGCCGGTGATCGAATGACTGAAAGACGATGACGAAGAACAGGGAAGAACTCGTCGCCTGCGAGCTTCCCTGATCTCCTTATTCCTCATCTAGCATTATCTCGAGCTGCAAAATGGCTCAGCGGGATCCTCTGTTCCTCCTCCAGATGCTGGGGGCGACAAAACTCTCCGGCGAAGCTCGGAGAAGCGGCGCGAGGTCGGCGGAGCTGAGGGGCTCGAGGAACCTCGGCGAAACTTAAAAATCGCCTCCAGGGGCACGCTGTGGCTCTTGGACCTGCAGGAAGTGTTAAAGAGGTCGAGGGCAAAATGCCTCGACCTCCTGTGGCTCTCAAGAAGGGGTGAACGACGGTATCAGTGCTCGGCCGGAGCAGACTCCGACGAGGGAATCGATTTGGCGAATCGATGGATGGCTGGATGGTAAATAGGGGCCTACATACTCCTAAGACTACGAGGAATGAAACTAGGATGAAAATGGAGTCGATGAACAGCCTCAATGGCCGGAGCCAGAGGGAATATACCTCAACGGGAAAGCTCGCCGGAGGTGTGGAACACGCCCAGATCAGTTGACGTTCCGCCGCCGTGAAGCAAGGAACTTGGAGCTGTCACCTCCAGGTACCTCGAGCACGACCAAAGGGGGGAAGATCTGTGTGGAGTGCGGTTCAAGTTTGAATCAAAATTCAAACTTGCTTAAGTAGGGTTGACGGGTATGGCTCATAGAACGAGGTGTATCTGGTGGATCTTCGATCCATTCGCTGAGGAAGCACCTAGGCATGAATCTTCATTCGACGAGGAAGAAAAGTGGTTTAGAGCGCAACATCAAAGGGTGTAAGGTGCGCCCCCCAAAAATCCTCGAAGATGGCGAAAAACCTGGCTCTGACTACCCATAGGGGGCGGGTCAGAGAGTTGACCCGAGGTCAACTCTCGGACCCTCCTGGTTGGTCCACGTGGACCAACCAGGAACAACCCTGGAAAAACCTTTTATTAATTCGATTAAAAATAGAAAATGGTTGAATTAGATTTAGATTATTAAATAAAAATATTTATTATTTTTTGTAGTATTTTATTCTGATTTTTAATTATTTTTATGGAATATATTTTTATGAGTTACCTATTATGCCCCTTATAGGTATAATACCTATATATTTTAGTCTTTTATTTTTATTCTATGTATTTTAATTTTATTATTTTTGTTTCTTATTTTATAAAATTATAAAATACTTTTATACACTTAATTGTATTTTTATTTTAATTTTCTGAATTATTTTGTATATTTAATAAAATAGAAGTATGTGTTGTATAGGTATACATATAGGCATTGTATCTATGTATCTAATATACAAGTATTTTTATTTTGTATTTGATTTAGGTTTTTATTCTGATTTTAATGTACATAATTATTATAAGTAATATTCACAAAATTATAAAATGTAAAATTATAAAAATAATGAATAAATAATAAATTGAATATTTTAATCTGTACAATTATATAATGTGGGTCCAAAACTCAACTTTCAAACCGTGGCTCTGCCAAATGCGAAACCACCACCATTAAATAGATTATTTTATTCTATATACAATTAAAGGTGAGTTTGATGCATTTGGAGTTTTCAGTTGTGAGATACGGGTCTGGGAAGTTGGGATTCTGAATTTTTATTCAGACCATAACTTTTTATCTCTACATTATTTTTCAGTGAAATCACTTTTGCATTTTTCTTTATAAAATTATCTACAACTTTCATATACAGAGTTTCTTTATTTGATGTATAAAAGTGGAACCAAAAATAGGTCCCAAAATGAATAAAGAATGGATAAAAAGAATGGGTATTTTTGTTGTATTTTAACCCTTATCTCCCCCTACTTTATTCCTTGTCGACCTATTCATCAAGATGCCTAGGTCTCGGGGGTTTGGGTCATAAAATATTTACAATATTTTATTATTTTTCTTTTCTTTTGTTTATTCTATAATTTCGGCTTTAATTACAGTATTTTATACACTATTTACAGGTACATGCATGAATGCTAATATGATGTAATTAAGGATATTTACAGGCACTTGCTAGGGTTTTTTAGGCCAAAATGATAGAATAAAGATGATGAAATAAAAGATTCATCAGCTACCGTATGTCAATGGTAAATAATGTTGAGCACACTCTCAATTTCTTTATATTTACTATAATATTCCTGATATATCGACTAAAAATTTTCTTAGTATATATCAATAGTATAGAATAAATTTAAAAATAGAGATATGCATCATATTTTAAAATAACGTTATCGTGGAGAAGCGAGATGAGGAGGAGGTGCAGAAGGAACGGTAACCCATCTTTCCACCTCCAAAGATGAGAGCACGAAGCTCTTAGTGATAGATCGGAAAGTTTGCAATAGAAAAATACCGAAAGCCTATTTAATTTAATTTATTTTTTAATAATTACTTACAACATTTCCTCAGAGATTATCGTTTATATGTAATAGGGAAAATAATAATATTTTCTTATTTATAGTATCGAATATGAGGTAGAATGTGAAATCGGTGTATTCTGTAAATTACCCATGTCCAAGTCGGCACCTCAGGTACCGATCAATACATTTTTTTTACATTTTCTACTTCATGCCTATTTAATTAATTTTGATTTTTTTAATAATTATTTTAAAAAAATCCCACAAATCACCCCATGATTTTCTGAACAAATGAACCTTCTTCTTTGATCCTTGACGATTAGACTTGTGATATGACTTTTTTTACTAGTTAAGCGGATGGGAGGGGTTGAACCGTCTTTGGAGTTGGTGACTCATGTGACTCAAATTTTTTCCACGTGATATTTAATCTAAAAAACAAACTTTCAAGGTTATAGAAAAAAACAATGATCCAAAAAAGAACTACATAACTTGAATTATCTTCCAATTGCTTTACATATTATGGAAGAACAAGAATAACGAAATTTTATAGCAAGTTTGATCAAAATATTGAAAGCACGGAAGAAGCATTTTTTAATTTCCTGATGTTTGTCAGCACCATTATATCATTGCATTCCTAAGGGTCTGTTTGGTTGCAGGGTTGGGCAGGGTTGGGTTGGGTTGGGTTGGGATGGGTGAATAGTAATCTGTGAGGAGGAAGTACCCTTGTGAATAGTAAACAGGGTTGGGCCAACCCTGCCCAACCCTGCAACCAAACAGGCCCTAAAAGTGGTAAACCGGCAATCCTACACTGAAGCACAGTATAGGTGAGAGGTACGTAACTCATGTCTCTACTATTTATGCTTACGCCCCTGAAAATTTCAAAACATTCCAAACCGCCAACACGGAAATGCTATTTATGCATATTGCCCCATGGAAAAGCCATTTCATCCATTTGTTTCGACTATTTATGCAAAAATAGTAAAATTTAATGTTCGTTAGCAATAGGAACATAGTTTATTTCGTTTGGTTACAGGGTTGGGTTGGGTTGGGGTATCCCTGTAAATAGTAAACTGTGAGAAAGATTGGGAGGGTTGGAAGGAGGGGTACCTCGGATTGGGCCAACCCAACTCTGCAACCAAACGGAGCCTATGGTTGGGAAGGGTAAAAGAACAAGTTCAGGGGTATACCACTAAACAATGCTCCTAATGTGCTGGCACGACAATACATACAGATCTTTATGGATGTCGACTTAAACTTAAAAAAAACATGCAGATATATGCAAGGCAGAAGAAAAGTTATATACCTAACATAAATATTAATTTACGTAGTTACCTATTTGTCCTTAAAAGTTTTCTTTGATTCTTTACCTCTCGTGCTTCCTTGGGGATCTCAACGTTTAATCCATACACAAGTTTTCATGCTTGGTCCAATCACAAAATTAAGAAGCAAGGAACTCGAAATGATAAATATGGATCTACTTGAATAGCCAGGTGGTTGAATGACGTATTTGCTACTCATACGATCAAGATTCAAGTGTTACAATTATATATTTTCTAAAAGAGATTTTTACATCAAAATCTTAAAAAATTTGCAAATTACCTTCTCGACCTTGTGTTCTTTGTTATTATCATCTAAATCCAGTAAAATTACTAACTGTTATACCACAATCCTTCCGAGAGTTAACTGCAGAGTTCGTCAGATCCGGAGTTTGCAAGGTTTAGGAGATAATTATGATAAATATATGATTGATAATGTAATTTACAAAGTTTACAGAGTTCGCGGTATAAAAATCCCTTTCTAAAAAATAAAGAATTTTTTATAGTAATAGTCTCTTTCCTAATTTTTCCAATAACATCTATGTCTCTACCTTCCAATGAGCTTGGGGAGCTTGCACCAAAGTATATATAACTTTACATGCACCGGTGCTACGAACGTCCTTGTTTTTGTTTTTTAGAAATAAAATCTTGAGGAATTTACTTAGAATGATAAATAGAATATGTGTTTTAAATATCGTGTAAAACATACATTCCTAACATGCCAATCTACAATGGCTCAATTTCAGCAATTCTGAGATCGTTAAAATTTTACAGTCTTGATGGATGGATTAAAAGTCTTGAATTATGTTGAATTATGTGTGACATCATGATGATATATGTTGATTTAAATCCCAGGTGATTTCATTTCAAAAAAATAAAAAATAAACTTTTGTGGTATCGGCGCATGTAAAGTGACGTGCATCTTGGTGCAAGTTCCCCAATCCCTTTGCAATTGCACTTATGCTCTTAAATTCTTACAAAACTCACGGTATTGTCCTTCCATTAGGGGCATATGTGTAACAAAGAAAGGAGAATACGGTAGCACATGCTTAATTTAAAAAAAGGGATTTTTACCCGGCAGACCCTATAAACTTTGTCAATTACCTCTACGACCTTTGAAACAATATAATTCCTCCCTCGACCTCGTAAACTTGCCAACTCTTACCCTATGAACCCTCTGGGTAATTTGTTTGAAGCCCGTGGGGGTTCTTAGGGTAATTTTTAGGGTCGATGCGGTTATTACGTTGTGCAAAAGGTTGTAGAGGTAATTTAAAAAGTTTATAAGGTCTGCCGGGTAAAAATCCCTTTAAAAAATATGCAAATAAGTGCTTTTGGGAAAACTTGGAAGGATACAAGTATAAAAATCCCAAAAAATAAATTACAGCTGTGAAGGATGTTTAACTTTGTGGATCGGATGCAAATATATCAAATGTTGCAGCACCTGTGTACAAATAACCCCAGGGGTAAAGCACGTATGTTGAGTGTCGTCTGCTTGCCATGCCGATCTCATTTCTCATCTCCTCCTCCACCTTCCTCTCCTCCTCCTCCACGAGCAGAAAGACGGGCTTCCTTCCAAATGTGCACACTGGAGAGTATTGAGAAGTAGAGCTGTTCAATCTCACGCTTTTGCTTTGGCATATATATGCAGGTTAGCTATATATATCTTTCTGAAACTCTGTATATAGCTTAGATGGTTTAATCGATTTCTGAATCAAAACGTTGCCTCCAGATTGTAGCGTTCGAACTTTTTTTAAATTTGACCGGTAAACACTTGATAAGAAGCCACATTTAGATGTCAGTGAGGAATTGGAAGCTCTTTAGTTAGGGTTTATGTAAATATTCAAAATGGTACTATTTTTCATGTTTGAATCTACACACGGCAAAAGTTGCAGTGGTGTTTGTCCCTATAGGAAAGAAATGCCATGTGGAAACAGCTGCAGGAACTCTCCTCTGTCGCTGATCTCTTGCCCTTGGTTGGGTTTGTCTGTATGCATGGAGCCTTCTGCTGCTCGTGACCTTGCAGGAGGATCGTTACAGCCTTGCAGGAAGAGGTGTTGCAATGGGTTTTATTATTTTTTTATGATTTCGATTCTAAAAATCTAACTTTATAGATTGAATATTTAAGTTGTGTTCTACGTATCTTCCAAATTTCACTTGAATCAGTCGTCATTTGCTATTTATCTTAATGGTCAAAAATCCGGTTCTTTTTTAAATGGGATTTAAGTAGCTTAAATATTAACCGGACATTCGATCATTATGATAAAATAGCAAATGACATCAGATTTGAGCGAAATTTGCAAAATATGTAGAACATTAATCGAAGATTCAATCGATAGGTTGGATTTTTAAAATGGAAATGGCAAAAAAATCCTTTATTGTAACTCTCATTAGTCGTTACAACTTACAACAGAGGATACGTGTATTAATCGAAGGGATCCTCGGGTGTCTATAGAGAATCCAAACCGTTCAATCACAATGGAACAATCCGAAAGTCCAATATCGAGCAATGAATCTTAACCATTCAATCATTTGATCGATGCCCGGACCATGGACATTGAAAGGAACACCATGCTAACTCCGATACAATGTGGAAATCTAAGCGGCCATGAACAGAGATAGTATAGATGAAAACATACATGATATATATGTATTCAATCGTTACTACGTCCGTTTTATATCGATCCTGATCTTTTTATACGTGCAAATATGAATAACATTATTGATATCTCTAAATATTCACATTCGTATAAAATATAATTATAGCTGTCGGTTTATTTATAACATTATGTAAGAATAGTTTATGGCCTTTTCCACGATATTCTATATATATAATGGTTATAAAATAAATATATTTAATTAGGATTTTTATCCAATGCGCACAGGGCTCATTAGCGTTTCAATGAGCACCCATTCTCGGCCATACACGTGTATTACTAATTAAGTTGTTCCCTATTTCGAAGGATGTTGTTTTTGGAAGGAGATTAATATGCAAAACGATTTAACAATAAGTGATATTCCAATTATATCGCGTCCTAAAAAATAGGAAGATCATTTTGGAAAGAAAATATTTGAATCGATGATTTCTTGCAGAAATTCGAGATCCAAATGCTCAGGTCAGTAATATATACACAATGAACAAGTAAGTGCTTGTTGTGAAGTCAGTAATATCCAAACAACGGTCAGTAATCTACATTCATTTTATTACATGGTGCAGATTTCAGTAATATATACACAATGGACAAGTAAGTGCTTGTTGTGAAGTCAGTAAAACCATATGAAATGATCAGTAATTTCCATATATTTTATTACTTTGAACAGGATTTAGTAATTTAGATATGATACTCAAGTAATATATATACAGTTATCAAGTAAATTATTGTTTGTGTTCAGTAATGTATATATCTATGTCTTATACCACATGTTCAGTAATATGTGTACGATTCTCAAGTAATAGCTACTATGAGATCAGTAATAACAAAGTAGTGGTCAGTAAGTCATAGGCATTGCTCAAGTAATAACAAAGTAATGGTCAGTAAGTCATGGGCATTGCTCAAGTAAGAAAGTAACCATTTGTCAATGCAATGCACATTACATAGACATTGGTATTACTAACCACATGTTCAGTAATATGTGTGTGATTCTCAAGTAATAGCTACTTTGAGATCAGTAATAACAAAGTAGTGGTCAGTAAGTCATGGGCATTGCTCAAGTAATAACAAAGTAATGGTCAGTAAGTCATGGGCATTGCTCAAGTAAGAAAGTAACCATTTGTTAATGCAATGCACATTACATAGACAATGGTATTACTAACCATTTTTTATGTTATTACTGATCTCACTACACGCATTTACTTGACCATTTTATACATATTACTGAATTCTGTATAATGTAACTATTTGTATGTAAATTACTGACCATTGTTCTTGATATTACTGATCTCACAATAAGCATTTACTTGACCCAATTATATTTATTACTATCATAGCATTCGGACCCTTAATCATCCGCGTGGAATCATTTATTTGAATCGTTTATTTCCAAAACCGTCTTCCAATTTTTAAGGACGTTATATAATAGGAAATATACGATTTTTTTAAATACGTGGTATCCTATAATTAGAAATTAATACACGTGTATGGCCGAGAATGGGTGCTCATTGAAACGCTAATGAGCCCTGTGCGCAGTGGATAAGCCCTCTATTTAATTATTTATTTTATATGCAACCATATTTTTGCAACTTTTTTTATATTCGTTCAATGTTTGTTTATTCCTATTTAAGAACATATTAATATATTTGTTTGTATTCGTAAATATGTATATACTTACCCCCACCATATTTTCTCATTTATTTTTTTATTTTTTTCAAAATAAAGCCATGTATTTTTATCACTATATCCATCTAATATGTCATTCTAATTTCGTCAGAAATAAAGACTCTTACGCTCTTCATCTAGATTAGGTTGATTACAACAATTTTAAGATCGTTAAAATTACATGTTCTAAATAGAAGGCATATGAGTCTCTATTTCTGACAAAATTGGAATGACATATTAGAGGAACATAGTAACGAAATACATGACTTTATTTTTGAATAAAATAAAAAAATACCGGAAAATGGGACGGGGCAGCCATGTTGGTTGCCCTAGGAGGTAGCCCTATTTTTTCCATCCAAATATAGGGTTATTATTAAGATAATTACCGTGTTTTCTTACGTAATATGGCAGAGAGGAAATGTGAATTTACAAAGATGAAATTTCAATTTACACTTTAACATATTTTCTCACATACTAGATGTGGAACTATTGGTCTTTCTACACGAGAACTTTGTACTACGTTTTGAGGGGCCCTATAATAAATTACCCCCATGCAGCGTTAACATAAGATATTGCGGGGCCTGTGTATAATTTTACCCAACAGCTCACTCAGTCTCTGCACTGCGCGGTTCAATTGGATCTCACCTCCCAAGAGAAAAAGCGGAAGCAATTTTAGAGAAGAAAAAATAAAATAAAAATACCGCGTCACTTTCCAACAATAACTTCTTCTAAGCAGAGTTTTCCAATAATAACTAAAAACCTCACTCGACTATATATGCAGTGACATTCTAACTCCATTCTTCACAGGATTGCAGAAGGAGAACAAAAATATGAGCAGACGTGAAGATTCGCCAATCCTCTCGTTGCTGTTGATATTGGGCTTTCTGATTGGCATTGCCTCTGCCACTGAGGTTTCTCACGATGGGAGAGCTATGATCATTGATGGACAGAGGAGGCTCTTGATCTCTGGTGCAATCCACTACCCACGTAGCACACCTGAGGTATATATAATCTGTAATATTATACGTCATGATCTTTGTTTCTGATGAATTATTCGATGGTTAGCTCACGTGATTTGATGCTTGGGTAGATGTGGCCGGATCTCATTCAGAAGGCGAGGGACGGCGGCCTCGATGCCATCGAGACGTACGTGTTTTGGAACGCACACGAACCTCGTAGAAGAGAGGTAGTGTTTGTTCGTGTGTCTTGATCTGAATGGGATTTGATATAGGAGATGGTTTAATTCAGATTTCTACTGTCTTCTTCTTCTTCTTTCTCCTTTTTGACAGTACAATTTCGAAGGGCATTTAGACATAGTGAGATTTCTCAAAGAAGTCAAGAGTGCGGGGCTCTATGCCATCCTCAGAATCGGACCTTACGTCTGTGCTGAATGGAACTATGGGTAAATTTCCATTGATTGTGAGGAGGTAATATATGTGTTCACGAGTTTAATTGTGATTACTGATGATAATGATTATTGCAGGGGACTTCCTGTTTGGTTGCACCAAATTCCAGGAATGCAGCTGAGAACAGACAATGATCGCTTTAAGGTTCAGCGAAATTTGTTCTGTTGCGAAATTCGAGTACTTTGTTTTTGTTGGTTTTCCATTTGATTGTGACGCGGGTTGCGTTTTACTAATCGACAGGTGGAGATGCAGAACTTCACGACCGTGATCGTGAACATGCTTAAGCAAGAGATGCTTTTGGCACCTCAAGGAGGGCCTATCATTCTCATGCAGGTAATTAATGATTATGGAATAGAGCAGTATGTAAACACATAAAATGGATATATAGTATTACAAAATCCAAATAAAATACTGTAAATCTAATCTTGCAGACAAATAATTTTATCTCAATTGTAGAAACTCAATACTTATCTGACATCATGTGATTGACTGATTGTATTATGTTCTCACTGTTTAACTGGTAACAGATTGAGAATGAATTCGGGAACGGAGACATTGGGCCGAAATATGGAGATGCGGGGAAGAGATATGTGCAGTGGTGCGCCACCATGGCTGAATCACAGAACACTGGCATCCCGTGGATCATGTGCCAACAAGATGATGCACCTCAACCAATGGTCATTATATGTTCTTTTCACTGAATATTTATTTAGTGCACATATGTTTCTGAAATCATCTTTTTCGCATCTTCATGTTACCAGATTAACACTCATAATGGATTTTACTTTGACAATTTTGTGCCAAATAACCCCAACAGCCCAAAGATATGGACAGAAAACTGGTCAGGATGGTATGGTCATCTTCTTGTCATTATTGATTCCAGTGAAAGCTAATATATATATATATATATATATATATATATATATATATGCATGTATTCTTATATTTTTGGAATTTCAGGTTCCAAGATTGGGGTATGGGGCACTTACATAGGCCTGTCGAAGATCTGGCCTATTCAGCTGCCATTTTCTTCCGGTCTAATGGGAGTCTACTGAACTACTACATGGTTTTGATCTTTCCTTAATTATTTTGCATTGAAAAACTTTAATAACTCGATTCTCAATTATTACTTATTGTTTTCTCTTGTATTTCAGTACCATGGAGGAACAAACTTTGGCCGCTCAGCAGGAGGTCCTTACATAACAACATCCTATGACTATGATGCTCCACTTGATGAATATGGTATTTGCATATCAAGCAATTTTTTAAAGCAAGCATACAAATTGGTTTTTACCCTTTTTTTTAACTTTGTGTTATTTTCAAGGGAATCTAAGGCAACCGAAATGGGGGCATTTGAAAGATCTTCATGAAGCCATAAAGAGGATGCAGATGGCCCTTCTATATGGGCAGTCAAGGACTACAGACTTGGGGAATGAAACAACTGTATGACTTCACCTCTCTTCACTGCTGATACATGTCCAATTGAAAATTTATTATACAAGAATCTAAATTTATGAAACCCATGTTATGATTATGAAATTTTGGGTTGGAACAGATTTGAGTAAATCTAATCAATGTTAGCAAACTGGTTGTTTCATATTTTATTGAAGCCAATATTATTGCATTCTCATCCATGCAGGCTATAAAGTATTCGGCAGATGGCACTGTTCCCGGTTGTTTCCTGGAGAACAACGACAACTATCTCGATAAAACGGTTACATTTGAAGGCAGGCAATACTTTTTACCGGCAAAATCTATCAGCATTCTTCCAGATTGTGAAAATGAAGTCTATAATACTGCAAAGGTGATATTGATACCTTTTTTATTATTTGTTTTCTGATCATGTAATAAACATCCTATTGATGTTTCTATCATTGCTTGCCAATGGTCAGGTACAAGCTCAAACTTCGTACATGTTGATGAGACCAAATGAAGCAGAAGAGGAGCCGTCGCAGTTAACATGGTCATGGAGGGCAGAGAAAATCATGGACGCCCTCAGAGGACAGGGGACGTCTACAGCCACTAAGCTCTTGGAACAGATCGCTGTCAGCGGAGATGCTAGTGATTACTTGTGGTACATGACAAGGTGATTATTTCTATAATCTAGTGATTACTTTCAGTAATTTATCTTGACGGGAAATTTAGTAAAATTATGCAACCAAAAGTTGTTATAATGTGATCTTCAACTCTGGTTTTTTTTTAACTTTGGTTGTTTATAATCGAATTGCAGTGTTGATCTCAATAGTACTGATCAGATGATGCTTTGAGTGTCCACACATGGGCATGGTCTCTATGTTTTTGTTAACGGAAAGCTCGTCGGTAATTAGCTATTCTAGGTTTTAATTATACTACATGTTTACTCAAATGAAATTACTAAAGAAGATGCATTTTCTCCTAGGATCTGAATATCCTCCAGCAGGTCAATGGCCATTTATATTCAAGCAGAAAGTAGACGTCAACAATGGAACAAATTACATTGCATTGCTTAGCGTGACCGTCGGCCTAAGGGTAATCTAAATTTCTACCTGTCTCTGGATTGTATTTGGATAAAGAATGTTCTTAATTTCATCCTTTATAAATTTTCAGAACTATGGTGCGTTCTACGACAAGAGCTTGACTGGTATAGTCAATGGTCCCATTCAGCTGATCAAGAAAGGCAACACCACAATAGACTTGTCATCAAACAATTGGAATTACAAGGTTAGAATTAGTTCATTTCCCCAAGACTAAAGCGCGTGATTTAAATTTTTGACGGCACTTGAATCGAAGGTGGACTGTTTCTACAAATCAAATATTTTGTTGGGACTTTATCCTTGAAGCAAGGAACTGCCAATGTTCTCCATGAAGAGTATTTAGATGTCATTCTGCAATCGCTTAACTTAGTTGTATACTCAAATAATACAAAACTTGCGCATTCAATGAGCGAGGGAAACTAGCAGTCGTTAAGTTACTACTTTGCAGGTTGGATTGAATGGCGAGAGCAAGAAATTATACGTAGAGAACTCTCTTAAAGATGGAAAATGGCGCTCTGATGAACTTCCAATCAACAGGCCCTTTACATGGTACAAGGTAAACACACGCCTGATGTGTTGGCTATTCGTATTTGGTATCGAGTTCTAGTTATCGCAAAATCGACAGTATTGAAAGACTGGGAAATTTTTCATGGTCTGATTGCTATGCAGACAGCTTTCAAGCCTCCACTTGGGAAGGAACCTGTAGTTCTGGACCTCAAAGGAATGGGCAAGGGAGAAGCATGGGTGAACGGTGAGAGCATTGGCCGGTTCTGGCCAAAGAGCATCGCTACCGAGAGCTATGGTGTTCCATGTGGGCAATGTGATTACAGGGAGAATCTGAACACCAGTTATGTTCCTTGCCAGTCTGGTTGCGGTGAGCCTTCGCAGAGATGGTATGTGCAATTTCATGTTTTGGTTTTACTTTTATCATCAATAAATAATATCATTCAGTTGAGATTTTGGGTGCTGAAAATCTTGAGAATGATGATCTCCAATTGGACTTAAGTTGGTATGAAAACATGTGGTTATGTATAGCATGACTCCTATGTGATGTGCCTCAATCAAGATGAATGGAACTCATACGTAGTTTTGTTCAAAAGCATGATTTTTAAGATAATTTATTTCAATATACAGTGACTAAAATGGTCATGTTATTAAATATTCTCTTCATGACAAGATGCTCTCCATGAGTGGGAATTTTGTAATGAAATTATTGTGAGTTAACTGAAAAAAAAACCATTTCATTTGACACCAACATTCTTCAGAGATGATCCAAAGTCTAACACAATTAACTTACTTAGAAAGAAATAAAGTTCTATATCATCGAAGCTCGTTAAGCTCAAAGAACTCAATTCTGAATTAACCAAGCTCTCCCCAAAATCTTGAAAGATTGTATGAACTTTTTCTAGGTACCACGTGCCGCGATATTTCATGAAACCTGGGATGCCCAACACATTGACAATGTTTGAGGAAATAGGGGGCAACCCCACACAAGTTAGTTTTCAGACCGCTACGGTTGGGTCGGTATGTGGTGTAGTCAATGAAGGCAAGACCCTCAATCTGGAATGCCAAGGAGGAAGAACCATCTCCGAGATCCAATTCGCAAGCTTCGGGGACCCTCAAGGCAAATGCGACTTGCTCAACTCCAGCATGTTCAGTAAGGGAACATGTGAATCCTCTTCAGCACTCTCTTTCATTCAGAAGGTGATGCCAATTAAAATAAATAGACCTCTAACATTCATCTTGCATCAGTTAGACTAGATCTTTTTAATGCTTCTTTTACAGGAATGCATCGGGAAATCGTCGTGTTCGATTGAAGCGACAGGGAATACGTTGGGATGGATCTCCTGCGGTTCGAAAGAGAAGAGACTGGCGGTGCAGGCAGTGTGCTGAGGGGTTGATTGGTTTGAACTGCATTGCTCTTAGAGATGGTTCAGGGGGAGTCTCCAGATGAAGTAGAATAAAAGTTAGATTTTTCAGGTGGTTATTCTTAGTGTCTACCTATGGATGTTAGTATTATTTGTTTGTTTATTAATACTAAGTGATTAGTGCAAAAGTTTTATTGATAGCTGTTTGTGGTTAATGTAGTGATGATTAATATAGGGAGGTAAAACTCTTTTGTTTTGATGGAGAGTAATCAACTCGCTGATCAGAAGTTTGAACCATTTGAACTATCTGAATATGATTCTATAATATATGGTTTAATCATAAATAAGAAAGAGTATATCATTAACAAACTGGAGATTTTTTTGTGAAGTTAATTATGGTTACTTGTAAAAGTTAAAAAAATACAGCTGTAGAATGGTCTTACCTTCGGGTATTTCGAGATTAAAGTGAAACCTAAAAGCAATTGTTGAACAAACTATCTTTTTCCCTATAGGAGAATATGGAGGTTAATCATATTATACCTAGAGGAGTCATTCTGTGAGAGCATGAGAGCAGTGATCTGGACCACTAGATTATGTCTTCTCTCTCCTGGTTGAATCTAGTGGTCCAGAATCATTGCTCTCATGCTCTCACAGGTTTTGGCTTTCATAGGATCAACCCTCATTATACCCATTGCACGTCGCACAGTCATGGATGTAAAGATAATTGTCTGTCCTAACCAGAATTATATCGTTGGGAAATTCTGTAGCCAAGGATCCCCATAGTATAACGAACAGTTTGTTTTCACTATTTATAATAGATAAATTTAAAACCAACACTACAAAAAATTGAGCTATAGTGACGGGTTTTTTCAAAATCCGTCACTAAATCAGTCGTTGTTAAATATATAACGATGATATATGGACACTAAAAAAATAGTGACGATTAGTTAATATTTTAAAAAATAGCAACCGATAAGCGTCGCTATATGGACTGTTGCTAATGATATAACGACATTTATGATATTCGTTGCTAATTTTGAGTACAAAAACTCATTTCGCAACGAATAATATCGTCGTTATATATTTAACAACTGCTAATTTAACGACGGATTTTGAAAAAAACGTCACTATAGCTCAATTTTGTTGTAGTGCAAAAATGAACAATATAGTATTTATTTAAAACAACATAATCAGAAAGTATACAAAAATGATTTGTTTTACTTGATATCTTCAATTATCAAATATCTTTTTGGGAGTGTCATTTTCTACGTACTCCAAACAAATTGTGTTGCTGATACCATCTTTTCGACGGCATCTGCAAAAAAGATCATAACAACAATAAGCATAAAAAAATCCAATTTAATTTAAATAGTAATATCTCATAAAATAGTTATATAGTTATGTTGAGATCGTTGGATTCAATAAAGAAGAACTT
The DNA here is from genome assembly GCA_037367405.1 of Ottelia alismoides. Classification (NCBI taxonomy): domain Eukaryota; kingdom Viridiplantae; phylum Streptophyta; class Magnoliopsida; order Alismatales; family Hydrocharitaceae; genus Ottelia; species Ottelia alismoides. Next base: position 51,556 of record JAZKJV010003999.1, read on the forward strand.
TGTATAATGGTATCACTGCAATGAGCTCAGGGAAATAGCAAACCACAGTTGACCATGTAAACTGTACTGTAAAATACACTGGTTGTCACCATTCTAAAGTTTCTTTGTTATGGCGAACCAAGAAATTTGATATAATGTAAACGTTACCCACTTGTTGTTGTATTAAAAATTGTATTTAGATTTTAATGGGAAAATCTATGTAATTACAATTGAAGTTAATTTGGTTTCAATTGGGAAACCAAATGGCTTGGAGGGAAAGTTGGGAATTCACAAATTTGAAACATGGAAAAGTTTGGATGGAAGTTTAGTACTATACCTTCGAACTCTAAACTTTTAGTGGGCTTATATATGAGCTCACACCCCAAGCTCTTGTAGCAATAGTAGAGAGGAGGAATGGAGGACTACGCGTGCGCGAGCGCGCTCCGCTCCGGCTCGGGCTCGAGCTCGGGAGAGTCAATTTTGATCTCAATACTTTTGCTGGGATTTCAATTGGTAAGTCGATTAAATTAATCACACGATTAATTTGGTAAGTCGACTAAAATGGGAATTCAACTCATCACTATGGACACGTTTATGGCCGCGATTTCGGGATCTAAAATGGTGCGCTCATGGACGGGCGTTTTTCGGAATTCGAAATGATAACGTGCGCTAGGGCACGCGACCGTCTATATATATCCCTTCCTCCACGCTGTGTTCCGTACATACTCGCAAGAATACCTTTCATGTCGTCTTAGCTCTGCTTCTGGTTCTTCCTCTCGACGGATGAACCTCTCTCCTTCTCTCGGCTGCAGTTCTCTGAGGTACTTTTGAGGACGATCTCGTCGGTGTACATAGACGAAGATCGTGTGCCGTTGTATCCTGCGAGCGGATCGCCAGTACCCTACGCACCAGTATTGTGGGGCGATATCCTCCCTAAGGACAGTCCATTTCATGGACACTTCGGTGATCTCTAATCTAATCTTTATTATATTTTGTTTGCCGCAATTTGTTTATTGATTTACCTTTCCTGGATCTCGCCCGATTTTATGTTTTTGTATATTTAATCAGTTCATGCTTGTATATTGTAATCAGATAATGGATTGAAAATGCATGACGTTATTGATATTAATTTGTAATACATTTATTTCCGTTCATTTGGATCCGTGTAATTACTGGTTTTTATATGCGGTGGTAATCCTGTTTACAACAATCTTAGAGAGGATATCAGGAACCGGTTTTATAATAATGTCGGAAACGATGTTTGAATCGAGATTAGATATGACGGGTATGCCTGAAAAATTCGGTGGTCAGAATTTCAAGCATTGTCAACAACGCATGAAGATCTGGTTAACCACAATAGGATTAATTACTATGCTTGAAACTAATTGTCCTATGGTGGAAACGGAAAACCCCACACCCGATAGCCAGAAGCTGCAATCCGCGTGGAAAGAACGCGATCGTATATATCATGGTTGCATCCTGTTGGCCCTGTCTAACACGTTGTTTGACGTGTACTATTCGTCCACGCAGACTGCGAAGGGGCTATGGGAAGATTTGGATCGGAAGTATAACACCGAAGACCTCGGTATTGAGAAATACTCCGTGGCCAAATTTTTAAGTTTTTCATGGCCGAAGGGAAATCTGTTTCTGAACAGGCACACAAGTTTTTACTCCTGCTCCATGGTTTAGAAGATGCCGAAATGAAACTTCCAAAGAAGTTTCAAGTCATGTGCATCATAGAAAAATTCTCCAAGTCGTGGGAAGACTTCGATATGACCCTAAAACATAGGAAGGGGAAAATTTCTATGGATGACTTGATGGTGGCAATTGCCATAGAGGAGGAACACATGAAATAAAAGTCTGTGCTTCCTGTCGATATTCATGCTAAGGTCAATCTCATGATCTCGAAGGGTAAAGATAAGAAGGGAAAGGGTGCTAATAACAATAAAATGAAATCAAAGGGCAAGATCTAGAAAAAGACAAAGAATAAACCATGCTGGCGCTGTAATCAGGTTGGCCATTAGAAGAAGGATTGTCTGTCCTTAAAGGCTCAACCTAAGGCTGCATACGGGAGTCCGCAAGTGAATATGATCACTATGGGACTCGGGGCTAGCGAGGGGTATGTCTCTGTAAAAGTTGAAGTATACTATATCCATGATCCAAATTAGTGGCTCGTGGATACAGGAGTCAATGTAAATATCTGTTCTGACAGAACGTTGTTTTCTTCTTATCAGACCTGCAGTGGTGGGACTGTAAAGATGGGGAACGATTCTGCAGTCATGGTGCTAGGGTCGGGAGAAGTCAACTTGAGGTTCTCCTCTGGACGTGTCTGGACGTTGTACAGTGTGCTGCATGTTCCTGACATCAAGAAGAATGTTTTATCTGGCTCTATCTTAGTTAGAAATGGTTTTGAATTGAATTTTAAATGTAATAAAGTTGTCATTCTGAGACATGGTAATTTTTATGGAAAAAGGCTATTTGGTAGATTTTGATTTGTTATTTAGAATTAGATGTGATTCAGTAAACATTGATGAAATAAACGTTTTAAATTTTGAATGTTCTAACTCTGTGTCTCATGTTGTGAATAATCTAGAATCTTGTAATCTGTGGTATGGTAGATTGGGACATGTAAACTCAAATTCAATCAAAAGAATGATGAATTTAGAGTTGATCCCTAAACACACTATTGATAAAACTCAAAAATGCGAAATCTGTGTAGAAGTTAAGACACCTAGGAAGTCTTTTCAGTATGTCTCTAGAGATAGTGAGATCTTGGATCTAGTGCACACGGATATCTGTGAGTTTAATGGTTTGTTGACCTGAAATAATAAAAAATATTTTATCACCTTTATAGATGATGGCAGTAGATACTGCTATGTATATCTAATGGAAATAAAGGATGAAACCTTAGAGAAATTTCTTATATTTAAGAATGAGGATGAGACACAAACAGGAAAAGTGCTTAAACGCCTTAGGTCAGATAGAGGAGGTGAATATACCTCTAATTTATTTGATTAACAATGCAAATCATTTGGCATAGTTAATGAAGTTACGACACCATATTCACCACAATCAAATAGGATAGCAGAACGGAAAAATAGAACCTTAACTGACATGGTCAATGCTCTCCTACAGAGTTCTGGACTTCCAACCTATTTGTGGGGAGAAGCCTTGAATACGGCCTGTCATATTCTGAATAGGGTTTCTCCAAGGCATATGGAAAAGTGTCTGTTTGAACGAGAAATAGGAAACCGAGCTTAAGATATCTCAAAGTGTGGGGCTGTCTCGCTAAGGTTCTAGTCCCAGAACACAAGAGAAAAAAGCCTGATCCTAAAACTGTTGATGCGGTCTTCTTATGTTATTTGAAAAATAGCTATGCATATAGGTTCTTGGTAATTCGATCCGAGATACCGGGCATAGATGTTAACACCATTGTTGAACTCCATGATGCTACCTTCTTTGAGGATGTCTTCCCATTGAAGACTGGGAATCTGACTATTGAGGGCACCTCTACATCAGGATCTATTCCAGAACAAGTGGAAAGGAAGGATTACGAATGTGGGGGTTGAGACTCAACCTGAACCCAATGATCTTTTCAGAAGAGATTGAGCCAAGGAGGAGTAAAAAGACCTCAGATAGCCAAGGATCTGGCTAGCGACTTTGTTGTCTACCAGATCGAGGGTGATCCACCAAGTTATCAGGAAGTCATGGATTCATCTGAAGCAAAACAATGGAAGGAAGCCATCAAATCTGAGATGGATTCCATTATGTCTAATGGAACTTAGGAGTTTGTTGATTTACCCAAAAGGTGATCTACCATTGGGTGTAGGTGGGTGTTTAAGAGAAAGCTTAGACCTGACGGATCAATTGAAAAGTATAAAGCCAGATTAGTTGTCAAGGGATTTAGGCAAAAGGAAGGTATCAATTATTTTGATACATATTCCCCTGTGACTAGGATGACCACAATCCGGATGCTCATAGCATTGGCATATGTATATGATCTCTCTATCCACCAGATGGATGTGAAGACCGCCTTCTTGCATGGCGATCTTGAGGAAGAGATCTATATGGATCAACCTGATGGACTTGTGACTACTGGAAATGAGGGAAAGGTTTGCAAGCTTGTCAAATCCCTTTACGGATTGAAACAAGCACCAAAGCAGTGGCATGGAAAATTTGACAAACTATTTTGTCATATGGCCTTAAGGTTCATGAATCCGATAAATGTGTCTATTCCAAGGTGAAAGGTGATGAGTGTATTATCTTGTGCATGTATGTTGATGACATATTGTTGTTCAGATCACATATGATGATTACTAATGAGACTAAGGCATTCTTAAGCAGCAAGTTTTAGATGAAGGACAGGTGTTGCTGATGTGATCTTGGGTCTCAAACTGATAAGGTCAGTTGATGGGATCGTAGTTTCTCAATCTCACTATGTTGAGAAGGTACTTGATAAATTTGGATATCAAGATTGCAAAGCTGTAAACACTCCTTTTGATTCATCCAAAATGCCGTTTAAGAATAAAAGTAGAGTACCTTTAGCTCAGCTAAGGTATTCACAAGTAATAGGAAGTTTAATGTATCTTGCAAATTGCACGAGACCTGATATTTCATTCTTGGTTGCAAAGTTGAGTAGATACACTAGTTGTCCTGACCGTACTCACTGGGAGGCTCTGGATCGAGTACTGAAGTACTTGAAGGGAACTATTTCCCTTAGTTTGCATTATGGTAGACATCCATCTGTACTAGAAGGATATAGTGATGCAAGCTGGATAGGGAAAATACAGGAGTTTGGGAGTAATGGTGTTACTGGGTATGTATTTACCCTTGGAGGCGGTGCAGTCTCCTGGAGGTCTGTGAAGCATACCATTCTAGCTCGATCCACCTTTGAGGCCGAGCTGTGTGCTTTGGACACCACTGGAATTGAGGCTGAATGGCTAAGGAAATTTCTGTCTGAAATTCCCATGGTAGGTCAGCCAGTTCCTGCGATCTCGGTACATTTTGATAATATGACCACAATTGCCAAGATCAAGAGTTCAAAGTTCAATCAGAAAACAAGGAGACACATACAAATCAGACGTAAGACATCAAAGGATTTGATGTCTCGAGGGGTGTTGGCTGTGAATTTTGTTGGATCCAAAGACAACACGGCAGATCTGTTGACTAAGGGACTTGATAGATCTTTAGTCCTAAAGTCTAAGCTTGGGATGGGACTGACCTATCTGAGTGGAGATCCCACAAAGTATGTTCAATGTGATAATAACAAGATATTTGGAGAACTGGTTGGCACTCTAATCTTAATGCGTATGCATGAGTGTCTTATCCCTGGAAACCTGAGTGCCATTTAAGCTGCAAGTTTAGGAAGAGCATAGGCTCTGAATGGGTTCAAGCCTTTGGGCAGGATATTAGCAGTGCATCCTTAGAGAACGTCACTTATGTGAATGTTACCGTGGGCCGCAGTTAAAGGAAGAGGGTCTTTCCTGAATACACTCATGAAACATGATAAGGGTGCATGGCTTTTAAGAGCACCAACCCTGAAGATTGTACCAAGAACAACACTTTGTTGTTTCTACCGTATACTTTAATGTTAAGGTCTGAAGTTCAAAACGTAGTTTACTTCGTTCCTGTTAAAGTGAAGTAGTAAACTCAGGTAGATGTTCAAACCGGAAGGTACCTTTACTGAAAGGAAAGTGTGGCAGCCGAAAGTTGTGACTTAACTCTCTTTGAATCTCTTTTCAAATTGGTGAATTCATGGGGTGGATTGTTGTATTAAAAATTGTATTTAGATTTTAATGAGAAAATCTATGTAATTACAATTGTAGTTAATTTGGTTTCAACTGGGAAACCAAATGGCTTGGAGGGAAAGTTGGGAATTCCCAAATTTGAAACATAGAAAAGTTTGGGTGGAAGTTTAGTACCATACCTTGGAACTCTAAGCTTTTGGTGGGCTTATATATGAGCTCACACCCCAAGCTCTTGTAGAAATAGTAGAGAGGAGGAATGAAGGATCACACACCCCAAGCTCTTATACCTTTACTGAAATAAAAATTAAATAATAAAATCAATAAAAAATATAAAATACATAAAAACTTCAAAAATTCAAAACTAATTCAAGAAAAATCCCCTAAAACGCACAATATATCATTTTAAAGATAATTTCTTCTACTTTCTAATAAAAATAAAATAAAAATATTTTTTTATTGTTTGATACATTAAAAATTAAATAAAAACATCACAGTTTTCATATTCATGTAGCTTTTCACCTTTAAAATAAACCAAAGCCCATAAAAATCTTAAAACCCCTTTAAAATTCCATAAAAACAGAAAATAACATAAAATATAAAAATATCAAAATAAGAATCCCATAAAAATTGAAACATTTCCTAAAATAAAAAATTACAAAATACATAAAATTAAAAAAATAGTCTAAAATTCATTAAAATTCAAATAGAAAATCAGAAAAATTCTTGAAAAATAAAATATAAATATAGGAACCCTTTTACCTTAGCTTGTCTATAGTTAACCCTAGTTTACAATAATTTGTCTCCCTGAGTTCGACACTCTCGTGCATAACCGCTATACACTTAAGTTTAGGAGTATAAATAAATAAAGAAGATTAATTAATCCCAAATTAATCTTTTCTGACAAAACTCACTCGATCGAACAACGACCGTAAACTTATTTCTGTCTCTTTTTGCAGGAATAAAGAAGTGATCGGGTGGTGTTTTTCAGATGATGCCTTTGCCGGGGAGGCAGCGCTAGGGCAACCGTAGACTTAGGTTTAGATTTCCTTTTCGCCATTTTATTTTACTAACCTCACGGTTTTTTGTTTCTGAGTTGTACAGCACAGGTTGAGCCGCATAGTTGAGAACCGCAAAAGCCACGCAAATTTTTCTTTTTGATAATTTCTTGTAAAATAATATAAAAAAATTTAGGGCACTTGCCCGTTTCCATGTTTTCGTAGAAAGGAGCCTCGTAAAGGCATCCCAACTTGTACCTTTCTCGGGGTATGTATCACCAGGGATGTACTCCTGGGGGAGCAGGGCACCCACCGCGGCTTTCTCGCCCGTGCTTTTCTCGATGGTTTTCCGCATTTTTCCGAGTTAGGTGCTTGTTAGGAGTTTTGCGGTTTTCCCCTTCTCTGCATGACCATAGATTAGATGATTGCTTAGGTTCCGACACCTAGGTGCTTGTATCTAGGGCTGAGCCCAAAAAACCAAAAATACGTTAGATGATCTTTTCTCTGAAAATACCCCAAAAAAAGTGAAAACTGAAAATTAAAACATGGACTACTAATTCTATCTGACTTTTAAACAAATGTTACGACTCCACTTGTCTTGGGAGAGCGATCCCCGAAACTTGCATCGCAAGTACTATCTCTAGATTTGCGAGAGAGAGAGAGAGAGAGAGAGAGAGAGACGACACATAAGGTAAAGCCAGAGTCCAGGCGCCTTAACTCACCTTATCTTCAGTGGATGCTCTCAGGTAGCTGGAAACAGTCCGAGTTCACTTATCAGAGTGGAAGGTTTAAAGGACACTGCGTAAGGCTCCGTCCTCAAGTAACACGGGTAGCTGGAAACGATCTGTACTTATTTCCATACTGGCTGAGACTAGGTGAGTTCTGGTGAGAACTCGGGACAATACGACGTCGAAGTCTCGGGCACCTATCTAATCTCATCAATCTGAGAGAACGTTGTTTGCCAAACAATCGTAAAACCAAAAAGATAAACGACCGAACTTTTACGGTCATCACCAGGGTTGCGTTGGTGAACTCGGGATTTATTTTGTGTTTCATTGCGGTGTGAGTCTAATCTTTGAGATCTGATCAACCAATATTCATCAAGATGATGGGAAGGTGATCGCTCTAGTCTACTCTGAACGATCCACTCTCTCGCGAGCCTGCCCGTTTATCTTAGATTGGTTCGGGATGACTCTCGTACCAAACTGAAATCCATTCGTGTTGTTCCTTCCAACCGTGACTCTCACCCTGAAAGTTCGTCGTTGAATTCTTCTCCTAATCTTTCTCTACCATCATCACCTCCATATAATCATCAGCAGCTACTCATTGATTTGGTAAAGCCTGATTTAGATTCCTTTCTTTTCCAGATGACATGGTTGGTAAAGGACCGCAAACAACTTCTATCGTCATCGATCAGGCTGCGATTAGCAGCGGTCTACTTGCTTCCCATGAGGTAATACAAAATCAGATTAGGGAGCAGGGTAGAATGATGAATAATGTCAAAGCTGAGCCGACTCAGCTTCGCGTGCAACGAGACCAGCCTGCAGCTAAGAATCCAGGATCTGAGGATCATGAGCCGCAAGATGGAGCAGAGAGACTGCCAGTGGATCCGAACCGTACGATACAACAGCTCTACAACCCTAGAGCGACTAAAACCCACCGGTGGATCGGTCTCCCTGTGCTTCACAGGAATTTCAAGTTCCGTCCTCAGACAATCCAATTGCTGCCCAAGTTTCATGGGCTATTTACTGAGGAGTCGTACTTGCACCTTCAAGAGTTTGAGCTGATCTGTAGTACGGTGCATGATGCGCACGTGAACGAGGACACGATCAAGTTGATCGCATTTCCTTTCTCCTTCGTTGATCGAGCAGCCTACTGGCTGACACAATCCTGAAGGGTGCATATTTAGAAAGAAGGGGAATGTGCAAGATGACAAGATGTTGAAACCTACTGGGAACCTTCTTCCAGATTTTCAGTAGCAGTCTTATTTCAATAATAACCTTATAGAAAACCACAAGCAACCTGAGCAGGAAAATTGAGATTATGTTATGCATGAAAGAACTTCACATTTTCCACAGCAACAACAGACATCACAACACCCATAGCTTCAGAGGAGATTTGAACCTCCTTCATTCCAACAACAACATAATTTTGATCAAGGAACTTTCAGCATTTGCAACAAGACTTTGTGCAGGAGAAACGAGAGCATGGCCAGCAGCAGGAGCAATTAATCACTAAGGTCTTGGAAGATGAAAATGAGAAGTTTCTTGGAAACCAAATGCAAAGACATCAAGTTAATTTTTCAGATTCAACAACAGCAGGATGATGAGTCCCCTCAAAAGATAGTTGCAGATGGCTATGGTAAGAACGATTAGCAGCAACAATAGCAGAAGGATCGACATCAACAAAAAAATAGTCAAATTCAATCAAGAAGCACCAACAGCTCATTCACGGAGTGTTTCTTCTGCAAGAAAAGGAGCAAATATCCTACTTGTATTTGGATGATGATCCCAAAGGTAAAGGAATCTTGATGGGAGGGATAGATCTTCTTGCTACAGTTGTTATAAGAGATACATCTCTTGTGATTGTAGAGGTAGAGGATTCTGAGAAGAGAAGAAAAGAAATTGATGCCCATTTCCATCTAAACCACAACTTTTCTAGCAGAAAAAGGATATCTAGGAAGATGCACAACAACGACGGGAGGTATATCTAGGAAGATGCACAACAACGTCGGGAGGTGCAACATGATCTTATCTTGGAGGATGAAGATTCCATTTCTCCAAGAGTCCAAGAGCCACTCAATTTCTATCAAACTGAAGATAATGATAGACAAGGGAACATAATAAGAAAAGCAAGAAAAGCAAGAAGAATACAAAGCAAAAGAAGAAAATAGAGATTGAGTTGAGCTGATAGAGAAATTAACTCCTTCACTTTGTAAGCAACCTTCCTTGTTGAACACTGAAGTTTTTGAACCTCCTTCACTATCATTGTTAAATTATGAGGCCTTTTGTAAGGAGAAAGCTCGAGAAGATGATTGTATAGAAGACTCTAACATGGATTATAGTGAACTTACATAAATGCTTGTAAGGAATACATCAATGAGTTCAATAGGACTACTCAAGAAAATTGGGAAACGTTGAAAAGATGACTCCAAAGTATAGAAAATCAAAGGAGAAATAATATAGATTGTATCAACTTAGTGATTAGTTTCTTTTCATAATTTCTGAAGGCCATGTTGGCCATTTTTATGAAGAGACCTTGGTCTTACAAGTGCATCATTGTAATATTTTTCTTTTGATTAATAAAAAGGGATAGATGGCCCCATAAAATCATGATTATTATAAGAAAGTTCGATGGAATCCAATACTTAAGGATGATTACACTTAGCTTATCATTGAAGATCAAAAAATCACACTATTTGATTCAGATACATGAAAACACGTCGCACAATCCCATATTGATCCTAGACATACTCTCAATCGAATCTTTTACATTCATAGATGAATTAGCACAAAATATAATTATAACCAATTTGAGTTTAAGGACATCTACATTGAAACGTTGATGATCGACTATTGCTAATTTGAGAAAAGTTTATCTCCATCTATACCATGCTTCAAACCATTTCTAAAATGATGAAAAGGAAAATGTATACATTCAAATCCATATGAAGTTGATGTTCTTGAATAGTTTTTAATTAAAACAAACTTACTAGAGACACCGACAGAGACTAGTAATATAAGGTGTATAATGACATCCGGACCTTGATTTGCTTCTACTATTGTCTCTCCCCTTGTCATTCTTGGATATGCTTCTCCCCCATGTACTCCGTGACAAGAACATCTATATGCAAAGAGTTTCCTTGAGATTTCTTGTGTATCTCCTCATTGAGAATGGCTGACTTCACGATCTCCGAAGATATATTCCCTTCTACAGCAGAATTAGTAAGAGAAACCCTTAAAGTTTCCAAGAATGAAGTAAAGTAGCAAGCAATAATAAGCCCAAAATTTCTTCCTCAAACTTGGTACTCATGCATGTCAACTGACTAATTATGTCTTGGTAATCATTCAAAAAATCTAGCATGGAATTTACCTCCTTGAATCTCAAGTTCACAAGTTTCTTGAGAAGAAACAACTTATTGCTTTCTGTCTTGGAGGCATACCGACTCTCAAGTTTCAACCATAGACTCCGCGCATGTTTTTCTTCCTGGATGTGATTGTAGACATTTTCATCTACAAGCGGTCTAATAAAAGCGCAAAGTTGTTCGTCCTCGAACTCACACTTTTCATCTGATTTCACATTGGGCTTTCGGGTGGAAAAAATTGAAAGATGCATGGACTTAACATATAAAAGATTTTTCATCTTATTTTTCCACAAACTGTAATTAATCGCGTTCAATTTGATTGTACGACTTGAACTAAAATCCATCTTGTAATATGCCATAGAGGCTCTGATATCGGTTGTTTGGAATATATTCCCCATATAGATCAAAACACAAAAATTACCAAAAATGATAAGTGGATCTTGCACAATATATCACCACAACTATGAAAAAATATCTCAATCACAAAAAATCAACCACAGATTCATGGAGAATTTTTCTTGTGGCAAACTATCAATGTGAGCGAAAAAAACTACGGGGTTGATCGCAACCCAAAATCAATCACTATAATCAAAATAATCTCCCGTGAGAGGCTTACAAAGGGTCGGCCATCTATACGGTGCTATAAATCATGAGACAATGGAATATAGCAGAGAGGAGAAATATTATCAAATGATAAATTCGTCGCCTAACTATAGAGAATAATGTTAAGAATTGCTCCAAAGATTACTTCCTCCAAACTTCGCGGCAACTACATACATTCTTTCTTCTTCCTCTCTCTTATTTCTTTCTTGTTCTAGGGGAGCTTGGGTTGAGATGATCTTGATGAGCATCCCATATTCTCTATTTATACAACATGGAAATAAGAAAATAAGGAAACATGAACTTGTACTTCCAATAGAATTAGGAAAGATGACTCCTATTCGTAAAAGGTAATTGATCTCCTCCTTCAACTAGGACTTGATTTTTCCTTTTTCAAATAAGACTACCAATGTCCTATTTATGGATTAGGTTCCCACAAGGAGGGGAATCCATCCAACATATTTCTCCAAGAGTCCAAGGGCCATTGAATTTCTATCAAACCGAAGAAAATGATAAAGGATGTAAGACAATGGAACATAATAAAGAAAATCAAGAAAAGCACGAAGAAAACAAAGCAAAGAATAAAATAGAGAATGAGGTGAGCTCCATAGAGAAGTTAACTCCACTTTCTAAGCAACCTTGCTTGTTGAATATTGAAGTTCTTGAACCTCCTTTACTATCATTGTTAAATTATGAGAACCTTTCTAGGAGAATGCTCGAGAAATATGTAGTAGCACACATCATTGGAAAAGTTTGGAATGACGCAAGATTAAAATATTTTGCTTTTGACTATAAGCATTCCCCATCATCTAAACGTTACTACAATTAATGATATATCCCAAGACCTATCAATGAAGTTGCACAATGAAAATGGCTTGTAGATGTTAGAAAGATCGAGGACAAGCAACTCCCATTGAGAGTGTTGAAGAAAATTCACATCTACTATCTAATCCAAATGTCGCTAAATATATCAATATTCTCAGATACAAAAAGTATATAATCACAGGCATATAAAGATACGAGTATTACAAATAGATTATAAATAAGCTCAATTTTTATATGAAATAGATGTTTTATACATGATAAAATACATTAAATGTATTTATTAATCAATAATAATATTGAACATGTGGCATAGAAATATTATTATATACAGATGTTGACAGTTGTATTTCTCATTTGTTTTAATAAGGATAGGTTTATAATGATAAATATTTGTATTTTTATTTGTATATATTTTAGTATATAAATGTAATATATGTCTAGATTGGATTTACTGAAATACTTTGCCATCCACTATACCTGGCTTGGCTTGCCATGTCTTAAAGGATGACAGTGGGTTGGTTGGACAAACAAGTAATGCCTGAGGGTTGAATGCATCTAAGCGGTGATGCAACAGAACTAGCTTATTTACTCGCATGTGTTCTTCATGCAAGAACACTTGCTAATTTTTAACTACATCCGACAACGACGTAGCAGTCCTTGCGAACTTCTCATTGCATTCGGGTAATGCAACACATCACTGGTAGGGATCACCCCAACAAAATCTAAACGTTTGCTTAAGTCCATATTGAAAAGATCCGAAATATTTTGAGACAAATTCCTAAATAGTATTCTTAAAAGGAACACTATTTAGGAATTTATCTCTCTTGTGCTAACTATCGGTCACCTAGCATGCGAAACTCCTCAATTTATCTCGGCTTGGGACCGACCACAGCCGGGTTAAATATGAAAATGAGAAAAATATAAGAGACAAGCATTAATTATTCATACATACTTTTGTTGATGTCATCAGCCATGGTTGGTCCCAAGCTCGGTTAAATGAGGAGGGTTGTGTTTGGTAGCTGACTGCTAGCATAAAACTTTGGAGGAAAGATCCTTACTAATGTTCGTAAGATTTTTTTATAACACTAGTAAGGGATGTTCCTCTAATATTGCTGAATCATTCAACATGGAATTAAGCAAACATACGGATTTCGTTGAGCACCAACGATGCGTTGCATTGCACAAATGTGATGAGAAGTTAGCTAGGGTTGCTATATCGTTGCCCCAATGGAGTCCAAATTGCAAGGATTCTTACATAAAGGATGCATGATAATAAGGAAGCAAGTCCAAAAAAGGTAGCAAAAGAAGTTGCGGATAGGTAATTGGAATATAAACACTTTGATTGGAAAATTGATAGAGTTGGTAGATGCGATAGAAAGAAGGAAGATTCAGATACTATGTCTCTAGGTGACAAATTTGGTTGGAGACAAAGCAATGGAGATGGAGAAGACACGTTGTAAATTATGATATTCATGTAAATAGAAGGGTATAAACAGTTTTGGAGTGGTTATTCATAAGGATTAAGGATAGTGTCCTTGAGATGCAAATATTTGGGGATCATACTATTATGCTAAATTTGGTGCTTGAAGAAGAAATCCGAAATATCAAATAATTTTATGCATCGTAAAATTAAACAAGATTTTTAGGAGGATATGGATAAGATTATGCAAGAAATCCCACAAAGAGATGATTTGTATAGGTGGATATTTTTATGAACAAGTGGTAAAGGATGCTTCTAAGTATGATATGATCATGGGGGTCATGTCTTCGGGGTTAGAACGAAGAGGCAAAAGTAGCCATTTCACAGCAAGAACTCTCTTCAAGAAGAGGAAGGAACATTTAATTACCTACAAGACGGTCACCATGATATAACAACGATTTTCCACGAGGGTCACCATGATATAAAAATGTTGTCGCTGAGGCGACCGCTCATAGAAGACCGGTGTTAATCAGCAATTAACCACAATAAAATAATAAAACAATTAAACTCAAAAGAAATGTGAATTAATCTTTATTACTCTACCATAAAATGTATAGGGAACAAGCATGTAGAGGTCGAACCACAGAGAGCAATACAAAATGCAATAGCCTACAATGTGCATCTATCACAGAGTCATCCATGTGTGAAGCCTATTTTTGTGGGTTTTGAATTTTATAATAATTTTTTTGTATTTTATTTTATTTATTTATTATTTTCATTTATTATATACCTTTTTTATAGTATAACTAGGTAATATATATAATACAAATATATAATATATGTATACCATAGAGGGTGAGTATATAGCTTATAATACATACAATATATATAAATATATATATATAGATAAGTATAATAATAATGTATATTTTTGTATATATTTTAGGGTTAATAAATAGATATATAAATACATATAAGTAGTTAGATATATATATATATATATTCTTCTTTTTTTTAGGGAATATATATATACATCAAGGGGTACTATAATATTTATAAAAATACTCAAAAATAGTCAAAAATTCAGGGAATAAAGTCTTTTTGGGATTTTCATGATTTTTTACTATTTTTATGATTTTTGGGCATTTTTCGAAATATTTTTAGTATTTTTAAATAGAAAAATAAGAGCAAACAGTGGAATAGGGTCTGGCTGTAAGAAAAATAGGAATTAAAATTAGCAAACAACCTCAAAATTTTTCCACACTATTTTTCTAATAAGGATAATAAAATATAGCATAAATAGGACTGAGTTCACATTTTTCTGGTTTTTCTTTAATTTTATATTTTTTTTGAAGTTTTTGTGTATTTTTCAATTTTTAAGGTTTTCCTTTTGAGATTTTTAGGGATTTTTGGACTGACATTGAAATGTGTCAAAATACACCCATAACTAATTTTTTGGAATTTTTCGAGGCCTTTTCATATTTTTTGGTATTTTATAAGCTAGACAGTAAATAAAATGCATGTTTTTGATTTTAATAAATGCAAAGATGCAATAAAATTAAAACTAAAAATATAGCGTGCAAGGGTACACTAACAGGAGATTATGTCTATTTTGCAAATTTTCCGAAGAAATATGAAGCACAAAATAAATAGACAAAGCATTCAAAAATAAATGGCCCGGCAGGGGTGTTTTTTGCAAATAAAATAATTGACATGGGCATACATGCAAAAATCACAATAAAAATGAACGTTAACTTTTATTTTCAAGACCATTTTACAAATACAAAAACCCAGCGGGGTTTAAATGCAATATCGCGCCTCACGTGGGGTCTGCACGTGAGGCCAGGGAGCTACAAAGTAAATACACAAACATCAGGGGTGTTCTGCAAATTTTACAAGTTAATTACAACGTGACTTTTTATATTTGGGATTAAACTATAAATACAAAAATTGGGGGGCTAGATGTGAAATTTACCCCTAATAAGCGTGCGATCCGACGGTTTGACCGCTTCCACTTGCCACGCGTCGTGCTCCTGTCGGCCGATGACGATTCGCAGATAACGGGGAGATTAGATCAGCCTCGCTGATCGGACGGTCGATGTGGCGCTTCATCTGACGGCTCTGGTTCAATCTGGGCCGACTCCTTCGATCTGGCGGTGCTAAAGATGCCTGGAAGAACAGGGAAGAAGCTCGCCCCCGGCGAGCTTCGATCGACCATCTCCGGCTCCTCCGGGCACCTTCCTCGCCTCTGACACGCTCTGCTCGTAGCTGGCGACCTTCCGCGTCTCCTGAAGGTCCTATCTTGGCTCCTGGAGGTCCGTCGCTCGGACGAGGTCGGAGAAGTAAGGGACCTCCAGGAACCTCTTCCTGGTTCGATTCAAGCCCAGATGGGGCTCTTCCTTCGTTTGACCTGCCAGGAAGAACCGGGGGCGAGAGGGCTACCTCCTCGACCCGGGGTTTTGAAACTCACCGCAAAATGGAGTGGGGCGGAGGGGCTCCTACGAACGGCGGAGGTGGAGCCCCGATTCGCCAAGACCAGGGGTCCTGGGTTGGTCAAAGGTGATGGAACGATGGAGAAAGCGATGGGGACGAGATGGGGGCTCGTGGCGGTCGGAAACAGTTGGTTTCACAGTGAAGAAGTCGTCGGAGCGGAGCTCCGGCGAACTTCGAATTTGGATTTTTACGCTACAGGGATTAACTAAAACCTAATCTAACAACTGGAATTAAAAGCTAGCATTAAAACCTAACTAAAACGCATAAAAGGACAACACTTATACCTGGGGTCCACCAGGGAGCAGGACGGACGCCGGAGCTCCGCCGCGTCAAAATTCTCCTTCCTCCGGCCGAGTCAAGGCGCTGGAGCACTCCCCCTGTCACGAGGAACGATCCAGGAACAAGATCAAGGCTTTAGGTTGGAATGAAATTGGCCAAATTCGAGGAAGGAGGCGGAGCTACTTATTTATAGACATTGGCGAGTAGCCTTATTGACCGGCGATTATTGATTAATCCAATGAGCATCTGATCGATCCAGGTTATTGGCGGGCATTATGGATAATCAGAGAGCAATTCTTGTGAAGGAAGCGAGCTTGAACGATGGACGGGATGGCCGCAAAAAATGGAGGAAATCGGGGGAGTTGACAGTTCAGAAGCGCCAGAGCAGGGATGGGACAGTTAACCAGGGGGTCAACGAAGGCCGGCGCCTCATTGGTCCACGTCAGCCGCTAAAGGACAAAACAGAAAATTTTAGCCTAAATTGATTTATTTACCATAGTAAATGATTTTATTCGAATTTTCTCAAAACATAAAAAATGTGTATTTTTTTCATGTAGTATTTAATTGTGATTTTTATTGAATTTTCCGAAGTGTTTTATTATGGTTTTAATTTGATAATGTGTATATGTATGTATTTACATGTATTTTTGTATATTTTATTTTTAATTTGTTTATTTTCTTTTATTATTTTATTGGCTTATTTTATAAATTTATAATTTATTTTTGTGAGTATAAAGGTATTTTTATTTAATTTTTAGGAGTTTATTTTCATTTTTAAATAAATAGGTGTATGCATATGTAAGTATACTTATAGGTATTTTACCTATGTATTTTGTATACTTAATTTATTTAGTGTATTTTATTGATTTTTATTTTGGATTTACATTGAGTTATGTATAATGTATACATTAAAAAAATGTAAAAGAATAAAAGAACCAGGGAATAAAATCCTTTTTATTTATATAAAGATATATAGTATAGGTATTTTGTTTATGAATTTTGTAGACTTATTTTATTTTACAAAGTCTTTTTGGTTTTATTTTATTTTTAATATGTGTATGCCTTATATACATTGTTTACAAAATTCTAAAATTATAAATTTGTTGCAATAATGAACAATGAATAAATGTAATAATTTATTCAGGTATTATGTACAAGGAGGGCCAAAAACCTAACTTTTGCACATGAGCTCCAAAAATTATGAAACCAATTTTATTAAATAGTTCATGGAAAGCTATATACAATTAAAGGTGAGTTTGAGTGATTCCGAGTTTTTATTTGCAAGATATGGGTCTGTGAAGTTGAGATTTTGACTTTTTATTCTGTATATAGAATGTACACTGAGTATTATTTTTACACAAACTCAATTTTGTAATTTTATTTACATTATTATCTACAACTTTTATGAACGGAGTTTCTTTATTTGATGAATAAATAATTATGTACAAAATAGGTGTCAAAAATGCATAAATAAATGAATAAAAAAATGGGGTATTTATTGTATACTGGCCCTTATCTCCCCCTACTTTATTCCTTGTCGACCAACACCATGTTGTCCTTGGTCTCGGGGTTTGGGTCATAAAATATCTTCAATATTTTATTCCTTTTTCTTTTCTTTTCTTTATTCTATAATTTTAGTCTTAAACACAGTATTTAATGTATAATTAATACAATGAATCATGAATGCTATTATGTACAATTTGATGCTATTTATATGCATTTGCTGGGGTTTTTGAGGCCAAAATGATAGAATAAAGGTGATGAAATGGAGATTCATCAGCGCTCCAACTAAAACACAGATAGGTTACATTGCTATGAGAAGAAGAGATATGTTGAGTTGCAACGACTCCAAATTAAACCCATGAGAGAGCTTGACATCTCAACATCACTTGCTAGTTGTGGATATGCAAATAAGAGGGCTGGAAAAGAAAAAGGATGGTTCCCAAGACCAATAGAACTAGATGGTGCAATCTTCAATTGAAGCAAGCAATCAAGCTTTAAAGAGTAGGTTTCAGAAGGTTTATCTTGGGAATTTAAGTAAAGTGCAAACAAGATATGGGAGGCGGTAGCATCGTGTATACGAAAAGGTAGCGAAAGAGATGCTATGAGGGTCTAGGAGAAAAATTCCAAGCCATAAGGAAGCTTGGTTACGTAATGTTCGTAAAATTTTTTTACAACACTAGTAAGGGATGTTCCTCTAATATTGCTGGATCTTTCAACATGGAACTAAGAAAACATTCGGATTTCGTTGGAGCACCAATGACGCATTGCATTGCACAAATGTGATGAGAAGTTACCTAGGGTTGCTATATCGTTGCCCGAATAGAGTCCTAATTGCACGGATTCTTACATAATGGACGCATGATAGTAAGGAAGCTAGTCCAAGAAAGGAAGCAAAAGAAGTTGCGGATAGGTGGTTGGAATATAAATACTTTGATTGGAAATTTGATAGAGTTGGTAGATGCGATAGAAAGAAGGAAGATTCTGATACTATGTCTCTAGGAGACAAATTTATTGGAGATAAAGCAATGGTCTTGGAGAAGACACGTTGCAAATTATGATATTCATGTAAATAGAAGGGTGTAAACAGTGTTGGAGTGGTTATTCATAAGGATTAAGGATAGTGCCATTAAGATGCGAAGATTTGGGGATCATACTAAATTTGGTGCTTGAAGAAGAAATCCGAAATATCAAATAAGTTTATGCATCGTAAAATTAAACAAGATTTTTAGGAGGATATGGATAAGATTATGCAATGAATCCCACAAAGAGATGATTTGTATAGGTGGAGATTTTAATGAACATGTGGTAAAGGATGCTTCTGAGTATGGTAGTGATCATGGGGGTCATGTCTTCGGGGTTAGAAATGAAGAGGCAAAAGTAACCTTTTCAAAGCAAGCACTCTCTTCAAGAAGTGGAAAGAAAAATTAATTACTTACAAGAGCGCTCCAACTAAAACACAGATAGTTTACATTGCTATGAGAAGAAGAGATCTGCTGAGCTGCAACGACTCCAAATTAAACCCATGAGAGAGTTTGACATCTCAACATCACTTTCTAGTTGTGGATATGCAAATAAGAGGACTGGAAAAGAAAAGGATGGTTCCCAAAACTAATAGAACTAGATGGTGCAATCTTCAATTGAAGCAAGCAAGCAAGCTTTAAGGAGTAGGTTTCAGAAGGCTTATCTTGGAAATTTAAAGAAAGTGCAAACAAGATATGGGAGGTGGTAGCATCATGTATACGAAAGGTAGCGAAAGAGATGCTATGAGGGTCTAGGAGAAAAATTACAAGTCATAAGGAAGCTTGGTTGTGTAATGTTCGTAATTTTTTTTTACAACACTAGTAAGGGATGTTCCTCTAATATTGTTGGATCTTTCAACATGGAATTAAGCAAACATTCGGATTTCGTTCGAGCACCAACGATGCGTTGCACTGCACAAATGTGATGAGAAGTTAGCTAGGGTTGTTATATCATTGCCCGAATGGAGTCCAAATTACAAGGATTCCTACATAATGGACGCATGATAGTATGGAAGCTAGTCCAAAAAAGGCAACAAAAGAAGTTGTGGATAGGTAGTTGTAATATAAACACTTTGATTGGTACATTGATAGAGTTGGTAGATGCGATATAAAGAAGGAAGATTCAGATACTATGTCTCTTGGAGACAAATTTGGTTGGAGACAAAGCAATGGAGATGGAGAAGACATGCTGTAAATTATGATACTCATGTAAATAGAAGGGTATAAATAATGTTGGAGTGGTTATTCATAAGGATTAAGGATAGTGTCGTTGAGATGCGAAGATTTGGGGATCATACTATTATACTAAATTAGGTGCTTGATGAAGAAATCCTTAATGCGTTGTAAAATTAAACAAGATTTTTAGGAGGATATGGATAAGATTATGCAAGGAATCCCATAAAAAGATGATTTGAATAGGTAGAGATTTTAATGAACATGTGGTAAAAGATGCTTCTGAGTATGCTAGTGATAATGGGGGTCATGTCTTCGGGGTTAGAAATGAAAAGGCAAAAGTAACCTTTTCACAACAAGCACTCTCTTCAAGAAGAGGATGGAACAATTAATTACTTACAAGAGCGCTCCAACTAAGACACAGATAGGTTACATTGCTATGGGAAGAAGAAATCTGTTGAGCTGCAACGACTCCAAATTAAATCCATGAAAGAGTTTGACATCTCAACATTGCTTTCTAGTTGTGGATATGCAAATAAGAGGGTTGGAAAAGAAAAAAGGATGGTTCTCAAGACCAATAGAACTTGATGGTGCAATCTTCAATTGAAGCAAGCAAGCAAGCTTTAAGGAGTAGGTTTCATAAGGCTTATCTTGGGAATTTAAGTAAAGTGCAAATAGGATATGGGAGGCGGTAGCATCGTGTATACGAAAGGTAGCGAAAGAGATGCTATGAGGGTCTAGGAGAAAAATTCAAAGCTATAAGGAAGCTTGGTTGTGTAATGTTCGCAAATTTTTTACAACACTAGTAAGGGATGTTCCTCTGATATTGCTGGATCATTCAACATGGAATTAAGCAAATATTTGGATTTCGTTGGAGCACCAAAGATGCATTGCATTGCACAAATGTGATGAGAATATAGCTAGGGTTGCTATATCGTTGCCCGAATGGAGTCCAAATTGCAAGGATTCTTGCATAATGGATGCATGATAGTAAGGAAGCCAGTCCAAAAAAGGTAGCAAAAGAAGTTGCGGATAGGTAGTTGGAATATAAACACTTTGATTGGCAAATTGATAGAGTTGGTAGATCCGATAGAAAGAAGGAAGATTCAGATACTATGTCTCTAGGTGACAAATTTGGTTGGAGACAAAGCAATGGAGATGGAGAAGACACGCTGTAAATTATGATATTCATGTAAATAGAAGGGTATAAACAGTGTTGGAGAGGTTATTCATAAGGATTAAGGATATTTCTGTTGAGATGCGAAGATTTGGGGATCATACTATTATGCTAAATTTGGTGATTGAAGAAGAAATCCGAAATATCAAATAAGTTTATGCATCGTTAAATTAAACAAGATTTTTAGGATGATATGGATAAGATTATGCAAGGAATCCCACAAAGAGATGATTTGTATAGGTGGAGATTTTAATAAACATATGGTAAAGGATGCTTCTGAGTAAGCTAGTGATCATGGGGGTCATGTCTTCGGGGTTAGAAACGAAGAGGCAAAAGTAACATTTTCACAGCAAGCACTCTCTTCAAGAAGAGGAAGGAACATTTAATTACTTACAAGAGCGCTCCAACTAAAACAAAGATAGGTTACATTGCTATGAGAAGAAGAGATCTGTTGAGCTGCAACGACTCCAAATTAAACCCATGGGAGCGTTTGACATCTCAACATCGCTTGATAGTTGTGGATATGCAAATAAGAGGGATGGAAAAGAAAAGGATGATTCCCAAGACCAAAAGAACTAGATGGTGCAATCTTCAATTGAAGCAAGCAAGGAAGCTTTAAGGAGTAGGTTTCCGAAGGCTTATCTTGGGAATTTAAGGAAAGTGCAAACGAGATATGGGAGGCGGTAACACTGTGTATACGGAAAGTAGCGAAAGAGATGCTATGAGGGTCTAGGAGAAAAGCTCCAAGCCATAAGGAAGCTTGGTTGCGTAATATTCGTAAAATTTTTTTACAACACTAGTAAGGGATGTTCCCCTAATTTGCTGGATCTTTCCACATGGAATTAAGCAAACATTCGGATTTCGTTGGAGCACCAACGATGCGTTGCATTGCACAAATGTGATGAGAATTTAGCTAGGGTTGCTGTATCATTACCCGAATGGAGTCCAAATTGCAAGGATTCTTACATAATGGATGCATGATAGTAAGGAAGCTAGTCCAAAAATGACAGCAAAAGAAGTTGCGGATAGGTAGTTGGAATATAAACACTTTGATTTGCAAATTGATAGAGTTGGTAGATGCGATAGAAAGAAGGAAGATTCAGATACTATGTCTCTAGGTGACAAATTTGGTTGGAGACAAAGCAATGAGGATGGAGAAGACACGCTATAAATTATGATATTCATGTAAATAGAAGGGTATAAACAGTGTTGGAGTGGTTATTCATAAGGATTAAGGATAGTGTTGTTGAGATGCGAAGATTTGGGGATCATACTATTATGCTAAATTTGGTGCTTGAAGAAGAAATCCGAGATATCAAATAAGTTTTTGCATCGTAAAATTAAATAAGATTTTTAGGAGGATATGGATAAGATTATGCAAGGAATCCCACAAAGAGATGATTTGTATAGGTGGAGATTTTAATAAACATGTGGTAAAGGATGCTTCTGAGTATGCTAGTGATCATGGGGGTCATGTCTTCGGGGTTAGAAATGAAGAGGCAAAAGTAACCTTTTCACAGCAAGCACTCTCATCAAGAAGAGGAAGGAACATTTAATTACTTACAAGAGCGCTCCAACTAAAACAAAGATAGGTTACATTGCTATGAGAAGAGGAGATCTGTTGAGCTGTAACGACTCCAAATTAAACCCATGGGAGCGTTTGACATCTCAACATCGCTTGCTAGTTGTGGATATGCAAATAAGAGGGCCGGAAAAGAAAAGGATGGTTCCCAAGATCAATAGAACTAGATGGTGCAATCTTCAATTGAAGCAAGCAAGAAAGCTTTAAGGAGTAGGTTTCATAAGGCTTATCTTAGGAATTTAAGGAAAGTGCAAACGAGATATGGGAGGCGGTAGCATCGTGTATACGAAAGGTAGCGAAAGAGATGCTATGAGGGTCTAGGATAAAAATTCCAAGCCATAAGGAAGCTTGGTGGCGTAATGTTCGTAAATTTTTTTTACAACACTAGTAGGGGATGCTCCTCTAATATTGTTGGATCTTTCAACATGGAATTAAGCAAACACTCAGATTTCGTTGGAGCACCAACGACGCATTGCATTGCACAAATGTTATGAGAAGTTAGCTAGGGTTGCTATATCGTTGCCCGAATGGAGTCCAAATTGCAAGAATTCTTACATAATGGATGAATGATAGTAAGGAAGCCAGTCCAAAAAAGGCAGCAAAAGAAGTTGCGGATAGGTTGTTGGAATATAAACACTTTGATTAGCAAATTGATAGAGTTGGTAGATGCAATAGAAAGAAGGAAGATTCAGATACTATGTCTCTAGGTGAAAATTTGGTTGGAGACAAAGCAATGGAGATGGAGAAGACATGATGTAAATTATGATATTCATGTAAATAGAAGGGTATAAACAGTGTTGGAGTGGTTATTCATAAGGATTAAGGATAGTGTTGTTGAGATGCGAAGATTTGGGGATCATACTATTATGCTAAATTTGGTGCTTGAAGAAGAAATCCGAAATATCAAATAAGTTTATGCATCAAAAAATTAAATAAGATTTTTAGGAGGATATGGATAAGATTATGCAAGGAATCCCACAAAGAGATGATTTGTATAGGTGGATATTTTAACAAACATGTGGTAAAGGATGCTTCTGAGTATGCTAGTGATCATGGGGGTCATGTCTTCGGAGTTAGAAATGAAGAGGCAAAAGTGACCTTTTAACAGCAAGCACTCTCTTCAAGAAGAGGAAGGAACATTTAATTACTTATAAGAGCGCTCCAACTAAAACAAAGATAGGTTACATTGCTATGAGAAGAATAGATCTGTTGAGCTGCAACGACTCCAAATTAAACCCATGGGAGCGTTTGACATCTCAACATCGCTTGCTAGTTGTGGATAGAAGAGAAAGCGGAGGAGCAGATCTGAGCGTCACATTCTGATCATGGCCACTGCCCACGCCATCACACACCGTCCCATTCTTAGGAAAAAGAATACTGCCACACCTTTCATTAGCTGCACCATCTCTGACCACACTTGTGATCACACTCTCCTAGACGGCAGTGCTTCTATTAGCATCATACCCTTCTCGTTGGTGCAGTCTCTTCACTTAGGGCCTCTCAAGAAAACCAGGATGATCGTTCAGTTTGTTGATGGATCTATCAAGAGGCCGAAGGTATCCTTGAAAATGTCGTCATTTCGATTCAGGGCACGAGCTACCATGTTGACTTCGTCGTATTGCCCATGGAGACCTTCACAGGGGAGCACTCTCTAATCATCCTGGGACGACCATTCCTCGCCTCTGCGAGGGTCGCTATTGATTATGGATCAAGAGAGATTCACATCCGTCATGCTGACGAGAGCGAAGTGTTGATCGCCACACCCACCGTTGACTAGAGACCTGCACCTGATGCGACCACACCTCTCTTGGCTGACCTCGAGGACCATGACCTAGATGATACTATCAGAGAGTTTGTTGCTTATTGGATTCCACTGAGACTCAAGAATTCCTCCCCATGGAGGAAGACTTGGAAAGCATGGACCTCGGAGTTCCTTCTTCTGGGACTTGGCGTTGTGTTGATGACATCCGCGGGATTTACACGATCGACACCATTGAGCGGAGGGGAGATGTAGAGACTAGACAGGACGGACACGTTTCAACTACTTTCACTGATGAGTCCACTCCTGTTCATTTAGATTCAGAAGAGACCAAGGTCGAATTTGATTTGATTGCTTTTATTCGGGAAATCGGGCCTTTTGATGAGAAAGATGATCCGGTTGAGATTATAGAGGACGAACAGAGTTCGTCTACTTCTACTTATGAGTTTGTTATGCCTGACTGTGAGACCAACAGGTCGAACAGAGACGAAAGTCGGCCATAGTGATCCCCCCTACCCGGAGACCCTACCTAGAGGAGGGGAGCAGTTTGCAATTATGTCTCCTCTGCCCCCTCGACCTGAATCGCGATAGCTCTCTGAATCATACCTTTTGGTTTTGACCTGGATGAGATCTCGCAGGACGACTCCGACTACACTTCTTCCGATGACGATGAGTTCGTCCCATTCCACCTTTATATCAGCGAGACCCCCAAGGCCAGACCTGACCACACTTCTTACACTCACCAGTCTGTGCCTCTTCACCATAGGACCACCAAGGACATACACCCTGTCGACCCTGATCGGCTTCCGTTCACTGTAGACCCCGATATCGACCTGTACCACACCAGATCTATTCCTCAGCGGTCCTGCAAGAAGGTTCGCTTTCTACCTTCTTGATCATGTGTACATTCATCCTGTTGTATATTAATTTGTTCATCTTCGTCCCCCTTCTGTATTGCTCATCCACCCATTCTCGTGTTTGCCTTGCTTACAACGTACTTTATCCTAAGTATGGGGGTGGACGAGCTGAGTGTTCATTCGTCGTTCCATTTCATTACTCCTGTTGTCACCTATACTTATGGCTTCTTTTACCCTAAGTATAGGGGGAGTGATGCGTACATCCGTTTCTATATTCTTCTATCTTCATCTCTTCTCTTCCATCTTTTGATCTCTTTTTTTCTTTTCTTCTTTTCTTCTTTTCCTTTCCTCTTCTCTTTTTCTACTGAAAAAGGTGTCGCCCCTTGTTGACAGTCTTCTAACTTAGGACATACTTTGTCCTAAGTATGTGGGGGGTGCTCCCCGAGTTTTCATTTATTTCGATCCTCTCCATTGTCTCCTCTTCTTGTCTATACTTAGGGATATCTTACCCTAAGTATAGGGAGAGACAATCTGAGTACGATCTGTTCATTCCCACCCTTGACCCTCCATGCTTTGTGTACAGTCTGCTATACTTAGGATTATTTGATCCTAAGTATAGGGGGGACGGTCAACTTCTCATTCGTTCATCTCATATTCGTTTATTCTTTAGACTTGTCTATACTTAGTCCGAGTTATGTCTTCTCTTTTCTCTTCGATATATGAGGACATAGCTCAAGATAAGTATTGGGGAGTCGTATATACTGCGAATATACTTTAGCCATAACTCGTACTTTTGTATTTTCTTAATAATATGGCTAATAATTCTTTAAAATTCATTAAAAATCCTAATAAAAAGATGCTATCATTCCTCAAATTCTTTTTGTATGTACTGATTAATAAATCAGGTGAAAATGTTTTTCGCAAAATGTTTGAAAAATAGTTTGAAAATCTTTGTGAAAAGTCTTTTGAAAACTATTTTGAAAACGTTTTGTTACATGTTTTCAACCTTTGTAAAAACACTTTGGTTTGTAAAGTTTATTTTCTTTGTGTGAATTAAAATGTTTGAAAAATGATTTGCAAATGGATTGAAAAATGGTTGCAAAAATATTTTGAAAAATCTATCTATACTATTTGGAAAACCTTTGCAAAATGATTTTCAAATGTGTGTACATGTTTGTAAAATTCTGTGTAAAAATTATTTTGGACTATAGTTTTCAAAAGTTTGAAAAATCTTTTCAAATCAGTTTAAGGAATACATACATCTCATTAAAAAACATTATATACCTATAAAATTGAGCACTTACCCCTGTAAATTCTTAAAATCCACCTCTTGTAAACATAAGATGCATCCACATGTAAATATTTGTACCTACTTTTTGGCCAAAATCTTTTCTTTTCAAAATTCCCAAAAAAACATTTACAAAACTAAAATCCAAAAAACATTTGAAAAATCTTTTTGAAAAATACAAAAAATGCATATGCGTCATCATCTTTTCAAAAACCCATAAAAAGTTCAAAATCTCGAAAATTGCATCACAAAAATATTTTCTGCATTCTGCATAGCATCTACATAACATTAGCATTTTTTGGATTGAGTTTGATAGTTGAACGAGTCTAAGTAAAATCTAGAGATTGGAGCTTGATTGGACCTTAAAATCTACCTAAAAACAGGAGCCTTATAGGAACTGGAGTTGAGGTACTTCAGGTCTAGTTGACTTAATTCTTTGAGGATCACGGGACTTGGTTCAATGGATTCTTGACTGCCTAAGTAAAGTATTTCAGAGCACATGCACGACTCTTATTGATAATGACCTAACTTGGACACCTGCACCTTTCACTTGGCTCAACTAAGTTGGAGTGGTGAGGGGGTTGGATTTGCCGGTATGAGACGCACACAAGTGGAAACATTTGTCCTCCTCTAGGGAGGGAAGTGCACCCCAACCCGTCCAGTGATGAGGAATTCTAAAGACAGGAGAGTGTGGGTTGCAATAAAGCTTCAAAAGAGGGATAGTCTACTGGCTCAAGAGGAAAAACTCCCTATGTAAATGCTGTTGTATATAGTATTTCAAAAAAAAGGAAAAAAAGGTGGACAGGCCTGTACAAAAATAAAATGCCTGCAAAAGTATGTGAATATGTTGTACAGAAAATAAGCAAGCTTGAGTTCCAAAGTCATATCATGTGAGCCCGCAGCTGGATGACTTGACTACACTGGCCTTGCATCCTAGGATAGGTAGCTACACTGGCTACCGTTCATTCTTCTCTTCACCCCCTCCTCGTGAGATGGTTGTCACTTGAACTTAGAAGGGAGTACCCCGCTCCTCGAGGAAGGAGTTATTGGATTGGGGAATCATTGGGTTGTCATACTGGAGAAGTCAGTCTTTTGCCATTCTAGTTGGGGAGAGCCACTATCACTTACACTGTACGAGTCAGATTCATAGTCGTAAGGGTTTACGTATGAGTTGAGATATTTCTGACCTGTCTATTGAGGAGACTTGAGCAGAGTTTTGAGATTCTCGAAGGCT
The DNA here is from genome assembly GCA_037367405.1 of Ottelia alismoides. Classification (NCBI taxonomy): domain Eukaryota; kingdom Viridiplantae; phylum Streptophyta; class Magnoliopsida; order Alismatales; family Hydrocharitaceae; genus Ottelia; species Ottelia alismoides. The sequence goes on from JAZKJV010003999.1 coordinate 79,570, forward strand.
GTTGGAATTCAAATCTGATTCTCATTAAGGTTCTGCCCGCACTAAAATTCCAAAGGTCAGACTTAAGCTCCAAACTTTGATTTTGTGAAGACAAGTTTGATAATTAAATTTAATCCACATTTCTTCTTTTTCTTTTCTTTGTTTTTCTTTTCTGCACTTATCGCATAAGTGTTTGCTAGGGACTAGCAAAGGCAAGTATAGGGGGTGATGAATCTACGTTTAATCATCTTTATTCTATCATTTTGGCCTTAAAAACCATAGTAAATGCGTATAAATACTGTTAGACATTTTAGCATGCATGCATTATTGTACAAAATGTGTATAAAATACAGTTTTTAATGCTAAAATAATAGAATAAAGAAAAAAAAAGAAAAAGAATAAAATATTGTAAATATTTTATGACCCGAAACCCCGGGACCTAGGCATCTCGATGATTAGGTCGACAAGGAATAAAGTAGGGGGGGATAAGGGCCATAATACAATAAAAACCCCTTTTATTATATTCATTCTTTATTCATTTTGGGGCCAATTTTTTGTTCCACTTTTTATAACCTCAAATAAAGAAACTTCGTACTTGAAAGTTGTAGATAACTAAATAAAGAAAATTACAAAATTGATTTCACTCAAAAATAAAGATAAAAAATTATGATCTGAATAAAATTCCAGAATCCCAACTTTCTAGACATGTATCTCTCAAATAAAAATAAGCTATTTAATGAAGGTGGTTTCGCATTTATGATCGAAATGTATCAAAATCACCTATATTGTATATAATTTTAAATAAGCTATTTAATGAAGGTGGTTTCGCATTTGGCGGAGCTACGGTTTGAAAGTTGAGTTTTGGACCCCTATTGTATACTTGTACAGATTAAAATATTCAATTTATTTATTATTCATTATTTTTATAATTTTATAATTTTATAAATATTATTTGTAATATATATATACATTAAAATCAGAATAAAAACACAAAGAAAATGCAAAAATAAAATGTTTGTATATTACACATAGGTATAATACCAATCAATGCACCTATAAAGAACATACATCTATTTATTTAAATATATAAAATATTTCAGAAAAATAAAATAAAAATATAGTTAAGTGTATAAAAATACTTTATAAATTTATAAAATAATAAACAAAAAAACAAATTAAATATACAAAATAAAATAAAAATATTAAAATATATAGAAGAATATACCTATATAGGCTATAAAAGGTAACTTGTAAACTAATACCTAGAAAAAATAAATAAAAATCATCATAATATAATTCATAAAATAATAAATATTTTTTATTTAATAATAAAAAATAATAAATTCGGTTTCTATTTTTAATTGAATTTATAAAGATTTTTTCCAGGATTTTTCCCGGTTGGTCCACGTGGACCAACCAGGAGGTCTAGAGAGTTGACCGGCGGGTCAACACTCTGACCCACTCTTGTAGCCCTGTCAGAAATGGGTTTTGACCCTTCTTCGCGATTTTTTCGAGACAAATCCTTGCACTATCTCATGATTCTTCCTTCTTCCCTTTTTTGCCTCGTTCATCCGCCTATCACGCCCTAGGCTCATCTCGGCTTTTGGATCGCTGGCATGACAGCCACACCTCGATCTTCGGAGCCTATCGACCACCTTGATAAAAAACACCCTGTCACCTTCCTTGAGCTTTTGAACCCTTTTCGACCTAGCTTGACTCTCTCCTTGGAGCTCCGGATCGACTCCCGTGACAGGGGAGCCTCCAGCTCTTCGCGCGAGGCCAGGCGAAGGCCGGAGCGGCGCTCCACCCCCATCTCCGGCTTCGGCCGTCGAGGTACCCATCTCAGGCGAATCTGCCTTTGAGATCCCATTTTTCTTTGTTTTTGTTGATGTTTAAGCTTCCTGTAGGTAGTATCCTTTAATTCCCGCTTTTGATCCGTCTCTATCGATTCCATTCACCTCCGCCACCACCTCACCGGAGCAAGCTCCGGCGAGCCCCCTGTGTGCCATTTTCTGCCTCCATACACATCCAGGAGGGGTGAGGCACTTTTCCCTCACCCTCCTCTTGACTTTTTGTAGGTACCTTGAACGAGAAAGGAATTGGAAGGAGCTTTTACGAGAGGTTGGAGCTTCCTCGGGCCCCCCAGCGTCTCTAACGTCGCGGCGGTCCTACGGCGCTCCTCCGCTCATTTTGCCTCCTTCGGCCGATAGAGCATCACCGCAAGAGCGTTTTTGGACAGTCTAAGCTCCAACGGCTGACAGAGGAGGGAGTTCTTCGCGGGGGAAGCTCGCTCCGGCGAGGTATCCTCCCTGTTCTTCCAGTGCTGCCCTCCGTCGTCCGATCGACCAGAGGCTCCAGATCTCACGGCTGTCGTTGGATCAAATGCGCCCAGGCCTTCCATTGTTCGAAGATCGTCTAATCTGTACCGCTCAAGCGAAAGGGTATCGGGCGTCCAAGCGTCGACATGTGTCCTAAGTGGAATCATATCCGTCGTCCGATCAGCTGGGTGAGGGAATTTTGCAACAAACCCCCTAGCCATTTTTGTAATATTTTATTAGTATTAAATCATTCATTGGTCGTTATATACTTTTATAAATTTGCGAACTGCACCCCGGGTTTTGGGATATTCCATTTTGGTCCCTACCAAATCACGTGCTCTGCGCACGTGACTTGGCCATTTTGCAGGAGTACCCCGAGGTATTTCCATATTTATTTAGAGTCCCAAATCTTTTATTTGCTGTTATAAATTTCTGGCATTTTTGCATTAAAGACCACAGTTTCCTTGATAATAGCTAGATTGTCCTTGCTAGGCGCGCGTGCTTACGCACGTGAGCCTGGGACTTTTGCAAAATTAACCTAGCTGGTTTGGCTATTTAGATTTAGTCCAAAATAATTTATTGCATTATAAGTTTTCTGGAAAATTTGCATGCGAGCCCCTGGATGTTTTGCTAATTACGATAATGCCCCTACTAGGAATGTATTTTCCTTTTATTTCTTTTATTTGTTTCATGCATCTATAAATTGCTAAAAAATCCACAAAAATTGCCATAAGTTCATGTTGCATTGTAGTTCTAGTCATATTTTTATTTTGAATTTTTATTGCATTTTAATATTTATAAAAATTCAAAAATACGCATTTTCAGTACTGTTTGCATTATAAAATCCATAAAAAATATAAAAACTTCTTAAATATTTTGTGTCTTTTAACTTCAATCCAAGAATCACTAAAAAATACAAAAGAAAACCACTAAAAATTATAAAACTCTAAAAATCTTCATAAAAATACTAAAATTCCATAAAAAAATCCTAAAAATAAAACATTATTCCTAAATTTTCTTTATTTTATTATCTTTAATTTAAAATTAGTTTAGAGTATTTTTGTTACAGTTTGATATTTTATCTCTCCATTTTAGTTTCAGCTTTTATTTTATTCACTGTTTTTAGTATTTTTGACTTTAAAAATACTAAAAAAATAGTAAAAATCTGGAAAAATCACAAAAATAGTAGAAAATTATAAAAAGACCAAAAATATTTCATTTCCTGAATTTACTTATTTTTACCCTTTTTTGTAAATACTTTATTCCTCTCCTTTCTTACTTTGTATATATATTCTATTTAAAGAAAAAGAAAATATAAAAATATAAAATACAAAAAAAATAGAAAATTAGAAAATTAAAAATCAAAATACAAAATTATAAAATCAAAAATTAAATAAAAAAATAAAAAAACCCACAAAAAATAGCATTTATAGGCAAATTATCACATTCACACTTTTGTGCATTATTGCCCCGTTCTACTAGTCTGCTCCCTGTGTTTGACCTCTACACTGCTTGCACACTATACATATCCTTTGTAAAGTTATAATAAATTTTAACTCCGCACCGCTTTTCATTGTTTGATATTCTGTTGTGGGTTAATTGTTGTTTGAATTTCGGATTTCGCGTGAGGTCAAATCAGCGACTGTTGATTCGCCTTGTGAATCGACACGACCTCCCGATTTTCGCGTTCAACACCTATCGATCTGCCAAATGTACATACTCAGACATATCGTAACACATATGTCTCAGGTCAGAGGATGTGTGCCTATATTATGATAGCATATGACATAGGTCTTTGGTTATCTCGATCTTGTTAAGTCAACTCTTTGACCTAACTTATCTTACACCTCTGAATCTATATTCATATGTAGAGGACCTAAATCAAGAGGTCGGTTAGATATCAACCCATGAGAGAAAGGATTGTCATCTCCTACTCGGGCTGGAGATCATCTCATAATAATCATTTGATGGCGCTTGATGAGTCCTCAATCTAACTCTTTAGATATTCATCCAAAATTCAACAATTGAATCAACAACTGTATGATCATCAAGATGGCAATGGTACATAAACCTAATTGTAATATGGGACCTATTATGCAAATTAATTATTCTTCATTTCATACTAGGGAATGATATTTGCAATCACATTTATTGCATAATGGCTCGCTGTGGGTTCTCAATCCTCCCTAATCACTGGAACTATCTGTCCGGGCTACCGGGTTCAATATCAAAATCCCAAAGGGAGAAAGGAGAATGAGCACACTAAAATGATTTTCTAATATCTAAGGCAAGTGATCGCATCTCGATCATGCACCAAATAGTAATGCATAGGAGCTTATGGCACAAGTCTAGGGATTTGGACTCTAACCTTATGGTTGTGTCTTCACCCACTTTGTCTTGGGCTAAGTACCTGCTAACAATGAGGGGTTGCTCTCCCTAAAACAATGAATGATTTGCCCTTACGTTTAGTTTTAGGGTCGAGTTTTCTTTACCAGTCATGATTTTATTTAGTTGTCACTTTTTTGGATATTTGTAAAATAAAACGAACTAACAATTTTTCCAATTCCTTTATTTCCTAAGTGATAGAAATCAAGGGGGAAATCGAAAAAGTTGATGCGATGAAAATCAATTATGCATGCACGAGTAAAGAGATGTATACCTTGCTTCAGCAGTATACAGGCAAAATGATCCTCGAATAAAATAAAGACAAAAAAATAAACTACCTAAATTATGCAAGAGAAACATCCTAAGCAGTAACTCCTATTTGTGGACAAGAGCATGTTTATTTAACTAGTCCAATCCTACGCTCTAATCTATAGGAACATATATTCTTATTAGGGGATGTGGAGCTAATCGGTTACCTGAGTCAGTCGAGATAATAGATCCTACTTTTAATCTAGCACAAAAATCCACGAGAAAATAAATAAAAATAAATATGATGAAAACAAAAATCCGGGGTGAGGTCCTCCAAGTGCACCGGCACTTGGTAAAACAGACCCCACACACAAAAAGGTATATAATGGCCAAGAAAACATAAAAGGTCAAGCGCCAACAATTTATTACAAATTTATACAAAAATGGAATGACAATAAAATGCTAAAATGCTCCAAGGATCTTCCAAATGCCCTGCTTCTTCTCTCCTATGCTCTCCTACTGCTCAATAAAGAAATGAGCTGCCTTTGCTTTGCTCGGGTGCACTAACGCTCCTAAGAATATCGCCTTCGCTCATTAGGCCCTCGCGGGAAAGAGAGAAACAAGAGATATGTCATATAACAAGTTATGAAAAATATGAGCAAATAAAAAAAGAAAATAACGCAGAAAATCAATCAAGCAAACAAAGAGACAAACATGTGGGTAAATGGCTAAATGAGAAGAGCAAGTAAAAAGAGGTCTCAGATAAGTAATCGAAGTCCGATCTTGGGGGTCTTTCGGGATCCGACACTTTGGATCATGCAAGCGTTGTATAAGCCCCCTCACGATAGGAGGCACTCAATCAAGTGCTCGCTCCTCAACAATAAATAATCCATATATTATAGATAACATAAATAAATGGCAGAAAAAATAAAAACAAAAACCAAGAATAACAAGCAAAAAGAAGTAACCTAGCTACCCTCACCATGCCTTCCCAACAATGGTGCCATTTTGATCAACCAACTTTTCAAGGTTTTAATTATTAAATCACAACTGTCATTGTAATCAAAGAAAAATCAATTGAATCAATCAATTATTTAATCTAACTAAAATAAATAAAAGTGGATGTACTCTTTATTCACCTCGTATAGCTCCTAATGTTGAACTCAAAGAGGCAACAGTTATTAAGCAAGGCTTACTCAATTCAATGAAAAATCAAAGAAATAAATGAGGGAAAAACTGAAGGTAAACTACTCTTGTTTTTATGAATTTTTTATCTTTAATTTTTTATGGAATTTTAATTAATATATATATATATATATATATTAAATTTTCTAATTTTCAATTTCTAATGATATTAAATTTTGCAAATTTTATATTTTTTTAAAAAAATTCCAAACAAACAAAATAAAAGAAAATTAAAGGAAGAAACAATAACTCTTTTGTATTTTTCTTTAATAGTAAAAAATAAATTATTGTATTTTTGATATTTTTATTATTTTTATGTTTTTTAGAGTTTTTTTAAAAAAAATAGAATTTTATATTGAATAAAAATAATAAACCGTGCAAATAGTGAAAACTAGCAATTGTTTTGTATTTTTAAAATGTAAAAAGAAATAAAAAATCCTGTAAAGAAATCCTAATAAAAAGTATATTTATTTAGCTTCAAACAGAGACCAAAAATAAAATTTTCCTAATTTTCCAATGATTTTATTTGATTTTTTTAATATTTTCTATATTTTGCCCTTTTTTGTTTTTACAAAGAATTTTCAAACAAATTTTGGACAGAAAAACAAACAACTCAAAAAGATGCTAACAATAATTTTTTAGAAGTTTTAAAGTATTTTTGAATTTTTAGACTTCTTTAATTGCAAATTGTGTGTTTTTGATGAGTTTTTGAATTATTAAAAATATGAAATCAAATTATATTTGCAAGTAAAAAATATATGTGATAAAGCAACGCTACATGAGATTAATATGATTTTTAGGGATTTTTTTAGAATAAAAATGCTATTTATTTCATGGACATGATAATAATTATTTAATGTTTGCGGATCAAACTATAATAAAATAAAAAATGCAAGGCTGTAAATGCAAAATTCCCAGTAATTCACTTGAATAATTCACGTGCACAGATGTATAGGGGTATAACTGCAAATAGAATTTTATATTGAATAAAAATAATAAACAGTGCAAATATTGAAAACTAGCTATTGTTTTGTATTTTTAAAATGTAAAAAGAAATCAAAAATCCTGGAAAGAAATTCTAACAAAAAGTATATTTATTTAGCTTCAAATAGTGACCAAAAATATTTTTTTCCCTAATTTTCCAATGATTTTATTTCATTTTTTTAACATTTTCTGTAGTATGTAATTTTTTTACAAAGAATTTTCAAACAAATTTTGGACAGAAAAGCAAACAACTCAAAAGATGATAACAATAAACTTTTTTAGAATTTTTAAAATATTTTTGAATTTTTATATATCTTTAATTGCAAATTATGTGTTTTTTATGAGTTTTTGAATTATTAAAAATATGAAATCAAATTATTTTTGCAAGTAAAATTATATGTGATAAAGCTACACTACATGAGACTAATCTGATTTTTGGGATATTTTTAAGAAAAAATGGCTATTTTTTTCATGCAAAACAATATACAAAATTAAATATAGAAAAATGGGGCATGATAATAATTATTTAATGTTTGCAGATCAAACTATAACAAAATATAAAATGCAAGGTTGTAAATGCAAAATTCCTAATAATTCACGTGAATAATTCACGTGCACAGACATATAGGGGATAATTGCAATTACTCATAATATTCTCAACTTTATTAACACGTTAAAGATCAAAGGTTTTTGGTGCAAAAACACCACAAACCACGTAGGATGACAAGAGAGTTTAAAAAAAGGACTAAAAAGTAAATAGAGAAACTACAATGAGTGAATAATAAAAATTTTTGAACTATTATTTTCAATTTATGAACTAAAATGAAATAAAGGAAACTATTAGGGATGCGATGCAAATTTCCCAAGACGCTCAGTGTCTCACGTGCAGGTGCCAGAGTGACGTGGACGACTGAGATGCTCTCCTCTAGATCTGATCCAATGGATGAAATTTGGGCGCCAATGCACGACTCAGATTGGATTTGGAGTTGCAGTTGTGGATCTAGTGGTGTTGAGACGATCTTGAAGAACACTGAAGAGTGTAGCCTCTGATAAACTTCAAATCCTCATATCTCTTCACAGTAAGCTCAGATCTAAGCTCTAAGGCGCTCGGTTGGTTGTTGTAATGAATCCGCATTGGATAATAGTGTCGGATTAGGCCAGATCTCACCGAGGGGCGATCTGGGATCCCTTCTCTCATGCGTGTCTCTAGATCTGAATCACGCTCAGGGACTCCCTTCCAGATGACTTGCGGGTATTATTGGTACTGCTCGAAGCTCCAGGGGACCTCGGTCGAAGATTATTAACATGAAACACATGGGGAAACGGGGATCTCCAGGTGAAGGCGACAGATCGGAGATCAAGCTTCAGATCTATCAGATCTGAAGATGAGCAGAAGACATTGAGATGGAGTGGAGAAGATGAATTGGATATGGATGGATATGTGATCTAATCGGGGGCAGAATTGGTGGAAATGAGCTCCCATCGAGATGATCGGAGCTGAAACTCGGATTATCTACAATGGATAAGAAATCGAAGAAATATCAGAAAACTAGACGATCGGAGATTACCTAATGGTTGTGGAATGATCATCAACGAGTTGATAATGGAGGGGTGATATTTTTCGCCTCGATTCTATTGTGAAAGGCTGGAGAGGCTTGATCATAACGGAGCTCCCTGGCCACGAATGGATGTCGATGAATCAAACGTCAAATCTTTCCTCCAATGATTGCTCCAGGCTCCTGTCACGATCCTGAATCTATAGGGGGTGGATAGAGGCGTCGAAGATGGATTAGGTTGTGCGGAAGGACCTGAAGGGGATTAAATAGGTTGTGCCTAGGTTCTGGGAGGATCGGCGGTGAGCATGCGAACTGAGGAGCAAACGGAACAAGATTTGCTCCAGTTGGATCCTTGATCCATTTGCCCCAAATATTTTAAATTAAAAAATAATATAAATAATGTTAATAATTTAATAAATAAATTTATTGTGATTTTTAATAACTTAACTAAATAGGATAAAATAAATAGAATTTTTTATTCATAGGTACAAAATACATATATATATATATCCATTTTTTATAAATTATTTTACAAGTAATTACATAATTCAATAATTTATTTATTTATACAATAAATTAAGGGTTTTAAATATTTTTTTCTTTATTTTTAAAAGTTAATTTATTTTTACAAATAAATAGGAATATATACAAGATAGGTATATTATACTTATGTAATAAATACATTATTTTATTTTGGATTGTTTTTTATTTTGTTATTTTTATTTTCATTTTATTTAATTAAAATAAATATATAAAAAATATTTAAAAACACAATATGTGCACATATATACAATAAAATAAATAAATAAAAATATGTACAATATACACACACATGTACAGGTATACCAAAAGGGTCCTAAAATCTACTTTTTGCATATTAACTCTTATTTTAGCGAAACTACTTTTGTTTGATAAATAATTTTATAAAACAAACTTTAAAAGTAACTACATACAAATCAGAGTCATATGGCCGAGCTATAAGGTTCGGAAGTTAGGATTTACGGCTTTTAGATTTTGAGATTTATTGGTATTTATTCATATTTATTTTTAAGTTATATTTTTGGGATTTTTACCCATCAGACCCTATAAACTTTGTCAATTGCCTCCACGACCTTTGAAACAACATAATTCTCCCCTCGACCTCGTAAACTTGCTAACTCTTACCCTATCAACCTTGTGGTTACTCTGTTTGAAGCTCGCGAGGGTTCTTGGGGTAATTTATAGGGTCGATAGGGTACTTACATTATGGAAAAGGTCGTGGAGGTGATTGGCAAAGTTTATAGGGTCTGCTGGATAAAAATCCCTATATTTTTTTACTTTTTAGTGATTTTATGAACAATTCAGAAAAAGAATTGGTTTAATTGGAGTTAGGAATAATTAAATAGAAATTTTATATACATATAGTACATATAGACAAAGGGGTCCAAACACCAAACTCACGCGATTTATTCCACGATTTTTTGGTTTGTTTTATAAATAATATTAGTTACAAAATGAAGTTTAAAAGTGAGTTTAGTTAATTTGAAGTTTTCTATAAATAGTTATGAACTTAGACTTTTTAGGTTAATTGTAACTATTTATTTATTAGCTAAATATTTTTTCTGATATTTTAATAGATTGATATATATTTAATGAATGTGAAATCTGCCTCTTTAATAATCAGGAATTGTCGTAGTATAGGAGGCAGAAATCGGTCGATCAAAAACCACAATCTTTGAATGTTGTGGAGTATTTTTACTTAGCAAGTCTACCAAGGTCGAACACAGGGAATGGTGATTCTTAGTTGCATGGTTTTAAATTAAATTAATTGCTAATTAATTTCAGAGTTGAAGAATAAAGTGAAAATATAATGGAATGCGAAACTAAACAGAGCGGATGAGCGCAGTATCTGTGATTTATGAATTTAATCCAAAAATATTGAATATTATCCTCGAAATTTAATCACAGATCGAAAGATATATCTTCAAGCGAAATATTCAAATTAATTCCAGTCTGCAAGCAAGGAAATGATAGATTGACTATTCCTCAAGCCAGATATATCAATGAAAATGCAGAGGTGGAATATCTATCCTCGAAATCCTAAGATTTAATTCCTCTATTAATCGACAATATTATCTAAGTAATAAATCTTAATTAATCCCCTACAAAAGTTAGATATTCACATATATCAATAATGGTAAAAGAATATCAACAAAATCCAGGTCCTCACACTTGAATCTCTCCAATTGAGTAAATCAAGTTGAATCGCATAAGATATTGAGAATTAGATTTATTTTGGCTCAATGGAATCCCCTGCACAGATCTAATTAAATTCCTTAACGGAACTCCTGCATGAGATGTTGTTAATTTCTCAAGCACAAATATGTCACAATTAGCCTCCAAATAGTAACAGAGATTCTCAAATGATAATTACCTATAAACAACCTCAGATCTGTCCACAAATTATGTCAAGTGATAGACCATGAAAAGAGCTTCAAAATGACATATTATATGCTAAAAACGGAGTTCGTATGAGAAAGATATGCTAAAATGAAATTGCAGGGACTAAAATGTAAATAAAATAAAGTTTTTCCTTCAGAGAGGTCCCTGAAGGGGCTTATCTGTAATTTAGCAAAGTCAGAAAGGCCCTTCTGTAATCTACCCCTAGCGGGGTTATATTTGTAATATCTGGAAATTGTAGGGGCGTCAGTGGGCAGCTGAGGAGGAGGCTTGGTGGCGAGGCGGAGGTTCGAAGATCCCGAGCCACTAGGCTGGGGCCTAGGCTCGGACTGGCCGACGCGGCTTGATCGTAGCCATCGGATCAAGGGTTGGCCCCTGATCCAACGGTAACTATACGTTGGGGATGTGGCTCGATCGGAGGTGGTGGGCGCGCGGAGCTCGTTCAGAGGTGGTGGGCGAGCGGGCCAGCTGCGGAGGACGGTGGGGCTCGAGGACGGCCGGGCGATGGTGATATACCTGCAGGAGGTTAACAGGGAAAAAAGGGGGCGAAGCCCGTACGCGGTGAAGCGCGGAGGGCAAACAGAGAGGAAGGGGTTCCAGTCTGTGCAAGGCCGGCAATGGTTGGTGGCTGAGCGAAGGGGCGTTCGAGGCGCGGGGCCGTGCCCTTGGAGCATGATCGGAGGGTGAGGAGGAAGGGGGTACCTGGAGTGGCGTGAGTAGCTCAATGATGACGGTCGGAGATGGGTGAGGGTCTCGATTTGGTCTTCGCTCGACATTGTGGCAGTGTGGAGCTGAGCAGCGAGGAGAGCAGCTGCGACAAGGAACAGAGGTCCCTTGGATCTCACCGGAGGAGGTGTCATCGTGCACCCTGTTCGACACTTGTTGTCACCAAGGAGGAAGGGGGAGCTTGAGGATCTCCAGAAATGGCGGATGAAGCTGCATGGTGGAGAACGACAGAGCTTTATATAGAAGCTCGAATGTGCGTTACTCGAGAGGGAGGAGAAGCGGCGAAGCGGTTACGAGGGAGGAGGAGCGGAGCCGTTGCAGGCGGTGCAGGCGTTTCGCGAGGAGGGGGGAGGCGCTGGGAAAGGCTGGAGGAAGCTGACGGGAGATCACGTGCTCAACAGTGATTATCTAGAGAGGTTGCCTTCACGTGCAAGGCACGTGACTGTGGCTGGAGAGAAAGAATATGAGTGCCATGTGGCACGCCCAGTGGCTGCCACATGGCACCCAAAAAATTTTGAAATTAAAGAGGGAAAAGAAATAAGAGGAGATCTCGGATTGAAAAATTTTCTTTCACTAAACTTATTTGTCTCGATGAGATCTACAACTTTCAGGAAGGACCCGTGAGCAAAAGAGGTCATCTGTGTGAAGTGGATTTTTTTGTGGTTCTCCATGTGTATAGAAAACCGGCTTTTGGGGGTTTTGTAATTTTTTTGGTGGTTTTAAAGAGGGTAAAAATCCTAGAAAAAATACGATAAAATATAAGGAAGTTAATTACACACTAATCCGATTTTTTGGATTTTTTTAATAAATAAGGAAGTGGGAAAATAAAATATAAGTATGAAACACACCATTTTTGTACAAACCGACAACAGACACCTGGACATAGTCAGTTTCTTTGATTTCGGTTTTAATCTGGATTTGGATTTTTGTGTCGCTTATTAAAACTTTCATCAAAGGACACGAGTGAAGAAGAAAAAAATTAAAAGGGTTAACTATGTACATAAAAACTCAGGTCAAAATAGCAAAAAGTCAAAATGCGCAAAAGAGGCCCAAAACCCAACTTTCATATATGAGCTCTGAATTTTACGAAATTGGTCTTGTTTTGAAGGTATTTGGAAATGGAGTACTTTAAAAGTGAGTAGACCAAAATCGGACGATGTATGAGGGACATATGCTTGTTTTAGTCCGTCAGATGTGAAATCAGACTTTGGGATTATTTGACACTTATTTGAGTTAGTAATTTTTTTGTATTTTTATTTATTCTTGTTAGTAATATCTACATAGTGGAGGTGGTTTGGGGTCAATCGGAGTTAGGATGAATTAATTAAAAATAAGAGAAATTTAGCGGCTTTTTAGGCTAATTTACACTTGGAATTTTTAATGTAATTATGCATGATGAAATGCAAATATTATTTACACAAGCATGTATGCTAATGATGCTCTATTAATGATTAAATGTATTTAAATGAAGGGGAATAGAGCTCAATTGATAAATTTTAGCATGATGAATATGAGATTCATCAATATTATTATAAACAACTTTTTGTGAAGAAAATATTTGATTTGAGGTTGTTTTATTGATAAATAAAATATGTGAAAATATGTACAAAGTGAAAAATGATGAATATGTACAAGTGAGAATTGATTTTCTTGATTTATTATAAGTTATGGACAATATCTGTCATGATCCCAATTTTGAGCCGTCGGATCCTCCCATATCCGGATCTGGTTACTCAACAATAATTTATTCAACAATCACAACTAACATTCAAAAATAAATTGCAATTAAAAATACTCAGAAGGAAGTATTTCAACACTTTTTCATTCACAAAATAAAGTTTACAGGATACAGTGTCCCACTATAACCATTTACATGTACATCAACTGGGAAGTAAATACATAAAAAGATTACTAACTACCTTTCATAGTAAATCTACTGTGGCTGGCAAGATAACTATGTTAGTTGGCTAGATTATTAAAGCCCTTATGATGGCTCACTGACACATGTTAGGTTTCCATAAATCACAGGATGAAGATTAGCAAGTGCTGAGTAACAAAAAGAGAAAAGTAAACAAGTAGTGTACTTTAGCAAAACTATTATACCCAGAAATTTCTTTCTTCTCATTAGTTTAAATCATATTACTTCTATTCCACATCATGGATTGGTCCCGGGGAACCCCACCATTAACGGATTCCGAAGCTGTAGACACTTCGGGATTTGAGATTATGTTGATCTGGTGAGCTTACGACGCCGCACGCCGCCTCAACCAATCCTCCAATACTACCCTGATAATTTCTTTTTCATTCGTTACCTAGGGTTTCAAACCATCAGCCTGACAAACAAAGTAGAACACCATCGTCAAGGATATGGTTGCTTAAAACCTCTTGCTAATCTTTAATCACATAACCTAGAAACTTTAATACATGTCATCGTGACCCAACCGCTATTGAACCACATAGGCCTCCATACGGCACGACCACATCTTCCGTCGTTCAACCCGAATATATTGACACCCGGTATCACACGTTGCAAATCATCCATTTCGTGCACACTTATCATTACAGGGCAACAGTGTACCACCTAGGTAGGACAACGTCAATACAGGTTCCTTCTGACAAACCTACAGGTTGCATGTCCGACATGTAGTTCTACTCCCAGTCATTATTAACGTAAGACACTATCCTTTTCAGGATCTAACTCAATACACATCAATTCCCATGATGTAATTCCTCCGTTAAGCTTTCAATTTACATATTTATCAATAGACATAAACATATATTAACTCATATGTATAAATACTCAAATTTATGTATATTTTAACTCCCAAATCCTAACTTTCCAAGCTACTGCATCTATTCGATGCTTAGACATTATTTTAGTGGAAATTACAAAGCAACTTTCCATATTTTCTCAAAAATAGTCAAATTAGGGTTCTTCGTAGCAAGGAGCATAAAATCAGATATCTCAATGATCTCATATAAAAACCCAACAGTAAAAGGAAGGATTTCATTACCTAATCGAGCTCTCTCTCTCATGTATACAGTGCTTTATCATGATTCTTTTTCAGAACGGAAGATTTTTGGCTTCTGAAATGATTGAATTTTATTTTCGTATAAAAAAACGCTAAAAATATGCCAAAAACATGAAGAACGAACAAGAATACGAAGAACGTGAAGAACACACGAAGAACACGAAGAATGCGAGGAACGTATTTTTCTCTTAAAATTTCAGCAGAGCTTCCGCTTATACGGGGTGATATTTGTAGGAAAATTTCAGCACAGTTTCCCCTTGTATTGGGACATATTTCTATGAAAATTTCGGCAGAGTATACCCTTATATCGGGACATATTTTTAAAAAATGGAAAGAGTTTCCTTTATAAAATCAACGAGAGGAAAACAACAATGAAACTTAAAGAATATAATGAAACCATAAGAGATGGGGAATTGGTAGATACCACGCGTCTTAGGTGAGTGAAGGTATGACGAATCACAGGTTTCACTGACGTGTAAAGATGCTCGCATATAAGTAGGGTATTATACATATTTCCCCATCAAAACAACTATAAAAGTGGAATTCAAAGAATAGAATCATAAGCGATAGAGAATCGATAGACACCACGTGTCATAGGTGAGTGAAAGTGTGACAAATCATAGGGTTCACTGACGTGCATAGCAGCCCGCACCTAAGTAGGGTGTTACATATATTTCTCCTCGAACCACAATAGAAAATGAATCTGAAAAGGAAGATTAATCGAACACAAAGCTGAAAAGAAGATGAATCAAAAACCTAGCTCAAGTTAGAGTTTACTTACGAAGCCAAGTAGGAGAGTATCGTACCTTCCTCCTCCTCGTCCTCCCGGCAGTGCTTCGCTAGCACTCCTTCCCCAACTCCTTCTCCTCCTCCCAACCTCCCGATCCTAGCCCTCGAGGTAGAGATGGTAGTGGAAATTGTAGAGAATGAATGGGTAGGAGGTATGTATAGGCTCCAGAAAACCACTAATCATGGTTAGTAAACTATGGTTTATACCTTAACCGCAGTTAGCAGACCATGGTTTTGGCCAAGTCTTATCCAAAAAATAAGGCTTGAGTTAGAACCTTCTAAAGATTCTATATTCATTAATGATGCTTAAATAATGCTAATCGGGATTAACTTTCACTAATCATGATTATCTTTTGCAGCTTATGCTTAACTTTTACTAATCATTGATTAGTGTGGTCATCAGGAATCCTCAATCCAACATTAGTTTCTTTAATTATGTTTAATTAGTCTTAATGATGGTCTTTACGGGTTAATGCCATCTTAAGCCTCCTTCTCTTTCTTTCGAAAAACATAACATTTCGAAACGAAGTCTGATTCATACGAAACAAAATCCAATGGTTTCCTCTTGACGAGACAGATCTTATGATAAAGGACCGAGAGATGACCAAGTTTAAGGCTCTGAAATTATAACAACCTTAAAGGAAGTCTCATCCTCGAGACTTACACTATAGTCATAACAACCTTAAAGAGGATTGAAATCATAACAACCTTAAAGAGAATGAACGTCATTTTATTTATAATGAAGGCACACATAATACATAGTGTTATCATTCAAACAAAAAGGGATATTTCTCTCTCATATCTACCTCAGATTCCTATGTGACTTCTTCAAACTCTTGGCTCCACCACAATACTTTAACTAGAGGTACCTCTTTATTCCTCAACTTTTTGATATCCATGTCTTGTATTCGCACATGTATTTCTAGGTATGTCAAGTATGGCTCAACATGCAGATCATCATAGTGTATCATATGATCAGGATCCTTAATATACTTTCTCAGATTTGATGCATGAAAAACATCATGTATTGCCGAGAGATGTGGAGGAAGTGCAAGTCTATATGCGACTTTCCAAATCCACCGAATAATTTCAAAGGGGCCTACGAACCTGGGTGCCAACTTCCCACGCAAGTCAAACCTCTGAACTCCTTCATAGGTGATACTTTTAGGAGTACACAGTTATCTACCTCAAACTCAAGGTCTCTTTGTCCGGTATCATTAAAGTTTTCTTGGCGACTCTGAGCAGTTATTAGTCTTTTCGAGCAAGTGATGAGACGAGAAAATACGAAGGTCTAAATTGCCTCACACAAGGCGGAGGCAAAGTCGCTGTGGCGACCCTCGGTAAATCCCGACTACAATCAACAATTAACCCACAATATCAATCAAACAATGAGAAGCAAAGGTGGAGTTAAAATTTATTATAACTCTACAAAATATGTGTCTAGTGCAAGTATGTGTAGAGTGTCGAACACAGGGAGCAAGCAGGATAGACAAGGCAATAGTGCTCAAAAGTATGAAAGTGGTCAAATGCCTACAAATGCTATTTTTGATGGGTTTTTAATTTTTAATCTTTTTATTTTATTTTTAATTTTTTTATTTTTGTATTTTGGTTTTTAATTTCTGATTTTCTATTTTCTTTTTATATTTTATATATATTTTTTTATATTTCCTTTTCAACAATGAAGTATATATACAATAAAGGAAAAAAGAGGTACAATATATAGAGAAAAAATAGGTAAAAATAAATAAAATTCAGGAAATAAAATCTTTTTGGGCTTTTTATATTTTTCTAATGTTTTTGTAATTTTGCCATATTTTTACTAATTTTTTTGTATTTTTAAAGTCAAAAATACTAGTAAATAGTGAATACAATATATATTTGAGACAAAAATATAGAAACAAAATAGCAAACAGAAGTGAAAATTTTCACATCAATCTAAGATAAGGAAATTTCAGAGACAAAAAACATAATTTTCGGAGTTTTTATGAATTTTCTAGATTTTTATGAAGATTTTGAGAATTTTGCTATTTTTAGGGGTTTTCTTTTGTAATTTTTAAAGATTTTTGTTCAGAAATAAAAATAAATTAAAACACACAAAATATATTTTTTTTGGAATTTTTCAAAGACTTTTTAAAATTTTTATGTATTTTCTAATGTCAAAAGTGCTGAAAATACATGTTTTTTATTTTTAATAA
Organism: Ottelia alismoides; assembly: GCA_037367405.1. Lineage (NCBI taxonomy): Eukaryota > Viridiplantae > Streptophyta > Magnoliopsida > Alismatales > Hydrocharitaceae > Ottelia > Ottelia alismoides. The sequence continues at coordinate 97,407 of JAZKJV010003999.1, forward strand.
ATAAGAAAATGCAACAAAAATGCAAACTAAAAATATGGCGTTAAACTACAATGCAATAGGAGCTTAACATATTTTTTGGTAATTTTTCGAGTTAAAATGATACATGAAATAAATGCAAACATTCAAGCAAAAATACTGTGCTAACAAGGGCATAAATGTAAATACACAGAAGTCTAAGGGCCTACTTGCAATTTTTTCCAAAAATATATAGCGTTAAATACAATTTTCTTGACTAAATATAAATACCCAAACCCAGAGGGAGTTCTCTACAAGATGTCCAAACTCATGTGCACGGAGCACGTGACCTGATAGGGGTATTTTTGCAATTTTACAAAGTTCCAGGGACTCACATGTAATTTTCCCAAAATATTACAACTTAAATAAAAGTTCATGGATTGGAATGAAATAAACAAACCCCAGGGGGTCCTATGCAAAATGTCTACTACCCTACGTGCGTGAGTCACGCGAGGTGACGTGGACTGGACCTAAATGCAAATAATGAAAGTATAGGGGCATAAATGCAAATATTACAGAAATATTTAAACTACAAATGAAAGTTTATGTACTAAAATGAAATACACAAAACTGCTGGATCAAAAGTGCAAAATACCCAACACGTGCGCGATCGAACAGCGGAGAGCCGCTCACTTATCCACGTGGCGCGCGCACAATGCACGATGACGGTTCGGCGATTGACGGTTGCGATTAGATCCTCAGGGCTGGATCAAACGGTGGAGGCGCGTGAAGATCCAATGACTGTTGTGAAATCTGGAGTGATGGCCTGATCGGACGGCGGAGAGGCCAGGGGGAAGAACAGGGAAGAACGCCGGCGAGGCGAACTTCCCCGAGCTAGATCTCGGCCCTTCGGTGGTCTGGAAGCGTGAAGGACGGCCGGGCGAGCTTCTAGAAGGTCAGGCTAGGTGCTGGAGGTCTCGACATCATCGGAGAGGCTCTGTTGCGCTGACGCGAAGGCGACGGAGCTTCGAGCTCCAGGTATCTCCGGCGAACTACGTAAAATGATCCCCAGGTGCTTTGAATGTGCTTTGACCTGCAAAAGGGGTGAAGGGGACCAGGGAAAACTTCCTGGACCTTGCGGAGGTGGAATGGGCGTCAGAGACGGGCTATGTAAGGTGGATGAGCTTCGGCCGGCGGTGCACGCCGGCGATGGATCGATGGACGGCGATATAGCGATCGACGGTGAGATCTAATGGGTCTAATCTACTCCTACGACCACATGAAATAAAATGAAGCAAAAAGGAAGGGAAGAAGGGGTATACCTCGATGGCCGGAGACCAGAGGAGGGAAACCTCGACGCTGGTGGTTGGCAGAGATGGTGGAGCCGCTTCAAGGCCTCCTCGACTCGCCTGAAGGTATGGTTGCAGAGCAGTCACCTCCAGCAACACGAAGCGCGCCAAAGGGAGGAGGGATGCTAGCCAAAAAGGGTTTAAACTGTAGCTCGAAGGTGGCGGGTTAGTTATGTACAAGGTGATGGCGTCTCCTTCAAGCGAGGGCCACGCGTAAATGATGGAGATATGGCGAGATTCAGGTGCTTAGCGTAGCTCAGTGAAGATCAAGGAAGGAGTTCCAAGAAGGAATCGAGGGAAGAGGACAAAGGGATTTGGCTCGAAAATTGGGCAAAATCGAGAAGAAATCACGTTGTCAGAAGGCTGGCAGGCCTCGGTCAGGGAGTTGACCGAGGTCAACACTTGACCGCACTTGGTTGGTCCACGTGGACCAACCAGGAAATTTCAGGCGAAAAATATTTGTAAAATCAAAATAAAATAGGAAATGATTTTATTTATTTTAGGTTATAAAATGAAAAATGTTCCTTATTTTATAAAGAATTTTATGGTGATTTTTATTTATTTTTATGAGGTATATAATTATAAGATACCTTCTATGACCTATATAGGTACATATATCTATATATTTTATTATTTTATTTTTATTTTGTGTATTTACTTTATTTATTTTTGTTTATTATTTTATAAATTTATAGAATATTTTTATACACTTAAATATATTTTTATTTGATTTTTCTGATGTATTTTGTACACTTAATAAAATATAAATAGTAATTTTATAGGTTTATGTATAGGTATTATACCTAGGTATGTTATATATACAAGTATTTTATTTTGTATTTTCTTTGAATTTTTATTCTGATTTTAATATACACAATTATTATAAATAATATTTACAAAATTATAAAAATATAAAATTATAAAAATAATGAATAAATAATAAAACGAATATTTTAATATGTACAAGTATACAATAGGGGTCCAAAACTCAACTTTCAAACCGTAGCTCCGCCAAATACGAAACCACCTTCATTAAATAGATTATTTAAAATTATATGCAATTAAAGGTGAGTTTGATGCATTTCGAGTTTTTATTTGCAAGATACAAGTCTAGGAATTTGGTATTTTGGATTTTTATTCAGATCATAACTTTTTATCTGTGCATTATTTTTAAGTGAAATAAATTTTGTATTATTCTTTATTTAATTATTTACAACTTTCATGTACGAAGTTTCTTTATTTGAGTTGTAAAAAGTGGAACCAAAAATAGGTCCCAAAATAAATAAAGAATGAACTACTTAAAAGGAATTTTTATTGGTTTTTGGCCCTTATCTCCCCCTACTTTATTCCTTGTCGACCTAGTGATCTAGATGCCTAGGTCTTGGGGTTTTGGGTCATAAAATATTTATAATATTTTATTCTTTTTCTTTTCTTTTATTTATTCTATAATTTTTGCTTTAAAAATTATATTTTATACACCATTTACATGCACACGCATGGATGCTAAGATGCTGGAATTAAGGATATTTACATGCATTTGCCAGGGATTTTGAGGCCAAAATGATAGAATAAAGATGATGAAATGTGGATTCATCAGCAAGCTCTACAGCTTCACGTGTCTCATGGAGTCTATCTGAATAGTAAAGGTTCTTTATCCCAACCTCTTTCCAACATAAAGGAGTAGTACACCTTCGTCCATATAATGCTTCAAATGGTGCCATGCCAATACTTGTATAGTAATTATTGTTGTAGGTGAATTTTGCAAGAGGAAAATGTTTCACCCATGATCATTTCCATTCTAAGGCACATGATCGTAGTATATCCTCTAAAATATGAATCGTACGTTCAGATTGACCATCTGTTTGTGGATGATATGTTGTGTTCGGGCATAGTTGTGTGCCTAGGGCTTTCATGAAGTCCTCCCAATAGTGTGAGGTGATTCGTGAATCTCTATCGGAAACTACATCCTTTGGGATGCCATGGAGACGAATCACATGTGTAATATATAACTCAGCAAGCTGATCTGGAGTGAAAGATAAGCTTATTAGAATCAAGTATGCTACCATGATCAGACGATCTATTATAACCCAGATACTATCTTTACCACCAGTCGTCTGAGGTAAGCCAGTAACGAAGTCCATGGTATGTAGCCTTTACCTGCTGGCAGGTAAAACATTAATTCACAAACTCAGCAGCATCCTTCTTCATTTCTAGACACCAAAAGTTTGAATGAAGATCCTTGTACATCTTCGTAATTCCTGGATGAATAGATAATCCAGAGCAATGGGCTTCACGTAAGATGTCTTTCCTCAATTCAAGTATGTTTAGTACACAAACTATGTGATGGTTATATAGTAACCCGTCTTGTATCAGGATTCCCTCTATCTCATTCTTCCCAAGTTGTCGTCTCAAGTCTTTAAGGATTAGATTATCCTCCTGTCCTTTCTTTATTCTATCCCATATCTCTGGTTTGTATCGGTGAGGAATAGTTACAGTATCGGCACTACTATCAAATGGTTTCTGTTCACTCAACATTGATAGTAAACCCCAGAAGTGGATAGCACTCACCAACCCAGGTGAATAAGTTCTTTTACTAAGGGCATCTGCTACAATGTTCCCTTTACCATGGTGGTAGCAGATGGTGCAATCATATTCCTTCAACAACTCTAGCCACTGTCTCTCTCTCTCTCTCATATTGAGCTCCTTTGGATCAAACAGATATTTTAAGCTATTATGATCGGTGAAGATTTCAAAAGTAATACCATAGAGGTAGTGTCTCCATATCTTTAAAGCGAATACTACTGTAGTGATGAATACCCATTCATCACTCTTTATTCTTTTATTTTAGCTACAAAACCTATGCAAAACACATGTAGATACTTGTAAATAGCAATAATTACCATTCAGAATGCATTGTGTAAATATGCATTATTAGCATGTTTTTTGTGCATAAATAAAATAATAAAGAAATAAAAGAAAAAGAGAGAGAAATTTAGAATAAATATTGAGCGACCTAATCCCAAGGGAGGGCTCAGCATGGGCCTGACCGCAAAAAGAACCCAAGTAGAGAGAGATAGGGAAGCTCATGTTTGTACATATACCTATAAATAAATAAAAATTATTTTCCTCTTATTTAGAATAAAAATGGGTGTGTATTTATTAGTATATATTTGTAAATATAAAATCAAAATAAAAATGGAAAAACAAAACAAAAATAAAAATAAATAAAAATGCCCTACATCATTGTATATATGCCATGTACATAAAATCACTTATATATCTATTTCCCCTTATAAATAAATAAATAAAAATCCAATAAAAATATATTGACATTCCACATTTCATGATGTAAATAAATAAAATAAAAATTAGAAAAAAGAAAATAAAATAAAAAGGAATAAAATAAAATAAATCCCCTGCCTTGTATATATACCATGTATGTATATAAATAAAATTATTTATTTAACCCTTGTAAATAATTAATAAAAATAAAATAAAAATACCCTATTATTCCAAATTTTATTCTATAAATAAATAAAATATAAAATTGGAATAAATATATAAAAATAAACAATTAAAAAATCAAAAATCAAAAATTCATTTTGTATATACCTATATATAATAATAATATTTTGTAAATACATAAATTATATTTCAAAAAAATAAATAAAAATCACAAAAAAATAATTTAAAAATAAAGAAACATTTTTCATGTTTTAACTTTTTCGAAATTCGGCCATTTATTATTTTTTATTTAATTTCCAAGTAATTAATAACTGGCGCGCTCCCATTGGTCCACGGGGGATGTTGACCCCGGTCAACTCTCCCCCACGGACCCCCTCCTTGTGGATCCGAGCAACCGACCCGACTTCTCCTCTTTTTCCCCGCTCGATCCGATCACCATTTCCACAAACCCCGGGCTCCATGTATTCCCTGTAGATCTGAGACCCTCGCTCAGGGTGGGTTCTAGGGATACGAGCTCCACAGATCCATGCCCGACCTTGTCTTCTCGAACCCTCGGTCATATAAATCTTTGCCTCCGGCCAGCTTCACCTGCCATCTTTGGCCTTCCCCCTCGATGCCAGTGACCTCCTCTTCTTTGCCAGAGTGACAGCAGCTTGGAGAGGAGTAGCAGCGAGGCTCGGGCAGTCGGGAGCCACTGATCCAGCGATATCACCGCCGTGCGCCGCCGCGAGGTGCGCCAAGCCTCGGGAAGCGACGAACCCGTGAGGCCATAACCCCCGGAGCTCCGCCAGCTCCAGCATAGTCGACCACGCCCGCCAGGTAGCTTCGATTTCCTTTAGGTTAGCTTAGATTTAGGTTTTTAGATTTCAGCCACTTTAGCTCTACCACCTTCGCCAGCCACCTCCGACCACCCATTTCTCCATCCGACTCGACCTTCACCTTCACCACACTCCTCTCCACCTTCTTCACCTAGCCACCCCCCTGACTCGCCCCGGAGCAGGGCTACCGACCTCTTCCGCCATCACTTCGTCGGAGGACTCCACGCCACCTCATCCTTCACCTTCTGTGTGCTCTAACGGGTCGAGACAGTTTTCCCTCGACCCCGTGTTTCGCCTGTGCAGGTCAGAATGTCAGAAGGACCTCATCTGGATGTCTATAGCTCGAGCACAGGAGGTCGGCTCCACCTGCGTTGTCGGAGCTCCTCGGAGCTCCCCAGCGTCATCGGAGGAGCTTAGTAGCTGCGGACCATCGAGACGAAGCTATCCCCCACTTCAGCAGCTCCAGGGGACATCTCCATCGCGTGCATTGGTCCGGCGAAGTTCGCCGGCGTCGAGTTCTTAGAGATCGTCCTGCCACCGTCCGATCACCACCTCAGCCCAGTTCTGATCCCGACCGTTCGTCCACGCCAGCTCACCACCGTCGGATCTATCAGAGGTCTGATCTGGACCATCCACTCAGACGAAGAGGCACCATATATCCATCGTCGTCCGATCTCCACGTGTCCTCTTCATCATCGTCGATCTAGCGAAGGCTTAGTCACTATCTCCCACCGTTAGATCCCACACGTGGCAAGATCTCTGCCGTCAGATCCGAGCCAGAGCTCTTCGAAGAGGCGCAACGCCCCTCAGCCGTCCGATCTCACACATGGCGCGCCTCCAGCCCTCGGATAGTAAGTGGGGTAATTTATACTTAGGCCCCCTCCTGTTTTGCATTTACTTTTCAGTCCTGTAAATATTTATTTCAGTTGTTTTTATTTTTAACATTTGCACTTAGGACCTCCTTGTTTTGTATATTTGCATTATCGTCCCTGTGTGTATTGACCACGTACTTCGACACGTGATTTAGTGGGCTTTTTGCACTTTCTACCATGTATTCCTTGCGTGTTATGTTTTAATGCTTTTTAAATAGGAATTACATCGGTACCCCTCCGTGTCTAGACCATGTGCCTTGCGCGTGAGATGTTGGGATTTTTGCACGAGGGCCCCCGTACTTTTCTACCGTGTTATTGTTTGGCCCTCGAACATGTTTTTATGACATTTTGGTCCCTATGCACTGTGAGCTTGTTTTTGATTTAAATAAAATATCAAATCCAACCCAAATCGTGTGAAATTTGGATATGTGGCTCCTGCCATTGTGTAAAAATTTCCCTAACTTTTGGGTACATTTTTTAGGCTTTTTATTATTTTTAAAAATTCAAAAACCTTTGTTTTTCCTTCTGTACAGTTTATAAAATCCTAAAAAATATTAAAACCTTTTTAAAAATTCTAAAAAAATCAAGTTTTGTTTGTTTTTGTGTGTTTGATTTTCTATGCATTTTTGGCCATTTTTGGATATACAAAAACAATAAAAATTAAAACACTTAAAAATTCATAAAAATTCTAGAAAATTGTAGAAAATCCAAAAAATCACAATTTCTTTTGCTAAATTTTCTTCATTATTTCTATTTTTCTTAAAAAAATACCTTCAGGCTATTAGAGGACCATTTGATATTTTAAATTGGTTTTTTAAGCATGGCTGGACAGTAGCACATTATTTTTTCCTTCTTTTATTTTTAGAAAATTCCATAAAATTTATAAAAATCTCAAAAATTTACCAAAAATAGTAAAAAAACATATAAAACATAAAAATATTTTTTTTGATTTTTTGGACCATTTTTGAGTATTTAAATAATTGATTGAAGTTGCTTGTTTTTGCCTTTTTATTACTTTCCTTCATTATTAAAAATCCAAAAAATATAAAAATATTTAAAAACCACCAAAAATATTTGTTTTTGTTTTCTTTTATTGCCTGACTATTTCATAGGCCGCGAGGCCATCTCGTGCTCCCTGAGTCCGACCCTGGGTGCTACAGAAGGCTAATCTCATAGCCAGGGCCACTATTTTAACTTTTCTTGATTTTATATCTCTGTTTGGTGGTATGCTTCTCTTTTTCTTGATCGAGCTGAGATCTCTATCGATCCGGGTCGCAACGACCCGAGAGTGATTATTTTCATATGATCCGGATTGATCGACTCTTCGGCTCATCAGAATGGCGTCGTTGTTGGGGAGCACGGCTTAGTAGTCGTTTCTGTTTTCGTTTTATTTTATGTTGATTTTCGCGGCTTTCCGCGGCTTTTTCTTCGTCCGCGGCTTTTCACGGCTTTCTGTTTTCTTTTATTTTCTTTTTGTTTTCTTTTCTTTTATTTTATTTTGTTTTTGTTTGTTTTTATTTTGTATTTATAGTTGCTTTCCTTTTATTTTTATATATAATAATCTGGTCTGTGACACTCTTCTTGTTTCTTGCGAGGGCCCAAGGACCGAGGCGGCTCTTCTCGAAGAGCCGGCGCAACCGCAGGAGTCGGAGGCGGCTCTCTTCTCTACAGAGCTACAGGAGGACGCGAGGAGCGAGCAGGAAGTGCAGGAGCCGCGGAATAGCGGCGGAGATTAGCATAGCTTAGATTAGTCTCCTTTTCCAGATATTATATTGTTGTAATAATACATGTACCCAGACTCTCAGAGACACTTGTGATTGCGGGGTCAGTTTCGCCGAGCACCGGTGTGCTCGGGGGATCCCACCGCGGTTTTGTTTTCTCGTCTTTCTTTTTCTTTGATTTCACGTGGATTTCTGTGCTTGAGCCCCAAGATTTAGGTTTTTATTTCATTGAGCCAGGTAGCCTTAGGTTCACAGCCCTAATAAGAATATATGTTCCTATAGTTTACGCTTGGACTTAGGCAAATAAACTTGTGCTTCCCGATAATAGAAGCTTCTGTTTAGAACAGTTTCACGCATTTGCATCCATATAGATTAGTTTTATATTTATGCACGGATCATAAGTGCATGTAGACTGCTGGAGTCAGAGACGTCTTCTATCTCGTGCATGCATCATTGATTTGTCGCGCATCGACTTTTCCGCTTTCCCCCCATGTTTTCCTGGACTTAGGAATAAAAGGAAATCGGAAAATTCGTTAGACATTTTCTCGAAAAATACATAAAAAGAAAAACAATAAAATCAGGACTGCTAATCACACTTGATCTAAAAGACGCCTCATTAAAAATCTGTCTTGAGGAGAGTAACCCCCTCCTTGTTTGGTTTGGATGAGCGAGAGAGTGACATACACCCTAGGCTAGAGCCATATCCGATTTCTTAGCTGACTATCGGCTTTTTGTACGGGACAGTCGGTTGAGAATATTAGATTCCTATCAGCTCACGTAATTGCTCTGAAAGACTAAATGATCACCTAAAATAAAATCGATAAGATAATTGACCGATCCCTTACGGTCTTCAGCTCATGTGTGTAGGTAAATCGGGGGTTTTTGCTTTCTCATCTTGTGTGATTCCAGATCCCTTCTGCCTTTCCCCTTCTATCTTCCCTATCCATCCATCTGTCTCCCACCCACCCTCCCTTCAGTCTTCTTTTCTTCTCCTCCCTTATCCCTGGATGACAGATCCCCCTCACTCCAGTCCACCTTCGAGGGAGGTTGGATCCCCGACCAACCTCCCGCTCCCTCCCTCCCATCCCTTTCTTTACTTTGGGCATGCTGTACTAGACGTCGGCAGATATCAGATCGAGCAGATGCGAGACCTAGACGATGCCATTGCTGAGTTGAGAGTGCACTCCGTTCGTGATCAGAGAGAGCAGAGGAGATCATCAGATAGATCCTATCCCAGATTGATGGAGGAGCAGATAGGACAGGGAGCTCAGTCAGCTTCTACACAAGGTCCATTCATCTTGGATTTGGATTTCATTCAGAGACTGCCGACATTTTCAGGGGAGACGCACGAGGAGCCCTATCTTCACTTGTCTGAGTTCAAGGAGTTTTGCAGAGCACAGTTATATTCAGATATCACTGCAGAGGACCTGATGCTGAGGACCTTCCCATTCACACTTCAGGACATAGCCATGAGATGGCATAGACGATTGGGGAGGAGATTCGCTACGTGGGGAGATCTACGCCGAGAGTTTCTATAGAGATACTTTCCCCAGCGTAGAGCAGATTTGATGCGGTCTTTGATCACCGACTTTTCAGTTGACCCTCAGGAGCCACTGCATGAGGCATGGCCGAGGTTTCTTGACCTCTTGAGGAGATTTCCCGACCACGGATTTCCACCGACAGACCTTATTGAGATCTCCATGCGGGGGATGACCGCAGAGAAGATAGCACTGGTGATTACCACATGTGGCGGTTCACACCGCAGTTCCGACATTCACTTACTGGATACCATCTCGAGCTTACTTTCACAGAGACCATCTTCACGAGAGGCCGTAGTCGGGACTGTTAGCCATGTGAGCCCGAGGCGAACCATTCTTACAATAAGTGTTATTGTAATAATTATGTTTTATCAATAAAAGTTATTGAGTGTTCACTCCCTTTCTGAAATTAAGTGAATGAATGCACTATAAGGTCCCTCTGTACAATTAGGGTTATGTACCATGGCCGTCTTGATAATCATATAGCTGTCGATTCATTAAATGAATCATAGAGGCTGGTGTTTGGATGAATATCTAATGGTTAGATAGAGGACTCATCAAACACCGTCAAATGATTATTAAGAGATGATCTCCAGCCTGAGTAGGAGATGACCATCCTTTTCTCGCATAGGCTAATATCTGACCGACCTCTCGATGCAGGTCCTCTGCATGGGAATAGTGATTCGGAGGTGTCAGATTAGTTAAGTCAATGGGTCGACTTGGCGAGATCGAGATAACCTAAGTCCTATGTTGAATACTGTCACAGCATAGGCACACATCCTCTGACTAGAGACAGTTGTGTTACTATATGTCTGAGTGTGTACATTTGGCAGACCATTAGGTTGATGACCTAATCAAGGTCTATACACCGGCGAGCTGGTGTGCATATAAGGGCATATGAGTAATACGATCTCTCAAAGGGATCATAAAGGTTCACTTATGAACCGGAAGACATGAGCTCACTAATGAAGTATTGGGACCGATCAAATTCCATGCATGGTCGTCGTGCTTTGGAAGCATGACAAGAATTTGAAGGTATGATATATGCTTTGGGAAAGCATATGATCGATACCAAATCCCAATGACCAAGATTGAGAAACTTGGTGATCAAACCCTGAAGAAGACAGTATAAAATAGATCTTCATCTTCAGGTTGATCATTGGTCTTCCAGTATGCAGGATGTGCATGTATTGGGAATACCTGAGGGTGATGTGATCATAAACGATTGTATAACCATGACGCTTCCAGTCCGAGGGAGTGATGAAACAGGTCTGGATTTTAGTGACTCCTCTCAGTAGAGAAGTAACTTGATCTTAGTCCAAACGTTGGACATTGATCTGAATGTGATTCAGATGCAATGAGAAGATTAAGTATACGGACTTGATTTAATCAAGCATCTATGAGAGGTCCGTTAGATCTGGATTTGAGATGAGATCTCAACATCCAAGTCACTATACGTGGAACAATACAATCGCCATGTCCTTACCTCCAAGTATCTGTGGAGAAGGCACATTATTCTTGAAGGAGTTCAAGAATAATTCCTGTGATGAATTTAGTATCCAAGCAAGAAGGCCTTGATGATTAAATGAGATTTAATTATCAAGTACAATATGAATAAGATTCAAGTTGAGAGAATGATTGTCCAAGATAATTAAATGGGATTTAATTATCAAGGATAAGCAGATCGTGGATAGTGATATCCAGAATATCTGTGTATATTATAAATGAGATTTATAATATATCAGAGAGAGAAATATTGTAAATAACATTTGTTGATTATTAATGTGGATTGGAACCACATTAGTTAATTGGAAATGCAATTTACAAATTAGTTTGGGATGTGAATATGATTCACATATTTTTCAATGGCATGATTGAAATATTCACAAATTAATTTGGAATTAGTTTGGTGGATATTATTTCAATAATAGTTATTGCAAATAATTAAGAAATAATAATATAAATAAAAGGAGACAAAACCGCCAATAATCAAAGGTGGCGTCACCTATGACTTAGTCATAGGTGACGCCTCCTTGATTTTAGGAGGGTTGTTGTATCCTCTTATTTGTTGTCTTGTTATCTCTTAATAAATTAATTTATGTTAATTAATTTGTGTTGATAATAATTCAACATATATTTAATTTAATATAAATTAATGTTGTTGGTTTTTTTAACCAACACCAATCATAGCCATTGGATGGCTCTTGGATTACAATGACCGTTGGATCCATGAGAGCCATGGATTGAGATCCATTAGATCCCAAACTAGTATATAAAGAGGGTAGCCCTATCCCTTGAAGGGTACACCAAAAGTAGACGCCTACTCTACTTCTCTCTCTCCCTCTTATTCTCGTGCTCTCTCTCCCTCTCCATAGGGTGGCCGACCACCATTTTTGAGAAAGGAGAGAAGTTCTCGCCTTTGCCTTCGACGACTCGAGGATCTCCTTCTTCTTCGTGGCTACTCACTATAGAGGAAGACGACGGATTTCGCTTGACGAAATCAGGGGATCTATTGCTTGGATCTTCATCGATGATTGCGGGAGGAACGCGACTCATCATCGTGCCCGCAAGTGCGTTCTTCGTGGATCGGACTTGAGATAGGAGGATCTCTTGTTTGGGATCTCGCGATCACAACCACGCTTCAAAGGTATTCCTTATACTTTGTGGTTTGATGAAACGATCCGAGAAGTGTTCTCGTGATCATGTGGTTTCATCGTTTGATTTAAAAAAAATTTAAATTCCGCTGCACCTTGCGACTAGTGCGACTAGTCGCCCCGATCGTATACGATACGATCGTCACGCTTCCGTGATGCACTTGAGGATTCTCAATATCCTTCAAGTGATATCAGAGCCAGGTTGAAAAAAGTTTTGGATATGATCCATGAACCATGGACGACTTGGGTTTTGAAATGGTCGCGAAAGTTTTGGCGCATTTGAATTTTCGTAACTCTGACTAATTGATTTTTTCGGCACTGTTTAAATTGTTTAAATACAAAATTTCAATTGGATTTTTTTCTCCATTAAACAAGAAAACCATAGGACTTGAGTTTACTAAAATTGGATTTAATTTGCTCAAGATATGGCCTTTTGAATATGCATGTATTCACAGTTGCGGGAACTGCAGAACAGAACGTGATTAATTTGTTAATTACGGTTTTGTTATGCCTCGAAATGCGTGAAATATCACTTAGGTTCTATCATAAATCAAGTTGGCAATCTTAGGGCACTAATTTTGCGAATTTTGGATTTAAATTGATCAAGATAAGTTAATTTTAGTGATAAGGGGTCACTGTTGGAAATTGACATTTTTTGATCATGAACCTTATGATAGTCATTCAAATAAATGTTGATGAAAATTAATTGTTATTTTTCTGAAATTGGTTATTGATAAATATTTGTGAAATATTTAAAGATGATAATCAATTCCTTGAATGGCATCCCACAAAACCATAATGATAAGATAGTTGATCTTGATCATTGGTTAATTTGAAATCATCAACAAACATTGTTTTCATGCAAAACCCTAGGTCATCCTACAATAGTTGTAGGACAACTTTTACATGCAAAACCTCTTGCTTGAATAGGATTGGGGATTTGTTTAGCAAATCTCCTTATAATATAATCAAAAAGGTTTTGATGTATATTATATGGTATAATTTCGGTTGAAAGACCGATGAGCATCTCAAAGTACATGATGATCTATCTGGCATTATCCTTTAATGAGGTGGATATGGTGTCTAGTCGGAGATCGCTGGGGTTGCGGGTTGCAACGTATGTGGTCCGTCCCACTCTCGCCGGTACTAGCCATGATAGCGGGTAGGGATTGGATAATGCCGGAGAAATCAAAGTGTATTTCTAATTATTAAAATTCGAAATAATACGTACTTTGAGATTATACCTACTATTCAAGTAAAGAAATCAAAGTTTGTTGATTGATAATAGGATTAATGATTGATTTAATGTGATTAAATTAATTATATCCTATTTAAACACTCTATTAAGAATAGATGTGTATTTCCCTTGGAAGAATTAATTATGTGAATATGATTCACGATAATTAATTATTTCAATTTGAATAAGAGGTGGAGGATCATATAAGTGACATCCATGGTCTCCCGTCAAGGCAAAGAATTTCGTCTCCAAAAGTTGTATATAGGAGACGCCTGTCCGAAGTGACAGATCCTATATACACTTATTTGGATCGGGTTCTTTGCTTCTCGAAAGAGTAAGGATGTATACGTAGTGACCCCAATATCGGGTCCTCATATTATTGGAGCGATATTGGATTGCGTATAGTGACTATTAAGCTTGTTGACGGTTGGTTCAATTAGCGACGGAACAACAACATCTTAGGGGTGATGGGCCCGGGTGTTAAAGACCGAATTGGGAAATGCAAGTTGGACTTGCAAGGCAGAATGTGTTCCCGCTTTTCTTTATTCGAGTCACAGGTTCTCATATTATTGGGATGTGATAAGAATAGAGAGGAGATCCCAGATCTTGTTTGAGATATAGCGGTAAGTATATCTCTTACTTTGAAAGATGATTAGGGAATAATCTTTCATAGTAGACATAGTAAGACAAATTTGATTTAAAATGCCTTAATCAAATGTTTTAAATTTGGATATATAATTATTTATATATTCTAATATAGTACATTCTTAATTTCAGAAAATGAAGCCCATGAACCCTCTGAGCAGGCTTCTGGAGGTCAATCAGTTGACCGGACCAAATTATTCGGATTGGATCCGAAATTTGGATCTTGTCCTATCTGCGGAGCGCATCTCTTATGTGCTGAGCAAAGACAAGATAGCAGACCCTCTGACTGCGAAAGATAAATCTTTTAATGAGAAATATGATGAAGATCATAACTTGGCAAGATGTTATATCCTTGGCTCATTGTCCAATGTGCTTCAGAAACAACATGTGGAAATGAACCACTACCAAGAAATCATGTTGAATCTGAAGGAAATGTTCGGTGACGTAAACCGCACACAGCGTTACAATGTGATGAAAGAGCTTATTCGCTGCAAGATGCAGGAAGGGACCTCTGTTAGAGAGCATGTGCTCAAAGTGTTTGGGTACCTCTCTGAATTGGAAACCCTGGGAGCTTACATGGATTCTGATATGCAAGCTGATTCCATTCTCCTATCACTCCCTAAGTATTTCAACAACTTTGTCGTGTCATATCACATGAGCAAAGTTGATTTCACTAATGCTGGGCTGTTAGCTGCATTGAAGTCTGCAGAAGACGTGATGAAGAAGGACGGCCCCTCTGCTAGTGCAATGGTTACATAAGTGAAAGGAAAGCGCGGTCGGAAGCAAGGTTCTCGGAAGGGCCCAGCCCAGAAGAGAAAGAAGAATCAAGGAATTGGTTCATCTTCCAGTGCTTCCACGTTAATGACATCGAAGAAGACCGATGTCTGTCACCACTGCAAGAAGCCGGGGCACTGGCGGCGTAACTGCCCAGAATACCTGAAGTCTGCTGACAAAGGTAAAGCCACATCATGTATGAAATCTACTTTCATCATTGAAACTAGCTTTCTCGTTGGACGAGAAGGAAGTTGGGTTGTAGATTCTGGTGCTTATGTTCATGTATGCAATTCGTTGCATTTGTTTCAGGAAACTAGGAATCTGGAGCAAGGGGAGATAGTCATCCAGATAGGATCTGATGCAAGTGTTGCAGCAGTCGCCATTGGAACCTGCCGACTATCATTATCTAGTGGTCGAGTCCTAGTTTTAAAGAGTGTCTTTATGTACCTGAAGTCAGGAGGAATTTGATATCCGTATCTAAGCTTGTTAGACATGGATATTCCTTCCTATTCTGTAATAAGTTAGTCATTAATAAATATGATAAATTTATTGCAGATGGTGTTTTGACTTCTAGTGGACTCTATGAATTGTGCATTGATGAATGTGTCATGAATGTCACTACCACTAATAAAAACCCTAAAAGATCCAGGGAGAATGGAAATCATTCGAATATGATTTGGCATCAAAGGCTTGGTCATTTATCTGTTGATAGGATCAATAGATTGATAAAGGATGGACCCTTAGATTTTCTATAGGTTCAATATTTACCTACCTGTGAACATTGCATTCGAGGTAAAATGACCAGGATGCCTTTCCGTAACAAGGTTACGAGATGCGAAGGTATTCTTGACCTAATACATACTGATGTATGTGGTCCCTTCAGTACCGCGACTCGGAATGGATATCGATATTATTTGACGTTTATTGATGACCATATGCGATACGGGTTTATCTTCCTACTACGTCATAAATCTGAGACCTTTGAAAAGTTCAAAGAGTTTAAGGCTTTGGTTGAGAACCAAACCGATAGGAAGATTAAACGGATTCGATCTGACCGAGGTGGCGAGTACCTCTCAGATGAATTCAAGGGATACCTTAAAGAGAATGGAATTGTCTCCAATCTCACTCCCCCTAGAACTCCCCAACTTAATGGTGTTGCTGAAAGACGCAACAGGACCATCATGGACATGGTCCATTCAATGATGAGCAAAGCACGTTTACCTCTTAGTTTTAGGGGATATGCAGTAGAGACTGCAATATATATCTTGAACAAGATTCCTAGCAAATCTGTGCCTAAGACTCCTCATGAGCTCTGGTATGGAACCAAACCTAGTGTTAGACACTTGAGGGTTTGGGGTTGCTTGGTCCATGCAAAGAATGTGGATGCAAGTAAGCTAGAATCTCGCACTTGTGAGTGCTACTTCATTGGGTACGTTAAAGATGGTATTGTATATCAACTTTATGACCCTGAGACCCAAAAGGTTTTTGTCTCTAGAGATGTGAGATTTCTGGAGGATGATTTCCTTAAAGGTCAAGATAGAAATGAAGTAGAGGAACTCATCGAATCCCCTGAGGATTCTGAGATTCCTGAACCAGAAACTGAAGAAATAAATGAAGATGTAACACCCATACCTCTTCGAAGGAGTTCGAGGGTGGTTGCACCACCTGAAAGGTATGGATTCCATGTATCAAGTGAGACTGACAATGATCCTACTTCATTTGATGAAGCACTCGCGGATCATGACATGGATAGATGGATGCTAGCAATGAAGTCAGAGATTGACTCCATGCATAAGAATGGTGTATGGACCCTAGAGGATCCACCTAAGGAGGTGAAACCCATTGGATGCAAATGGATCTTCAAGAGAAAAAGGGGACCTGATGGGAAAGTAGAGACTTTCACGGCACGGCTCATAGCCAAGGGCTACACACAGAGAGAAGGCATCGACTACGATGAGACATTCTCTCCTGTGGCTATGCTTAAGTCCATCAGGACACTGCTAGCTATAGATGCATCTCTTGACTACGACATCTGGCAGATGGACGTCAAGACAGCTTTCCTCAATGGATACCTCGAGGAGGATATCTATATGGAGCAGCCCCAGGGCTTCATAGCTGAGGACGGTAAAGTATGCAAGCTAAAGGAATCCATCTATGGGCTCAAACAAGCTTCTCGTAACTGGAACATCAGATTTGACGAAACCATAAAGAGTTATGATTTTGTGCAGAATCCTGATGAACCTTGTGTGTACAAGAAGCTTAGTGGGAGCACCATAGTGTTCATCGTGCTTTACGTAGATGATATCCTTATCATTGGGAATGATACAGGAATGATGACCAGTGTGAAGATTTGGCTATCTCATACCTTCGAGATGAAAGATCTTGGAGAAGCCTCTTACATCTTAGGCCTGAAGTTATTCAGAAACCGAGAAAAGAGGATGTTGGGATTGTCACAACATGGATACATTAAGAAGATTCTTGAACGATTCCGCATGGATAGTTCCAAGAAAGGATTCCTCCCCTTAAGACATGGTATTCATCTGTCTAAAGGGATGGCTCCTCAAAGTGTTGAGGAAAAGAAGGCCATGGCTGGATGCCCCTATGCATCAGCTGTAGGAAGCTTAATGTATGCCATGATGTGCACTAGGCCAGACATCTGCCATGCAGTGGGAGTGGTAAGTCATTACCAATCCTGCTATGGAGAGCAACACTGGAATGCAGTAAAGAACATATTCAAATATCTAAGACGGACGTAAGATTACATCTTGGTCTATGGAGATGGTGATCTCCAAGTCTTGGGATATACAGATTCAGACTTCCAGTCAGATATTGATGATCGAAAGTCGACATCAGGGTTTGTGTTCCTGTTGAACGGTGGTGTTGTGAGCTGGAGAAGCAAGAAGCGGGACACTACGGCAGATTCAACAACATAAGCTGAACATTACCACATCGGATGCTGCAAAGGAAGCGGTGGGGTTGCGCAAGTTCATCTTGGAGCTTGGCGTGGTTTCCTCTGATACTCCCATCCCGTTGCGCTGCGATAACACGGGAGCCATTGCCCAGGCAAAGGAACCCAGATGGCATCAAAAGAGCAAGCACGTGGAAAGGAAATACCACATCATTCGGGATATTCAAAAGCGTGGTGATATCATCATCACAAAGGTTGCCTCTGCTGACAACGTTGATGATCCTCTTACCAAACCTCTAACGCAGAAGGTTTTCGACCAACATGTAATGAGTATGGGTTTAAGGGGTGTTCCTGAATGGTTCTGAGGGCTAGTGGGAGATTGTTAGCCATGTGACCCCGAGGCGAACCATTCTTACAATAAGTGTTACCGTAATAATTATGTTTTATCAATAAAAGTTATTGATTGTTCACTCCCTTTCTGAAATTAAGTGAATGAATGCACTATAAGGCCCCTCTGTACAATTAGGGTTATGTACCATGGTCGTCTTGATAATCATATAGCTGTTGATTCATTAAATGAATCATAGAGGATGGTGTTTGGATGAATATCTAATGGGTTAGATAGAAGACTCATCAAACACCGTCAAATGATTATTAAGAGATAATCTCCAGCCTGAGTAGGAGATGGCAATCCTTTTCTCACATAGGCTGATATCTGACCGACCTCTCGATGCAGGTCCCCTGCATGGGAATAGTGATTCGGAGGTGTCAGATTAGTTAAGTCAATGGGTCGACTTAGCGAGATCGAGATAACCTAAGTCCTATGTTGAATACTGTCACAGCATAGGCACACATCCTCTGACTAGAGACAGATGTGTTACTATATGTCTGAGTGTGTACATTTGGCAGACCATTAGGTTGATGACCTAATCAAGGTCTATACACTGGCGAGCTGGTGTGCATATAAGGGCATATGAGTAATACGATCTCTCAAAGGGATCATACAGGTTCACTTATGAACCGGAAGACATGAGCTCACTCATGAGGTATTGGGACCGATCAAATTCCATGCATGGTCGTCGTGCTTTGGAAGCATGACAAGAATTTGAAGGTATGATATATGCTTTGGGAAAGCATATGATCGATACCAAATCCCAATGACCAAGATTGAGAAACTTGGTGATCAAACCCTGAAGAAGACAGTATAAAATAGATCTTCATCTTCAGGTTGATCATTGGTCTTCCAGTATGCAGGATGTGCAGGTATTGGGAATACCTGAGGGTGATGTGATCATAAACGATTGTATAACCATGACGCTTCCAGTCCGAGGGAGTGATGAAACAGGTCTGGATTTTAGTGACTCCTCTTAGTAGAGAAGTAACTTGATCTTAGTCCAAACGTTGGACATTGATATGAATGTGACTCAAATGCAATGAGAAGATTAAGTATACGGACTTGATTTAATCAAGAATCTATGAGATGTCCGTTAGATCTGGATTTGAGATGAGATCTCAACATCCAAGTCACTATACGTGGAACAATACAATCACCCTGTCCGTATCTCCAAGTATCTGCGGAGAAGGCACATTATTCTTGAAGGAGTTCAAGAATAATTCCTGTGATGAATTTAGTATACAAGCAAGAAGGTCTTGATGATTAAATGAGATTTAATTATCAAGTACAATATGAATAAGATTCATGTTGAGAGAATGATTGTCCAAGATAATTAAATGGGATTTAATTATCAAGGATAAGCAGATCGTGGATAGTGATATCCAGAATATCTATGTATATTATAAATGAGATTTATAATATATCAGAGAGAGAAATATTGTAAATAACATTTGTTGATTATTAATGTGGATTGGATCCACATTAGTTAATTGGAAATGTAATTTACAAATTAGTTTGGGATGTGAATATGATTCACATATTTTTCAATGGCATGATTGAAATATTCGAAAATTAATTTGGAATTAGTTTGGTGGATATTATTGCAATATAGTTATTGCAAATAATTAAGAAATAATAATATAAATAAAAGGAGACAAAACCACCAATAATCAAAGGTGGCGTCACCTATGACTTAGTCATAGGTGACGCATCCTTGATTTTAGGAGGGTTGTTGTCTCCTCTTATTTGTTATCTTATTATCTCTTAATAAATTAATTTATGTTAATTAAATTATGTTGATAATAATTCAACATATATTTAATTTAATATAAATTAATGTTGTTGGTTTTTTTAACCAACACCAATCATAGTCGTTGGATGGCTCTTGGATTACAATGACCGTTGTATCCATGAGAGCCATGGATTGAGATCCATTGGATCCCAAACTAGTATATAAAGAGGGTAGCTCTAGCCCTTGAAGGGTACACCAAAAGTAGACGCCTACTCTACTTCTCTCTCTCCATCTTATTCTCGTGCTCTCTCTCTCCCTCTCCATAGGGTGCCGACCACCATTGTTGAGAAAGGAGAGAAGTTCTCGCCTTCGCCTTCGACGACTCGAGGATCTCCTTCTTCTTTGTGGCTACTCGCTATAGAGGAAGACGATGGATTTCGCTTGACGAAATCAGGGGATCTATTGCTTGGATCTTCATCGAGGATTGCGGGAGGAACGCGACTCATCATCGTGCCCGCAAGTGCGTTCTTCGTTGATCAGACTTGAGACAGGAGGATCTCTTGTTTGGGATCTCGCGATCACAACCATGCTTCAAAGGTATTCCTTATACTTTGTGGTTTGATGAAACGGTCGAGAAGTGTTCTCGTGATCATGTGGTTTCATCGTTTGATTTAAAAAATTTTTAAATTATGCTGCACCTTGCGACTAGTACGACTAGTCGCCCCGATCGTATTCGATACGATCGTCACGCTTCCGTGATGTGTTTGAGGATTCTCAATATCCTTCAGGGACAACACATGAGGATGTTGCAGTACCAGTGCGGTGTGTCACATTACATGAGGATACAGCTTCTACACACCAGTCTGAGGACTTGGATACCCCAGCACCACAGAGTACAGAGGAGATGACTGCGATAGTAGAGGTTCGGACCCAGAGTCTACTCGAGTTCCCGTCGGTTTTCCGGCTAGAGTTCGAGTCAGCCCCAGAGTTCTCAGTTGACGAGTCTTGGATATCAGATCTTCTGATACTCCAGGAGCCGGAGGAACCCCAACTTTTACAGCCATCGATTCAGCCACTTCAGTGTCCAGTCTCGGAGGAGTCAGCTTCTTTTCTGCAGAGACACTTCTTGGAGTCCGACAGCTACCAGGACTCAGCCCAGCAGCCACAGTTCGATATAGGACACCACTTTGAGGGACCAGACACAGATAGTCCCATATTCGAGCCTTTTGTCCTCCACTTTGATGAGACAGACACACATGTTGAGGACCATATGGCAGCTAGCATTGCCGCAGAGCGAGGATCAGCCGCAGACACAGTGCCAGCCTCTGCGGTGTTGACCAGTACCTTCTCATGCTTCCAGATTGCCGACAGCCACACTTCAGATGATGATGCAGCCTGGTGCACCGAGTGGATACTTGACAGCAGCGCAGATGCCCTTCTAGATCTTGATCCTCTATATCTCACCTCTGATCTTGCATTTCTCCCTGAGGGTTATTTACGGAAGAATGCCAACCACGACGAGTACTCGGTTTCACCTTTGGAGAGTGTATCTGATCTGGCGGAACACGAAACCGAGTCTTCTGATCCTTCTGATTTTGAGTCATCTCACCTCGACGACCCTCGCGAGGATGAGCCGATCCTTGAGATATTTGATGATCTGTCTGACTTGTCTCTACTTTGTGCATCGGATATCAGTTTCCTTATAGAGTCTCCTGATCTTGATTGTCCACACCTTTTCGAGACACTGATCGATGTGGAGGATTCCATGACCGATCCATCCTTCTCCATGTTTGATTTCTTCGGCTCTACACTTCCACTCCAGTCTGATCCAGAGCCGATGATTTCTTTTGTGCTACGGATCCCGATCATATATTTCCATATACTTGGCCGGTAGTAGACACCTGCCTGATTGCATACCTCGGTGTCCTTCTTTACAATGTTGATTTCGTCGTTGTTCTCATACCGAGACTGCGATGACAGTACGACATTCGCCTTACCGATGTTGTCCTGAACCTTGACACAGCTTTGTCCTAACCTTTGCGCCCAGCTAGGGGCGTAAAAACTAGCGCTTGTTGAGAGGCACCTCAACATTGTACTCTTTTATATATACATGTTTTGTCTTAGTTTGATCTTTCTTTCTTCCATTTTTGTTTTCACCCCAGATCTCGTATAGGATTATCTTTGCTATACTTAGAATATACCTCATCCTAAGTATAGGGGTGTGGAAACACCGGGTTGTTCTTCCGTTCTGTTTCATCACTTCTGTTGTTGCCTATACTTGAGGATTCTTCACATTAAGTATAGGGGGAGTGATGTCCCTCCATCTTGTATATATTTGTTGACTTTCTTCATGTTTTTCTACCTCTGTTTTTGCTGCCTATACTTAGGGATATTTCACCCTAAGTATGGGGGGTAGACCCTGTACATTCTTCGCTTGGCTTTCCCTTCGTGTACAGCCTGCTATACTTAGGATTATTTGATCCTAAGTATAGGGGGAAATGCTGAGATCCTCTTGATTTTCTATTCTTTGATTCGTCTTTGTATATATCCTTCCTTTTCACTTTCCTATACTAAGCACGAGTTATGTCTTCTTCATCGCTCTTGACTCTGAGGACATCGTTCGAGCTAAGTATAGGGGGGTGTATATATATCATATATACTTTAGCCATAACTCGTACTTTGTGTGAGTGTGTTAATAAATAAAAATGGCTAAAAACCCAAAAACTCATAAAAATTAAAAAAATTTTCCTTGTAAATACACATTCTTTTATTGCACATACATAGCTATTGTACAAATTATTTTTGTAAAAATATTTTCAAAAACTTTTTGTGTAACTTATGTGTAAATATGTGCATATCAAAACTATGTATATAGTACAAAATTTTTCCAAAATGTTTTGAAAATCAAATGTTTGCAAAAACCTTGTGTAAATTTGTGTAAATATTTTGCAAAACTTGCATTCATGCATACATCCATGATTTCAAAACATTTTTCAAAAAATTTTGCATTTGTGTAAATTTTGTAAATAGCATCTTTATATATACTTGTATAGTTTTTCCTGGATTATAGTTGACATTTAAACTAGCCTGGAACTAAATTGGAAAATGGAGCTTGGTTAAGATCTTAATCCGCCTAATTATAAGAGGAACCTTATAGGGCTTAGGGTTAAGGCTTTTCAGGTCCATGGTGACTTAATTCTTTGAGTCCACTAGGCTATGATCACATGTCATCTCAATGAGCATAAGTAGAGCACTTAACAACACACACATGACTCATATAGACAATGGCTTGACTTGGACCTGCACTGTACACCGAGCTCTCTACGGATGAGGTGGTGAGGAGGCAACCTTCCTTGACTTGGGGTAGCATATGAGGGTAGTACTTCTAGGCGGAACCTCTCTTCTTCTTTTAGTGAAGGAAGTGCGTCTCAAATTGGTCTGGTTGCCATGAGGTCCAACGACAGGAGTTGTGGGTTGCACTAATGCTTCAAAAGAGGGATAGTCTACTGGCTCAAGAGGAAAAACTCCTTATGTACATATGCTGCACCTTGTAAATATGTGTATAGGTGCACTTGAAAAAAATGCAAAAAGAAAATAACTCCAAAAAAGTGGTGGGTCTGATAGAAAATGATAATCCCACCGGAGTATGTATATAGTGCAAATAAGCAAAGCTTGAGACTCATGTTCCATCTTATGTAGCTTGCATCATGGAGGCTTAGCTACACTGGTTGAGCTCCCAAGGATACATGGCTACAATGGCCATGGTCCATTCTCTTCTTCCCCCTCTTCTTGAGCCGGTTGAACTTGAACTTAGAAGGAAGTACCCCGCTCCTCGAGGAAAGAGTGGCCAGATTGGGGTCATAGAGTTACCTTATTGGGGAGGGTTGTCAAGTTGCCACTTCTGAGGTGGAGAGCTACACCTCACATACACTGTACAAGGAAAGATTCATGGTCTTCAGGGTTTGTGTATGTAGACTTGTTCTGATATGGATTGTTGAGGAGTCTTGACTATAGATTAGTGGATCTTAGAGGCTGTTGATTTTTAAACCTAAGTCTAAATAAGGTTCCGACACATTAATAATCCAAAGATCTGATCGAGCTCCATATTTCAATTTAATGAAGGCAAGTTTAATAATCAGCATCGATCCATGCATTTTCTCCTCTTTTTCTTTTTCTTTCTCTTTTTCACTTCTTTTTCAAATAAGTGTTTGCTAAGGGACTAGAAAAGTTAAGTATAGGGGGTGATGAATACCCATTCATCACTCTTTATTCTTTTATTTTAGCTACAAAACCTATGCAAAACACATGTAGATACTTGTAAATAGCAATAATTACCATTCAACATGCATTGAGATCCATTGGATCCCAAACTAGTCTATAAAGAGGGTAGCTCTAGCCCTTGAAGGGTACACCAAAAGTAGACGCCTACTCTACTTCTCTCTCTCCCTCTTATTCTCGTGCTCTCTCTCTCCCTCTCCATAGGGTGGCCGACCACCATTGTTGAGAAAGGAGAGAAGTTCTCGCCTTCGCCTTCGACGACTCGAGGATCTCCTTCTTCTTCGTGGCTACTCGCTATAGAGGAAGACGACGGATTTCGCTTGACGAAATCAGGGGATCTATTGCTTGGATCTTCATCGAGGATTGCGGGAGGAACGCGACTCATCATCGTGCCCGCAAGTGCGTTCTTCGTTGATCGGACTTGAGACAGGAGGATCTCTTGTTTGGGATCTCGCGATCACAACCATGCTTCAAAGGTATTCCTTATACTTTGTGGTTTGATGAAACGATCCGAGAAGTGTTCTCGTGATCATGTGGTTTCATCGTTTGATTTAAAATTTTTTTAAATTCTGCTGCACCTTGCGACTAGTACGACTAGTCGCCCCGATCGTATTCGATACGATCGTCACGCTTCCGTGATGTGTTTGAGGATTCTCAATATCCTTCAGGGACAACACATGAGGATGCTGCAGTACCAGTGCGGTGTGTCACATTACATGAGGATACAGCTTCTACACACCAGCCTGAGGACTTGGATACCCCAGCACCACAGAGTACAGAGGAGATGACTGCGATAGTAGAGGTTCGGACCCAGAGTCTACTCGAGTTCTCGTCGATTTTCCAGCTAGAGTTCGAGTCAGCCCCAGAGTTCTCAGTTGACGAGTCTTGGATATCAGATCTTCTGATACTCTAGGAGCCGGAGGAACCCCAGCTTTTACAGCCATCGATTCAGCCACTTCAGTGTCCAGTTTCGGAGGAGTCAGTTTCTTTTCTGCAGAGACACTTCTCGGAGTCCGACAGCTACCAGGACTCAGCCCAGCAGCCACAGTTCGATATAGGACACCACTTTGAGGGACCAGACACAGATAGTCCCATATTCGAGCCTTTTGTCCTCCACTTTGATGAGACAGACACACATGTTGAGGACCATATGGCAGCTAGCATTGCCGCAGAGCGAGGATCAGCCGCAGACACAGTGCCAGCCTCTGCGGTGTTGACCAGTACCTTCTCATGCTTCCAGATTGCCGACAGCCACACTTCAGATGATGATGCAGCCTGGTGCACCGAGTGGATACTTGACAGCAGCGCAGATGCCCTTCTAGATCTTGATCCTCTATATCTCACCTCTGATCTTGCATTTCTCCCTGAGGGTTATTTACGGAAGAATGCCAACCACGACGAGTACTCGGTTTCACCTTTGGAGAGTGTATCTGATCTGGCGGAACACGAAACCGAGTCTTCTGATCCTTCTGATTTTGAGTCATCTCACCTCGACGACCCTCGCGAGGATGAGCCGATCCTTGAGATATTTGATGATCTGTCTGACTTGTCTCTACTTTGTGCATCGGATATCAGTTTTCTTATAGAGTCTCCTGATCTTGATTGTCCACACCTTTTCGAGACACTGATCGATGTGGAGGATTCCATGACCGATCCATCCTTCTCCATGTTTGATTTCTTCGGCTCTACACTTCCACTCCAGTCTGATCCAGAGCCGATGATTTCTTTTGTGCTATGGATCCCGATCATATATTTCCATATACTTGGCCGGTAGTAGACACCTGCCTGATTGCATACCTCGGTGTCCTTCTTTACAATGTTGATTTCGTCGTTGTTCTCATACCGAGACTGCGATGACAGTACGACATTCGCCTTACCGATGTTGTCCTGAACCTTGACACAGCTTTGTCCTAACCTTTGCGCCCAGCTAGGGGCGTAAAAACTAGCGCTTGTTGAGAGGCACCTCAACATTGTACTCTTTTATATATACATGTTTTGTCTTAGTTTGATCTTTCTTTCTTCCATTTTTGTTTTCACCCCAGATCTCGTATAGGATTATCTTTGCTATACTTAGAATATACCTCATCCTAAGTATAGGGGTGTGGAAACACCGGGTTGTTCTTCCGTTCTGTTTCATCACTTCTGTTGTTGCCTATACTTGAGGATTCTTCACATTAAGTATAGGGGGAGTGATGTCCCTCCATCTTGTATATATTTGTTGACTTTCTTCATGTTTTTCTACCTCTGTTTTTGCTGCCTATACTTAGGGATATTTCACCCTAAGTATGGGGGGTAGACCCTGTACATTCTTCGCTTGGCTTTCCCTTCGTGTACAGCCTGCTATACTTAGGATTATTTGATCCTAAGTATAGGGGGAAATGCTGAGATCCTCTTGATTTTCTATTCTTTGATTCGTCTTTGTATATATCCTTCCTTTTCACTTTCCTATACTAAGCACGAGTTATGTCTTCTTCATCGCTCTTGACTCTGAGGACATCGTTCGAGCTAAGTATAGGGGGGGTGTATATATATCATATATACTTTATCCATAACTCGTACTTTGTGTGAGTGTGTTAATAAATAAAAATGGCTAAAAACCCAAAAACTCATAAAAATTAAAAAAATTTTCCTTGTAAATACACATTCTTTTATTGCACATACATAGCTATTGTACAAATTATTTTTGTAAAAATATTTTCAAAAACTTTTTGTGTAACTTATGTGTAAATATGTGCATATCAAAACTATGTATATAGTACAAAATTTTTCCAAAATGTTTTGAAAATCAAATGTTTGCAAAAACCTTGTGTAAATTTGTGTAAATATTTTGCAAAACTTGCATTCATGCATACATCCATGATTTCAAAACATTTTTCAAAAAATTTTGCATTTGTGTAAATTTTGTAAATAGCATCTTTATATATACTTGTATAGTTTTTCCTGGATTATAGTTGACATTTAAACTAGCCTGGAACTAAATTGGAAAATGGAGCTTGGTTAAGATCTTAATCCGCCTAATTATAAGAGGAACCTTATAGGGCTTAGGGTTAAGGCTTTTCAGGTCCATGGTGACTTAATTCTTTGAGTCCACTAGGCTATGATCACATGTCATCTCAATGAGCATAAGTAGAGCACTTAACAACACACACATGACTCATATAGACAATGGCTTGACTTGGACCTGCACTGTACACCGAGCTCTCTACGGATGAGGTGGTGAGGAGGCAACCTTCCTTGACTTGGGGTAGCATATGAGGGTAGTACTTCTAGGCGGAACCTCTCTTCTTCTTTTAGTGAAGGAAGTGCGTCTCAAATTGGTCTGGTTGCCATGAGGTCCAACGACAGGAGTTGTGGGTTGCACTAATGCTTCAAAAGAGGGATAGTCTACTGGCTCAAGAGGAAAAACTCCTTATGTACATATGCTGCACCTTGTAAATATGTGTATAGGTGCACTTGAAAAAAATGCAAAAAGAAAATAACTCCAAAAAAGTGGTGGGTCTGATAGAAAAATGATAATCCCACCGGAGTATGTATATAGTGCAAATAAGCAAAGCTTGAGACTCATGTTCCATCTTATGTAGCTTGCATCATGGAGGCTTAGCTACACTGGTTGAGCTCCCAAGGATACATGGCTACAATGGCCATGGTCCATTCTCTTCTTCCCCCTCTTCTTGAGCCGGTTGAACTTGAATTTAGAAGGAAGTACCCCGCTCCTCGAGGAAAGAGTGGCCAGATTGGGGTCATAGAGTTACCTTATTGGGGAGGGTTGTCAAGTTGCCACTTCTGAGGTGGAGAGCTACACCTCACATACACTGTACAAGGAAAGATTCATGGTCTTCAGGGTTTGTGTATGTAGACTTGTTCTGATATGGATTGTTGAGGAGTCTTGACTATAGATTAGTGGATCTTAGAGGCTGTTGATTTTTAAACCTAAGTCTAAATAAGGTTCCGACACATTAATAATCCAAAGATCTGATCGAGCTCCATATTTCAATTTAATGAAGGCAAGTTTAATAATCAGCATCGATCCATGCATTTTCTCCTCTTTTCTTTTTCTTTCTCTTTTTCACTTCTTTTTCAAATAAGTGTTTGCTAAGGGACTAGAAAAGTTAAGTATAGGGGGTGATGAATACCCATTCATCACTCTTTATTCTTTTATTTTAGCTACAAAACCTATGCAAAACACATGTAGATACTTGTAAATAGCAATAATTACCATTCAACATGCATTGAGATCCATTGGATCCCAAACTAGTCTATAAAGAGGGTAGCTCTAGCCCTTGAAGGGTACACCAAAAGTAGACGCCTACTCTACTTCTCTCTCTCCCTCTTATTCTCGTGCTCTCTCTCTCCCCTCTCCATAGGGTGGCCGACCACCATTGTTGAGAAAGGAGAGAAGTTCTCGCCTTCGCCTTCGACGACTCGAGGATCTCCTTCTTCTTCGTGGCTACTCGCTATAGAGGAAGACGACGGATTTCGCTTGACGAAATCAGGGGATCTATTGCTTGGATCTTCATCGAGGATTGCGGGAGGAACGCGACTCATCATCGTGCCCGCAAGTGCGTTCTTCGTTGATCGGACTTGAGACAGGAGGATCTCTTGTTTGGGATCTCGCGATCACAACCATGCTTCAAAGGTATTCCTTATACTTTGTGGTTTGATGAAACGATCCGAGAAGTGTTCTCGTGATCATGTGGTTTCATCGTTTGATTTAAAATTTTTTTAAATTCTGCTGCACCTTGCGACTAGTACGACTAGTCGCCCCGATCGTATTCGATACGATCGTCACGCTTCCGTGATGTGTTTGAGGATTCTCAATATCCTTCAGGGACAACACATGAGGATGCTGCAGTACCAGTGCGGTGTGTCACATTACATGAGGATACAGCTTCTACACACCAGCCTGAGGACTTGGATACCCCAGCACCACAGAGTACAGAGGAGATGACTGCGATAGTAGAGGTTCGGACCCAGAGTCTACTCGAGTTCCCGTCGATTTTCCAGCTAGAGTTCGAGTCAGCCCCAGAGTTCTCAGTTGACGAGTCTTGGATATCAGATCTTCTGATACTCTAGGAGCCGGAGGAACCCCAGCTTTTACAGCCATCGATTCAGCCACTTCAGTGTCCAGTTTCAGAGGAGTCAGCTTCTTTTCTGCAGAGACACTTCTCGGAGTCCGACAGCTACCAGGACTCAGCCCAGCAGCCACAGTTCGATATAGGACACCACTTTGAGGGACCAGACACAGATAGTCCCATATTCGAGCCTTTTGTCCTCCACTTTGATGAGACAGACACACATGTTGAGGACCATATGGCAGCTAGCATTGCCGCAGAGCGAGGATCAGCCGCAGACACAGTGCCAGCCTCTGCGGTGTTGACCAGTACCTTCTCATGCTTCCAGATTGCCGACAGCCACACTTCAGATGATGATGCAGCCTGGTGCACCGAGTGGATACTTGACAGCAGCGCAGATGCCCTTCTAGATCTTGATCCTCTATATCTCACCTCTGATCTTGCATTTCTCCCTGAGGGTTATTTACGGAAGAATGCCAACCACGACGAGTACTCGGTTTCACCTTTGGAGAGTGTATCTGATCTGGCGGAACACGAAACCGAGTCTTCTGATCCTTCTGATTTTGAGTCATCTCACCTCGACGACCCTCGCGAGGATGAGCCGATCCTTGAGATATTTGATGATCTGTCTGACTTGTCTCTACTTTGTGCATCGGATATCAGTTTTCTTATAGAGTCTCCTGATCTTGATTGTCCACACCTTTTCGAGACACTGATCGATGTGGAGGATTCCATGACCGATCCATCCTTCTCCATGTTTGATTTCTTCGGCTCTACACTTCCACTCCAATCTGATCCAGAGCCGATGATTTCTTTTGTGCTACGGATCCCGATCATATATTTCCATATACTTGGCCGGTAGTAGACACCTGCCTGATTGCATACCTCGGTGTCCTTCTTTACAATGTTGATTTCGTCGTTGTTCTCATACCGAGACTGCGATGACAGTACGACATTCGCCTTACCGATGTTGTCCTGAACCTTGACACAGCTTTGTCCTAACCTTTGCGCCCAGCTAGGGGCGTAAAAACTAGCGCTTGTTGAGAGGCACCTCAACATTGTACTCTTTTATATATACATGTTTTGTCTTAGTTTGATCTTTCTTTCTTCCATTTTTGTTTTCACCCCAGATCTCGTATAGGATTATCTTTGCTATACTTAGAATATACCTCATCCTAAGTATAGGGGTGTGGAAACACCGGGTTGTTCTTCCGTTCTGTTTCATCACTTCTGTTGTTGCCTATACTTGAGGATTCTTCACATTAAGTATAGGGGGAGTGATGTCCCTCCATCTTGTATATATTTGTTGACTTTCTTCATGTTTTTCTACCTCTGTTTTTGTTGCCTATACTTAGGGATATTTCACCCTAAGTATGGGGGGTAGACCCTGTACATTCTTCGCTTGGCTTTCCCTTCGTGTACAGCCTGCTATACTTAGGATTATTTGATCCTAAGTATAGGGGGAAATGCTGAGATCCTCTTGATTTTCTATTCTTTGATTCGTCTTTGTATATATCCTTCCTTTTCACTTTCCTATACTAAGCACGAGTTATGTCTTCTTCATCGCTCTTGACTCTGAGGACATCGTTCGAGCTAAGTATAGGGGGGTGTATATATATCATATATACTTTAGCCATAACTCGTACTTTGTGTGAGTGTGTTAATAAATAAAAATGGCTAAAAACCCAAACTCTCATAAAAATTAAAAAAATTTTCCTTGTAAATACACATTCTTTTATTGCACATACATAGCTATTGTACAAATTATTTTTGTAAAAATATTTTCAAAAACTTTTTGTGTAACTTATGTGTAAATATGTGCATATCAAAACTATGTATATAGTACAAAATTTTTCCAAAATGTTTTGAAAATCAAATGTTTGCAAAAACCTTGTGTAAATTTGTGTAAATATTTTGCAAAACTTGCATTCATGCATACATCCATGATTTCAAAACATTTTTCAAAAAATTTTGCATTTGTGTAAATTTTGTAAATAGCATCTTTATATATACTTGTATAGTTTTTCCTGGATTATAGTTGACATTTAAACTAGCCTGGAACTAAATTGGAAAATGGAGCTTGGTTAAGATCTTAATCCGCCTAATTATAAGAGGAACCTTATAGGGCTTAGGGTTAAGGCTTTTCAGGTCCATGGTGACTTAATTCTTTGAGTCCACTAGGCTATGATCACATGTCATCTCAATGAGCATAAGTAGAGCACTTAACAACACACACATGACTCATATAGACAATGGCTTGACTTGGACCTGCACTGTACACCGAGCTCTCTACGGATGAGGTGGTGAGGAGGCAGCCTTCCTTGACTTGGGGTAGCATATGAGGGTAGTACTTCTAGGCGGAACCTCTCTTCTTCTTTTAGTGAAGGAAGTGCGTCTCAAATTGGTATGGTTGCCATGAGGTCCAACGACAGGAGTTGTGGGTTGCACTAATGCTTCAAAAGATGGATAGTCTACTGGCTCAAGAGGAAAAATTCCTTATGTACATATGCTGCACCTTGTAAATATGTGTATAGGTGCACTTGAAAAAACTGCAAAAAGAAAATAACTCCAAAAAAGTGGTGGGTCTGATAGAAAATGATAATCCCACCGGAGTATGTATATAGTGCAAATAAGCAAAGCTTGAGACTCATGTTCTATCTTATGTAGCTTGCATCATGGAGGCTTAGCTACACTGGTTGAGCTCCCAAGGATACATGGCTACAATGGCCATGGTCCATTCTCTTCTTCCCCCTCTTCTTGAGCCGGTTGAACTTGAACTTAGAAGGAAGTACCCCGCTCCTCGAGGAAAGAGTGGCCAGATTGGGGTCATAGAGTTACCTTATTGGGGAGGGTTGTCAAGTTGCCACTTCTGAGGTGGAGAGCTACACCTCACATACACTGTACAAGGAAAGATTCATGGTCTTCAGGGTTTGTGTATGTAGACTTGTTCTGATATGGATTGTTGAGGAGTCTTGACTATAGATTAGTGGATCTTAGAGGCTGTTGATTTTTAAACCTAAGTCTAAATAAGGTTCCGACACATTAATAATCCAAAGATCTGATCGAGCTCCATATTTCAATTTAATGAAGGCAAGTTTAATAATCAGCATCGATCCATGCATTTTCTCCTCTTTTTCTTTTTCTTTCTCTTTTTCACTTCTTTTTCAAATAAGTGTTTGCTAAGGGACTAGCAAAGTTAAGTATAGGGGGTGATGAATACCCATTCATCACTCTTTATTCTTTTATTTTAGCTACAAAACCTATGCAAAACACATGTAGATACTTGTAAATAGCAATAATTACCATTCGACATGCGTTGTGTAAATATGCATTATTAGCATGTTTTTGTGCATAAATAAAAGAACAAAGAAATAAAAGAAAAAGAGAGAGATATTTAGAATAAATATTGAGCGACCTAATCCCAAGGGAGGGCTCAGCATGGGCCTGACCGCAAAAAGAACCCAAGTAGAGAGAGATAGGGAAGCTCATGTTTGTACATATACCTATAAATAAATAAAAATTATTTTCCTCTTATTTAGAATAAAAATGGGTGTGTATTTATTAGTATATATTTGTAAATATAAAATCAAAATAAAAATGGAAAAACAAAACAAAAATAAAAATAAATAAAAATGCCCTTCATCATTGTATATATGCCATGTACGTAAAACCACTTATATATTTATTTCCCTTTATAAATAAATAAATAAAAATCCCATAAAAATATATTGACATTCCACATTTCATGGTGTAAATAAATAAAATAAAAATTAGAAAAATGAAAATAAGATAAAAAGGAATAAAATAAAATCAATCCCTACCTTGTATATATACCATGTATGTATATAAATAAAATTATTTATTTAACC
The DNA here is from genome assembly GCA_037367405.1 of Ottelia alismoides. Lineage (NCBI taxonomy): Eukaryota > Viridiplantae > Streptophyta > Magnoliopsida > Alismatales > Hydrocharitaceae > Ottelia > Ottelia alismoides. The sequence goes on from JAZKJV010003999.1 coordinate 130,688, forward strand.
CTTGTAAATAATTAATAAAAATAAAATAAAAATACCTTATTATTCCAAATTTTATTCTATAAATAAATAAAATATAAAATTGTAATAAATGTATAAAAATAAACAATTAAAAAATCAAAAATTCATTTTGTATATACCTATATATAATAATAATATTTTGTAAATACATAAATTATATTTCAAATAAATAAATAAATATCACAAAAAATAATTTAAAAATAAAGAAACATTTTTCATGTTTTAACTTTTTCAAAATTCAGCCATTTATTATTTTTTATTAAATTTCCAAATAATTAATAACTGGCGCGCTCCCATTGGTCCACGGGGGATGTTGACCCTCGGTCAACTCTCCTCTGCGGACCCCCTCCTTGCAGATCCGAGCAACCGACCCGACTTCTCCTCTTTTTCCCCGCTCGATCCGATCACCATTTCCACAACCCTGGGCTCCATGTATTCCCTATAGATCCGAGACCCTCGCCCGGGGTGGGTTCTAGGGATCCGAGCTCCACAGATCCATGCCCGACCTTGTCTTCTCGGAACCTCGTCATATAAATCTTCGCCTCCGGCCAGCTTCACCCGCCATCTTTGGCCTTCCCCTCAACGCCAGTGACCTCCTCTTCTTCGCCAGAGTGACAGTAGCGCGGAGAGGAGTAGCAGCGAGGCTCGGGCAGCCGGGAGCCACTGATCCGGCGATATCACCGTCGTGCGTCGCCGCGAGGTGTGCCAAGCCTCGGGAAGCGACGAACCCTTGAGTCCATAACCCCCGGAGCTCCGGCAGCTCCAGCATAATCGACCACGCCCGCCAGGTAGCTTCGATTTCCTTTAGGTTAGCATAGATTTAGGTTTTTAGATTTCAGCCACTTTAGCTCCGCCGCCTTCGCCAGCCACCTCCAACCACCCATTTGTCCATCCGACTCGACCTTCACCTTCGCTGCACTCCTCTCCACTTCTTCACCCAGCCACCCCCCCTGACTCCCCCCAGAGCAGGGCTACCATCCTCTTCCGCCACCACTTCGCCGGAGGACTCCACGCCACCTCATCCTTCACCTTCCGCGTGCTCTAATGGGTCGAGGCAGTTTGCCCTCGACCCCGTGTTTCGCCTGTGCAGGTCAGAACGTCAGAAGGACTTCATCTGGAGGTCTACAGCTCGATCACAGGAGGTCGGCTCCACCTACGTCGCCGGAGCTCCTCGGAGCTCCCCGGTGTCATCGGAGGAGCTTAGTAGTTGCGGACCATCGAGACGAAGCTATCCCCTACTTCAGCAGCTCCACGGGACATTTCCACCGCATGCATTGGGCCGGCGAAGTTCGCCGGCGTCGAGTTCTTGGAGATCGTCCCGCCACCGTCCGATCACCACCTCAGTCCAGTTCTGATCCCGAACGCTCGTCCACGCCAGCTCGCCACCGTCGGATCAATCAGAGGTCTGATCTGGACCATCCACTCAGATGAAGAGGCACCATATATCCATCGCCGTCTGATCTCCACGTGTCCTCTTCATCACTGTCGACCCAACGAAGGCTTAGTCATTGTCTCCCATCGTTAGATCCCACACGTGGCAAGCTCTCCACCGTCAGATCCGAGCCAGAGGTCTTCGAAGAGGCGCAGCGCCCCTCAGCCGTCCGATCTCACACGTGGCGCGCCTCCAGCCCTCGGATAATAAGTGGGGTAATTTATACTTAGGCCCCCTCATGTTTTGCATTTATTTTTCAGTCCTATAAATATTTATTTCAGTTGTTTTTATTTTTGAACATTTGCACTTAGGACCTCCTTGTTTTGTATATTTGCATTATAGTCAATGTGTGTATTGATCACGTGCTTCGACACGTGATTTAGGTTTTTGCACTTTCTACCATGTTTTCCTTGCGTGTTATGTTTTAATACTTTTTAAATAGGAATTACATCGGTACCCCTCCGTGCATGGACCACGTGCCTTGCGCGTGAGATGTTGGGATTTTTGCACGAGGCCCCCCGCACTTTTCTGTCGTGTTATTGTTTCGCCCTCTAACATGTTTTTATGACATTTTGGTCCATGTGCACTGTGAGCTTGTTTTTGATTTAAATAAAATATCAAATCCAACCCAACTCATGTGAAATTTGGATACGTGGCTCCTGCCACTGTGTAAAAATTTCCCTAATTTTTGGGTACATTTTTTAGGCTTTTTATTATTTTTAAAAATTCAAAAACCTTTGTTTTTTCTTCTGTCCAGTTTATAAAATCCAAAAAATATTAAAACCTTTTTAAAAATTCTAAAAAAATCAAGTTTTGTTTATTTTTGTGTGTTTGATTTTCTATGCATTTTTTGCCATTTTTGGATATATAAAAACAATAAAAATTAAAACAATTAAAACTCATAAAAATTCTAGAAAATTATAGAAAATCCAAAAAATCACAATTTCTTTTGCTGAATTTTCTTCATTATTTCTGTTTTTCATAAAAAAATACCTCAAGGCTGTTAGAGGACCATTTGATATTTTAAATTGGTTTTTTAAGCCTGGCTGGACAGTAGCACGGTATTTTTGCCTTCTTTTATTTTTAGAAAATTCCATAAAAATTATAAAAAATCTCAAAAAAATTCACCAAAAACAGTAAAAAAACATATAAAACATAAAAATATGTTTGTTTGATTTTTTGGATCATTTTTGAGTATTTAAATAATTGATTGAAGTTGCTTGTTTTTGCCTTTTTATTACTTTCCTTCATTATTAAAAATCCAAAAAAATATAAAAATATTTAAAAACCACCAAAAATATTTGTTTTTGTTTTCTTTTTGCCTGACTACTTCGTAGGCCGCGAGGCCATCTCGTGCTCCCTGAGTCCGACACTGTGTGCTACACCATGCTAATCTCATAGCCAGGGCCACTATTTTAGCTTTTCTTGATTTTATATCTCTGTTTGGTGGTCTGCTTCTCTTTTTATTGATCGAGCTGAGATCTCTATCGATCCGGGTCGCAACGACCCGAGAGTGATTATTTTCATCTGATCAGGATTGATCGACTCTTTGGCTCATCAGATAGCTAATTCAAGGTCATGTGTCGGGTAGTTCCTCTCATGTGTCATGAGCTATCGTGATGTATAAGCAACTACCTTACCATGTTGCATAAGAATTGTCTCAAGTCCTTTAGATGCATCAGTGTACACTGTAGACCCTTCACTCTCAAAGGGTAGAGTAAGGATAGGTGCAAATGTTAGGCATTCTTTCAGTGTCTGAAAACTAGATTCGCATGTATCGGACCATATGAATGGGACTTCCTTCTGAGTCAGCCTAGTCACTGGCAACGCTATTTGTGAAAAAATCATTCACAAATCTTCTATAATACCCATCTAAACCCATAAAAGATTGTATTTCTATGACAGTCTTCAGGCATTCCCAAGTCATCACCGCACTAACCTTTGTAGGATCAATTAATATACCTTCTCCAGAAATAACATGGCCTAAGAATGATACTTCAGATAGCCAGAAGTCACATTTGCTATATTTAGCATATAGTTTGGTCTTCCTTAGTGTTTCAAGTGTTTGTCGGAGATGGTGTTCATGATGGTACTTATCCTTGGATTAAATAAGCATGTCATCAATAAAGATTACTACAAAGTGATCTAAGAACTCCCTGAATACTCTATTCATGAGATCCACGAAAACTATTGGGCATTTATTAGTCCAAAAGGCATAACTAAAAATTCATAATATCCATATCTAGTTCGAAAGGTTATCTTGGGGATATCCGCATCTTTAATCTTTAACTGATGGTATCCAGATCTTAAGTCAATCTTGGTATACACAGTTGAACCCTACAACTGGTCAAAGAGATCATCTATTCTTGGAAAAGGATACTTGTTATTTATTGTCTTCTTGTTTAACTGTCTATAGTCAATGCACAACCGCATTGACCCATCCTTTTTCCTTACAAACAAGACATGTGCACCCCAAGGTGAAGTACTAGGATGAATGAATCCTTTATCTAATATTTCTTGTAACTGTACTTTTAACTCTCGCAACTTAGTTGGTGCCATCCTATATGGAGGGATAGAGATAGGTTGAGTATCAAGTATGTGAGAGATTTCAAATTCAATCTCTCGCTCATGTAATCTAGGTAGTTCCTCTGGAAATACATTAGGAAAATCGTACACTATAGGTACATTTTCTATCATTTTGTCTGACCCTAATGTAGTGGTTACATAAGGTAACTAGCCTTGGCACCCTTTCTCTAACAATTGTTGTGTCTTCAAAGTAGAGATGTATTCAATATTATCATTGGATGTCTTTCTAATGAACTGGAACTCTATCGAAAAGGAAGGTGAAAAGTTGTTGTCTTTTGAAAGTAGACAAGACATGCATGATGCTTTTCTAGCCAGTCCATCCTCGGGATGAGATCAAAATAATTCATTTCGATAAGTAGCAAATAAGCAGGTGACTAATGTCCTGCAATCTGTCCCACATAATCGTCTAAGATCTTCTTGAATTATAATTGACCTCATGGTTCCTTACTCAGATAATGGTTTTGTGCTTTTATCGGAATCTTATCCTTACAACATGAATCAAATATTCTTCTTCTTTCCTTTTTTTGTATGCCTACGAAGCGCATCCTCCACTCTAGGGAAAAAAATCTATGGACTAATGGTATATAGACTCTTTCTTATGAGGGAGAATAGAACCCTCAACTCTAGCATCCACAGGTTTGGATGACTTTGATCTCTCATTGTGGCATTGAGTCTTTGTTCTAATACATATTACCTTTGACCCATCTCATGGGGCATCACCATCATAGCCTCTAATTGCCTAGACATATCTTGGCCTGCCATTATCATGGGATGAATCAAGGCCAAAGGTTAGGTCCTATACATTTTAACATGATGTACATAAGGGACAATGACTTATGAATGGTGTTGCAGTTACATATTAAGATCAAAGGATCTTGAAACAACCTTAGTTTCTGAATACCGCTCATAGTTATCAATTACTAAGTAAATTACTGGAGTAACCGAGCTCTAATGTCAAACTGTCAAGACCCCAATTCCGGACCATCAGATCCTCCCATATCCGGATCTGATTACTCAGCAATAATTTATTAAGCAATTACAACTAACATTCAGAAACAGAATGCAATTAAAAATACTCTGAAGGAAGTATTTCATCACTTTTCCATTCCCATGATACATTGTCCCACTATAAGCATTTACATATACATAAATTGGAAAGGAAATACATAAAAAGATTACTAACTACCTTCTAGAGTAAAGCTATTGTGCTTGACTGGATGACTGTATTAGATGGCTGGATTATTAAAGCCCTTGTAATGGCTCACTGACACATGTTGAGTTTTCATAAATCATAGGATGAAGATTAGCGAGTGCAAAGTAACAAAGAAGAGCAAAGTAAACAACTAGTGTAGTTTACGAAACTCATTATACTAGAATTTTTGTTTCATTAGTTTAAATCATATTCCTTCTATTCCACATTAGGGATTAGTCCGGGAGAACCCCACCACTAATGGACTCCGAAACTGTGGACACTTCAGAATTGGAGATCATGTTGATATGGTGAGCTTATGCCGCCGTACGTCACCTCAACCAATCCTCCAATACTACTCTGCATTTTCCTTTTCGTTTATTATCCAGGGTTACAAACCCGTGGCATAACAAACAAAGGAGCACACCATCCTCAAGGATCCTGTTGCTTAAAACCTCAGGCTAACCTTTAATAGCATAACCTAGCTGCTTTAATACATGTTATCATGACCCAGCCACTACTGAACAACTCGTGCCTCCACACGACACAACCACATCTTTCGTCGTTCAATCCGAATATATTGGCATCCGATACCACGTGCTGCAAATCGTTCATTTCATGCGCACTTATCATAACCGGGCAACCGTGTACCACCTAGGTAGGACAACGTCAATACGGGTTCCTTCCGACAAACCTACAGGTTGCATGCCCGACCTGTAGTTCTACTCTCAGTCATTATTAACGTAAGACACTATCCTTTTTAGAATCCAACTCAATACACATCAATTCCCCTGATGTAATTCCTCCATTAAGCCTTCAATTTGCAAATTCATCGATACTGGGTATAGACTTACACATATATTAACTCATGTGTATAAATACTCAAATTTATGTATATTCTAACTCCGAAACCTTAAGTTTCCAAGCCACCACATCTATTCGATGCTTAGACATTATTTTAGTAGAAATTACAAAGCAGCTTTCCATATTCTCTCAAAAATAGTCGAATTAAGGTTCTTCATAGCAAGGATCATAAAATCAAAAATCTCAACGATCTCATATAAAAACCCAACATCAAAAAGAAGGATTTCGTTACCTAATCAAGCTCTCTCTCGTATATGCAGTGCTTTATCGTGATTCTTTTTCAGAACGGATGATTTGTGGCTCCTGAAACGATCGAATTTTATTTTCATATCAAAAACTCTAAGAACATGCCAAGAACACGAAGAATGAACAAGAACATGAAGAACGTGAAGAACACACGAAGAACACGAAGAACGCGAGGAATGTATTTTTCTCTTAAAATTTCAGCAGAGATTCCCCTTATGTGAAGTGATATTTCTAGGAAAATTCTGGCAGAGTTTCCCCTTATATTGGAACATATTTTTTTGAAAATTTCGGTAGAGTATCCCCTTATACCAGGACATATTCTAAAGAAAAACAGAAAGAGTTCCCTCTATAAAATCAACGAGAGGAAAACAACAACCAAGCAGAAAGAATATAATTAAAATGTAAGAGATGGAGAATCGGTAGATACCACACGTCTTAGGTGAGTGAAGGTGTGACGAATTACAGGGTTCGCTGAAGTGCATAACCGCTCGCACCTAAGTAGGGTATTACACATATTTCTCCATCAAAACAACTATAAAAGTGAAATTGAAAGAACAGAACCATAAGCGATGGAGAATCGATAGACACCTCGCGTCTTAGGTAGCTGAAAGTGTGACGAATCACAGGGTTCACTGATGTGCATAGCCGCCCGCACCTAAGTAGGGTGTTATATAGATTTCTCCTCGAACCACAACAGAAAATGAATCTGAAAAGGAAGATGAATCGAACACTAAGCAAGAAAAAGAAGATGAATCGAAAACCTAGCTCAAGTTAGACTTCACTTACGAAGCCAAGTAGGAGAGTATCATACCTTCCTCCTCCTCGTCCTCCCGGCAATGCTTCGCTAGCGCTCCTTCCCGCCTCCCTCTCCCCCGCCCAACCTCTCGACCCTAGCTCTCGGGGTAGCGGTGGTAGTGGAAATCGTAGAGAATGAATGGGTCGGGGGGTATTTATAGGCTCCAGAAACCACTAACTATGGTTAGTAAACCATGGTTTAGACCTTAACCGCAGTTAGCGGCCCATGATTTTGACCAGGTCTTATCCAAAACTTAAGGCTTAAGTTAGACCAGAAGATTCTAGATTCATTAATGATGCTTAATTAATGCTAACCAGGATTAACTTTCACTAATCGCGATTTAACTTTCGGAGCTTACGCTTAACTTTTGCTAACCATTGATTAGTGTGGTCAATAGCAGTCCTCAATACATCATTAATTTCTTTAATTGTGTTTAATTAGTATTAATGATGGTCATTACAGGTTAATGAAAACTTAAGCCTCCTTACTTCTCTTTCTTTCGAAAATCATAACAATTCGAAATGAAGTCCGATTCACATGAAACAAATTCCATTAGTTTCCTCTTGATTAGCCGGATCGTATGATAAAGGATACGAGAGACGACCAAGTTCAAGGCTTTGCAATATCTCCCCATACTTTATTCCTTATCAACCATTCCAATGCTTGGCCTCGTCTCGGGGCTTGGATCAGACTTTATTTATTTCATAACACATCCTTATTTGTTTCTTTCCTTTTTTTTCTTTCGTATTATTTTATCTTGGTGTAAAAGAATGATAAATATACAAAATTAACAAATAGAGGATAAATGATAAATAATAATATTAATTAATATATACAGATGTTTTGCCAAGGATTTTAGCTAAAATAAAAGAATAAAGATGTTGAATCATGGATTCATCAAATATCTTTAGGATAAAGTAGATCTCCATCATTTATATTTTTCGTTGAATTACATAAAGAATAATTCTTTTCTTCACTTGAAACTAAGCTTAACATATAAACATTTACTACATCAACCGCATTATTTATTGGAGTTATAATAGATCTTTCACATAACTACTTATGATTGCTAAAATTATTTCCAAAACCATCATATATCATCAAATAAAAACTTTCAACAGTTGTTGTTATTAATAAAACCAATAATTCATTAGGTATTCTAATCCATGTTGCATCTTCTTCTACGTTAGATTTTATCATATGGATAGTACCGCTACCAATATCTGATATCCATTTCTCAAATTATTGCAGCATACAAATTGTATTATCGTTGTTACTAGAATATTACAAACGCATACTTCTTAAAGTAAAAACTTCGTAAATCTCCCATAAATTTGATTTATTTATGGATTCATTAACACGATATTCTCTTTTTCCATTTTTAATAAGGGGTAGAATTTGTTTAAATCATCATCCAAAATAAATGCTAAGCCTCCAAATGGTGACTTGTTTCCAGATTGATTATTTCATATAATGTCTTTAAGCATCCTATCGACGGTTTCAAAGCAATTTCTATGATTCATTTGAGCTTCATCCCAAATAATTAAAGATTCATTTGAGCTTTATCCCAAATAAGCAAGCTTATCTTTTCTATTAATCTTGCAATGGTTTCTTTTTTAATCTCACATATATATATAATCATTTAGGTATAATGGAATTTTAAATCGAGAGTGTTTTGTCCTTCCACTTGGAAGAAGGAGTAAAGCAATTCCAGAAGATGCAGCAATAAGAAAAATTTTACCTTCTTGTCTTAATCTTGATATAATTATTTTTCGTAAAAAAGCATTTTTCATGTACCTCCATGGTTGTAGACAAACAATAAACCACCTTTATTTTTTTTCAACAGAATAATTGATATTATCATTTATTGTTATTTGTTCATTATTCAAATAACCTAAATTATTATCACATTCTTCAAGAAGTTGAGAAATATTGTAATCTAAATCTTCCATCACTAACATATTTTTCCGTTTTATCTAAAGATGTAAATCTGGATTAGGTAGTTTACACTCCCATAAAGAGCTCGAATTTTGACTTAATATTTTTTTCAATCTCGATCAAAGCATATTTTTTTAGATCTTCTTCATTCAATATGTTGTTATAAGTCTCAATTGTATCCTTTTATATAAGTAAAATCTTCTGGAATCCATAATATTTTTGGATCTCCTACTCTATAATGAATTAGCAAAGTTGTAAATAAATAGCGTAATTCATAAGTTGTTACTATGTATTGTATAGGAAATATCCTCCAAATTGCTTCATGTGCTGATATATACCTATAATCTAGGTATTTTTTAATTTCATCTCTTTCTTGTATACTTATTCCATTGCCTTTACTATTTAGAGGGCAACTACCCTTTAAAACAACACGAATAATGTATGGTCCTATGTTTATATACTAAAATAAATACTTAATTGCCTTATATTGATTTGATCATTCAATATTAATGTGAGCATGATATCTAACTATTAATTTTCTATTGTAAGGAACAACAAATCTATTGTTTGCAACAACACGGTTATTATATTGTCTGTTGTATTTTGCAAATCCATTCTCATCAATGAATGTCTTTGGATTGAATGATCTTGGGAAATGCTTTTGACATTTAATCTTAAGCATGCAAGGCACTTTGGAATTATGATTGCACATGGACCATGGACCATAAATTGGGATTTAAGTTCATAACCTAGAGGATCACGAACTTTATCAGGTAATTCTGTTGATATCATAGAATCAATCATATTCATATCTTGTTGGCATTGTGATTCTTGCCTTATCAACATATGGTCATGAGGAAGTCATCTCTTTTGGAATTCTTATATATACAAAATTACAACAACCTAATCAAAAATCTATTTTATCTTTATGTAACCTATAAGATCATTTAGTTTCATAATGAAAACTTTGGTAACTAAATCAGGTCTATCTTGTCTTTGACCATGTATAATATCTAAAGCATTTTGGATCTCCTCCCACTTTTCATTACACGTAAAAGTCAAAAACAATTGTGGATGCCCGAATACTCTGCAAATACCCATTGCACTTTGGTAATGTTGAATCACATACCATGGACTGATGAATCCATGATTCATCTCATTTATGCTTTCATTTTATCTAAAATCCTTGGTAAAATGCATGTAAATATCAACTGATTATCATTAATTAACATTCTTACATCATTTGTTAATATTCCATGTTTAATACTTATTTTATTCAAAATAAAATAATAATGAGAAAAATAAAAATAAAATAATAAGTATATAAATATGTACAGAGTGATCCTAACCTCGAGACCAAGTCAATATTGACATGGCCGATAAAATAAATAAGTTGTGTGATATAAGAATCATAATATATTAAAATGTCAGAAAATCAAGATCACAAATGTACGTAAACATATTTTTTTACATTGTACGTATGTTCACCTATTTTATTTATCATTTAGATAATTTCAAATCAAATCATTTCCTTCATCAAAGTTGTTTATAATATTATATATTAAATTATAAAAATGTCATAAAAATAAAAAAAATACGATGAACCGAAAAAATCACAAAAGCCAACATTACAGGTTCATAACTATTTATAGAAAATTTTAAATGGATCAAAATCACTTTTAAACTTTGTTTTGTAACTAATGCTAATTATTAAAAATACTAAAAATTCATAGAATAAAATGTACGAGTTTTGACATTTGGATCCCTTTATAAACATGCATAATACATATAAATCTTCTTCATTTTCTATTTAGTTATTTTTAACTCCATTTAACTTAATTCTTGTCTAATTGCTTATTAAAAATTAGTAAAAACTACAAAAATTTAACTTGAAATTAATTGTTAATAAATACCAATAAGATCTAAAATCGAAAAGATGTAAAGATGAATTTTCGTACCTCATAACTTGACGACATGAACATGAATTGGGTGTACTCAATTTTAAAGTTAGTTTTTCTATAAAACTGTCAATCAAATAAACGTGAATTCACTAAAATTAGAGATAATATGCAAAAGTAAGTTTTGGGACCTTATTGGTATATTTATACAATGAATCATAATTTTATTCTATTTATTTTTGTCATTCTTGTATATTTTTACTTTATTGAAGTTTGTATAATGTTATTCCTTAATATAAAATAAAAATAAAATTTATTAAAAAGTAAAGTAACTTAAAATAATCATTACATTAATTATATAAGTATAATATACATATGATTATTTGTATATGTACTTAACTAATTAAATAATATTATTTATATAATCAAAATTTATATCATCAAATTATTTATTGAAGTATTTAATTTATTTAGTTATATAATTTAATTTATTGTTTATCAATTAATTTTTATTTAAATTAAGTTCATTTTGATCAATCAAACCGGTTCTTCTTCCTTGTAGCTTGTCTTCTCCCCCTGATCTCCTTCTCCAATCGATTCCTTGTTCACCGTGTATCCTCTTCTTCCTCCCTCTTCTTCCATATTCCTCTAACTGCCCAACGAGCCGGGTGGTCCCAGGTTGTTATCTCTAACCTCTGTCCGTTAAACCTCCGAGCTCTCTCTCCTCATTAGCTTCATCCTCCATCGCCTATATAAGGAACCATTATTCAATCCTTCCTTTGTGAGCCCTGAGAGAGAGCAGAGACAAAGCCTCTACATCGTTGAGCGAGAGAGATGAGGTGTGATGAATATCAGATTCATCACTCTAAAAATGACTAATTAAGCTCAAATCCCTAAAATTCGTTGACATTTCTTCATTTCTTTTGCATAATTAGCATTCAAGCATGTATTGATAAGAACTGCATTTTATCCCTCATTATTGTACAAAAGAAGAAGCCAAAAAACTCAGCCAAAATGACCTATAAAATAGCCTAACTTCCCTGATTTTTACTTAATTCATGCTAACTCCAATTGACCTGAAACACCTCCATTGTGTACATATTACTAATAAGAATATATAAAAAATACAAAAAATCACAAACTTATATAAGTGGACCAAAAACCCAAACCCTGATTGTAGGATTCTCGAACTAAAACCTCGATATCTTCCTCATCCAGTGTCTGATTTGATCCTACTCACTTTTGAACTAATGTACATTCAATAACTCTCAAAACAAAACCAAGTTCAAGTGAATCGGAGCTCATATGTGAAAGTTGAGTTTTGGACCTCTTTTGTACATTTTGTATTTTAGTAGTTTTTGACTTATTATTTTATGTACATAATTAACTCATTTTATTTTATTTCTTTTTCATTTATTTTCTTTGATAAAAGTTTTATTAAAATGTGTAAAATTCCAAATCCAAATTGGGCTTGAAATCAAGGAAATTAACTGGGTCCGAGCCTTCTCTAACAGTTTGTACATAAATTGTATTTTTCGTGTTTTATTTTATTTCTTTCTTTTCTTAATTAATAAAAATCAAAAAATTAGATTAATGTGTAAATATGTATCTTTAATTTTATCACATTTTCTGGATTTTTATCTGGTTTAAAAATAACAAAAAATAGAAACCCTAAAAATCGAGGTATTCAATGTACATGGGATACCCCAAAAATATCACTTTGTGCAAATGATCAATTTTGATTTTAGACTCTTCATAAAAGTTGCAGATCTCATCAAGACGAGCAACTTTTGTGAAGAAAAATTTTCGATCTGAGATCGTTTGTTATTTCTTGTCTATTTATCTTTGTATTTTTATTTTTGATTTTTCTAGGGCTGATACGTGGTCGCTCCTGGAGCCGCCACGTGTCACCTTTTTTTGGCCCTTTCATATATTTATTTTTGTTTTTTTAAAATAAAAAAAATAAAAAACTGCTACATGTACGCATCAGGAGCTTCCGATCTCAACCGATCGGATGGCCCCTGTGCGTCGTTCTCCTCCAACGCCTTTCCCAATCAGGAATGGGTGGCGGCACTGCCTCCGTGGATTCCGTCGTCGCGAATCTCACCGCCATTCTCCAGCCACCAACCATCGATCAGTCGTCCTCACCATCAGATCCTCATCACATCTTCATGATCCTCGTCGACCGCCCATCCCCGATCGACTTTCTTATCCACCTCCTCCGCGGATCTTGGCCCCCTTCCTTCCATCTACAGCCATGCGCCACCTTCCTCTTCCATCAGAATCATCACCAATCTCAGAACCTAGCCAAATCTCGATTAATCGTGCCCTCCCACCTCCGTAAATCTTTCACCCGTCATCGCCAAATATTCCATCTTCATCGCCCTCATCCTCTCCTACTTAAACACCTCCACCGCACCCGACATCAACCATCCGCCGATTGCACGCATGAACAAGGGACTCCGGTGGTGACAGCCCGGGTCCCTATTCTCCCCTGGTGAGATCCGAGCTCCAAGGAGCTCGCCGCATTGGGGCTACCGCGCATGCTGCTCCCTTGCTCCGGTCCTCGTCGACCGACGAGCCAACCCACCGACGAACACCTTCTACCATCGATACCATCTAAGCCTCTCTACTCCTCCATTATCCACCTCCATCTCCCACCTTCGTTCCACCTCCGCTCAACGACTTGCATCTTCCACCACGTTCACCGACGACATTCATCCCCAACGCTCCACCGCCTGCATCTTCGCCAGCGACTTCCATGAGCTTCATCGACAACCTTCTACCGCAACGACCTCCAACGCTCCTCCGGCAGCCGTGCTTCACCACCGTTTCAACGCCAACGACTCCTCCTTCACTGACGTCACGCCTTCCAGCAGCTCTGCCATGCCTCCGCCTCCGCTGCTCTTCACCGGCACCAGCAGCGCCTCGCTAGCCACCAGGTTCCTTGCTCAATACCCTCCCCGCGTGCACACACGTGCACGGAGGGGCCTTTTGTGTCGACACCCCTGGTGATCTCATGAATTACAGAAGCACCCCCGACCGAGAAGGCTCGTGCAGGGCACATGCTTGTTTGGAAAATTTGCGGAAACACCCAAGTTTGCCTATTTGCAACCAGGTCCTACCATCCAGAGGGCATGTGCATCGCATGTGCCCCTCTGGCAAATTAGCACGTCTCCCCCCAGAAGTATTGGTAATTCCACTTTAACCCTTCCCAATGCATTTTTTATATTTATTTAATTATCGTAATTGCACAAAGCCCCCTATGTTTCCCCTATATTTTGAACCGCTTCATTGCATTATTTTTTTATTAAAAAATAGCATTGTGTTACTCAATTAGTTCTCTACACCATGGCATGCTTGTGACATTTTCTTGGTCTGTAGTTAATTATTGATTAATATTCTTATGACAAATTACATATCTTTCCCATCTTGTGTTTGAAAATTCATATTAAATTAACCATTGCTCGAAAACTTGTCAAAAACTTACGGATTGTAGAATTTGTTGTATGTTACATCATGCCAAAAAAGAATTGATTTGCATGCATGTTTTCCCTGTTAAAATCATTTTGCATATTTCAATCTTTAATTTTTAATTTGTATTAAAACTTATATTTTTTAGGTTTAGGAATTTTTTGAGATCAATCACCTAGTGATAGATATTGGATAATCTTATTTCTTGAAAATAAATAGTTTTAATATTTATTATAATTAATTATTGAAATTCACTTTGTTTACATTCATAAGTTCATAAAATATTTATCTTGCATCCAAAAAGTTCCAAAAGAATATAGTGTGTTCATTTCATTATAAGAGACATCTAGGCCAAGTTTCATAATTTTTGGACATCGTTTGATTAATTTTTACATTTTAGTCCCTAAAATTGGCATCACTTGCATTTTGCATCCCAAATTGCATTAAAAATACAAAAATACCGTCTCAAAAACTGTGCACGAACTTTGATAGACATTATTCTAGGTTGTTCCTTTGCCTCCTTGAGTTCGACCTTCGGACTTGCCTAAGTAAAATAAACATAAAACCATGCCGAATAAAATTGATTAGTTTATTATGGTTATTTCTTGATCGGTTTCGAATTCCCGACGTAATTAAAATGACACATTAAAGCTTAATTCACGATAATTAAACATGAAAATTTCGGCTCGTCAGACGATATCGTTGTCGGGGGGCAAACAACTTAGTTTTTGTCTAAAAAGTTTTTTGTATTTGGTTTTCTGCATTCGGGTAGTCTGACCCCCAAATATTCACTATATATTTTCCATTTTTTTTCCTTTTCTATGTTTATTTTAGTTCCAGCATTTATTTTCTTATTTTATTTTTTGATTAATTTATTATGATTGTTTCTTGATTGATTCTGAATTCCCGATGTAATTACTACGACATATTAAAGCTTAATTCATGACAATTAAACATGCAAATTCTAGGCTCGTCAAGAGCGACATGATCATCGCTTACGTGAGCACTGCTCCACCACGATCCAGCCTCCGACCATGCCGATTGTCGGGGCGAAGATCTTCTGGAGATTTTGCTCTCGATCACAGGTACACCTACCTCATTCCTTCCATGTTAGATCCTTCACCTTCTTTTCTTCTCGTCCCTTCCTATTCCCTTTCTCTTTTCGTTCTGTCTCTCATCGATTTCTCCATTCCTTTATCTGTTTCAATTCAATTCCTAACCAAATCCACTGTGAATTCCATCATCTCCACCTTGAATTCCCTTTATTTCACCATTCTACCTCACATAACCTATAATCTCCGGCCATGTACAGTGGCCAAAGACCTAGAGATTTGTCCTCTACCATCGCTAGCTCGTCCTCTCAAAAATTCTTATTCTATTCTGGATTGAGTCATCGAGCTTGAGTCATCTAAAAGCTTTTGCAGGTGCAGGTCCTCATCTTGAGGTGAAATACTGGAGCATGTGAACACCCCATAGACACACCTTGAGTTTGCATCAGTGATACGTAGCACAGAAGCAACGAAACACCATAGCTCCACTACGATAACTGGTGTTGGATCCTCGAACTATCAATGCACATGAAGAACAAGCCGTACAATCGCTATCGAATTCGCTGCAAGAAAGAGAAGAGATCCTGCAGATGGGGATACATCGCTTGTAGTACGAGAACGATCATCATCTCCGAAACCTGTAACATAGTCGACACATTCACCACAACCACCACCTTATGGTCTTGTTTTAGCGTCACCTGGAGATCCATTTGATCGTAGAGGAGCAGGCTGAGCATCGAGAGCTAATCTGCATGCAGCTGCAACCGAACCATTCAAGAGCATTATCGTCTGTTAGAAATTGGTGACGAACAAACACCTCGCTTCATATCGTTTATTCACCATCCAATCATTGAATAGGAGCTACGCCGAGATTTTCCAATCGAGCATGAACCTTCATAGGAGATCGAGTCGCTCGAGAATTCATCACCGTATCGCCACCTTCTGAAGTTAAAAGGGGAAGAAAAGGGATGTTCTTCCATATTACGTCGAAACCACACGATCATCTATGAGAGAACGATCCAAAGTAGTCATCGCTCATTGCTTTAGCAAGGTCACATGCACCTCACTGACGAGGCCAGATATTTTGGATGAAATTTGGAGTGTTTCCCCTAGAACTATTTCATATTCTGAACAAGTCCACCTCACGTGAGCATGCACAAGCTTAGTTGGGTTTATTGCAGAGAAACCTCTTTGTAGTTGTCTTATTTGTGAACAGGTTTTGTTGAAAGAAGAGCACATGAGCAATCACATGTGCCATGGTGATATTGGCTTGTGACCCCCTATTGTTTTCCATAGTATGCTTGCATCCATATATTTCCATAAAATTATGTATACCATATATACATTATATTAATAAATAATGTATAAAATACATATAAAATAAAATAGTAAATAAAAATTTATAATAAAAATACCTAAAGATATCTAATAAGTACTATGTTCAGTATAATATCAGTTTTTAAAAAAATAAAATCTTCTTCTATTTAATAATTCAAAAATAAAATAAAAATACACAAACGTGAAAAATACACAAAAATATAAAAAAGCCTCTAAAAATTAATAAAAATTACTTACAGTATATTTTATCATATCTTACTCAACAAAGTAAAAAAATAAAAAACAAATATAAAAAATCCTTAAAACTTTTAAAATACATAAAAACTTCAAAAATTCATAAGCAATTCATGAAAAATCAGAAAAATATGTATAATACAAGGTGGAAAGGTATTTTCGCCTACTTTTCAATAAAAATAAAATCAAAATATTTTTTATGATTAGTATTTTAAAAAATTAAAATAATTCCATAACTTCAATAAAAACCTAATTTTCTACCTTAAAAATAATTCAAAACCCATAAAAATTCCGAAAACCACTCAAAACCCCCACAAAAATAGTAAATAAAATACAAAACTTACAAATAGAAAAAATAAAATAAAAAAATAATACTATTTTACAAATAAGGATATAAAACACTAAAAACGATAAAAAAGTCATAAAATCAACTAAAAATCATAAAAATCTCTTAAAAATAAATAAAAATCAGAAAACCCTAATACCTCTGTCCACTCTACTATATTATCCTAGTTTTCACAGTTTGCCTCATTGAGTTCGACACCCTTGTACTTTTGAGTTTGGGAGTAAAAATTAATGAAATCTACAAATTTTTCTGGTAAAATTCGTCCGGTCGATACAACGACCATAGTTATTCTATCTTTTTAGAAAATCAGGCCGGGTGTGTTTTCATGGATCACCGATAAAACTTGCTGGCAATATAATGCATGTTCATATCGTATTTTCATTGGTATCTCCTCTATCTACTGCATCTCAAATCCCATTATATATTTCTAATCATAATTCTTTTTATTATTTCAAATAAAGTAAATTCTTTCTTCTTCAATACAACAAAAAACATCAATAATATATTGTTGAAGGAGTCGTCCACCTCGTAATAATGTTTGACCATCTTCTTCAAGTTGTTGCAATCTGTAAGCGTAAAGTTCTCTCATTGTAATCCGAACTCACTTACTATCGTGCTTCCTATTGGTCAATATATATATATATGTATATCAAACCCAAATCATACCCATCCTCACCATAAGGAAATAATAGTCAACAAAGCATGAATTCAAACAAAAAATGATCATGCATTTCATGAAACAATTATTTTACAGTGTTCTGATACAACTTAAATAGTATACCGGGATGTTTTCTAAAATAGATGTTTTTCCATTTTCCCTCGAGCTCCAAATCGTCCTAAGTCCTAAAGAAGTGAGTACAAAAAATTTTTATAGACATAATGTACATTTATGTGATAT
Organism: Ottelia alismoides; assembly: GCA_037367405.1. Lineage (NCBI taxonomy): Eukaryota > Viridiplantae > Streptophyta > Magnoliopsida > Alismatales > Hydrocharitaceae > Ottelia > Ottelia alismoides. The sequence goes on from JAZKJV010003999.1 coordinate 148,994, forward strand.
CAATATTCGAATATGTAAAGCTAAGAAATTTATTTCAAAATAAACTGCATAATACCTCTACATTTCATGACCAAATAAAATTATAAATCTAAAATACACCATTTATCTAAACTCTCACTAATAATTAACCAAAAAATGAATCAGGATATTAACAGCAAAAAAATCACCATTGGGCATATGATATCCATGACAAATAGAGATTCAAGACCTATAAATTTAGGGAAAATGGGATTATTAGTAACTAGTTGATCCTTTGATTTTTTGAATAAGATGTCCCTTTGTCATGGAATTGAGGAGAATGGAGAACACAAATTATCACTGAATAATGAGATTGATTGGCATGGGCACACAATAATTGTTGAAGTTTGATATTGATAACTCGATAATAAAGGCATCATTCATGATGGTTTGTGAATTTGGCTTGAAGATCTTTATTCCCAACAACTATTTCAACTTGAAGGGCAAACATGAGATGCAGAAAGTTAAGTATCATATACAAGAAATGGATGGGGTTAAAATTTGGATACGAGAGATGGAGATGTATTTGAACTGATATATTGTCTTTAGGAGAAGAATGTTATATTTACGACCTTTTTGCAAAAGAATAAAGTGAAAGAATGATGGATTGAATGAAAGAAAAATGAGTTTTTGGGACATCTCCCATGCTGTGGAGTCAATGTATTCAATCCTCGATTGAATGATACATTCATGAGAATGATAATGATTCCAAGATATCTGAACCTTCGATATTTTAGTAATTTGGTTGAGGTCCATGCAATCAAGTCATGGAGTTGGAGAAGCAGGAAAAATCAATTGGTTTGTTGTTCTAAAAAGATAGACAATTGTCGGTGTGGTAACCAGTTGAAATTCATAGAAAATGATTTATTTATTTATTTATTTATACTCTTAAACTCAAAGGTATAGATATAAGCACGAGAGTGTCGAACTCAAGGGGGGCAAACTGTGAAAACTAAGGTAACTTGTAGAGTATAAGGTATGGGAGTTTCCTTATTTTTAATAAATTTTAAGGGATTTTTATGAATTTTTTTGTAGTTTTATATACCTATAAGTAAAGAAATATTGGAATTAAATTTTATATTTTTTATTTGATTTTTATTTTGTGATGTTTATATTTTTGTTTTTATTTGTCTATTTTAAAGCAATCTTTAAGATTTTTATGGCTTTTGATTATTTTTAAGGTAGAAAATAAGATTTTTATGGATTGTGGATTAATTTTAAGGTAGAAAATAAGATTTTTATTGAAAATAATGGATTATTTTTTATTTATAAAATAGTAAATAGTAAGAAAATAATTTTTTTTATTTTTTGTTGAAAGTAAGTGAAAATACCTTTCCAACAAGGTATTGTACTTTTTTTAGATTTTTTCTGTAACTAATTATGATTTTTTTTAATTTTTATGTATTTTTAAAATTTATGGATTTTAATATTTAATATTTAATTTCTTTTTTATTTAATATATACAATATAGTCAAATATAATAGGTATAATTTTTGTATAATTTTAAGATGTGTTTCAATTTTTTATGAATTTTTATTGTTTGTGTATTTTTAAAAATTTTGTTTTTGAATTATTAATAAAGAAAATATTTTTTTGTTCTTGAAAACAAAATTTATACTGTATATAATATAATACCATTTATTTTATGCATTTTATTATATTTTTATATTTTTATTTGGTTCAATATGTATTTAATATGTACAATGTTTAACATACAGTATAAGGAATATATATGTAATCATTTGGAAGCTGAATTAGCACACGAAATATAGGGGCACATGATACTAAGAAAAATCGTGGGGGCTCATACGCAATTACACCAGCTGACATGTTGACGAGTCGCTAGATACGATGTTTAATTAAGTCACGTTGTTGCACGTGTACTTAGCGATTCGGTCAAAACCGAGAGAAGATCTCCGTGAAGAGTGCCTCGGCTTAATTTATATCCCGGGCAAGTCCGGGGTCGAACTCAGGGAGGCAAAGGAACAACTTCGGGTTTAATTCAAAAATAAAGATTTTAGATTTCCAATGCGATATTTTTTAGATTTTTTCAATGCAAAAAGAAATGCTAAAAAACAAAATGCGGGTGAATTACAACACTAAGAAAACATACAACAAGGCCAAATTGATTTTAATAGAAAACAAGTCCAAATTAGCCAAATTATATTTTTCCTAAAGTCTTAATCCAGTAGGGAACACAAAACACATTTTTTTGGAATTTTAGGGGTTAAAATGCAATAACTAAAAATGCACACTTTTTATGGGTTTTTTCACAATTAATCACACAAACAAAAAGCAAAAATTATGAAAAAAAATACTGGAAGTAAAACATGATGCAAGAAAGCTACAGTAAATTTTTTGGAATTTTCTGACAAAAAATGAATTTTTTTGTGAATTTTTTAGTGAAATCAGAGTGACAGCGAGTAAATAATTTCTAATAAATCCACATTATAAAATTAATCCGAGTGCGAATTATCCCAAAAAGATATTTTCATGAGCAATCCAGTAGAGGTGAAATTTCTCAAAAAAAATATTTGTGGATTTAAATAAAAATCGATTATTAAATTCACTCTACAATTTATTTAAGGCACAAGACAACTCCATTTTGGATGAAATTTAGACAGTAAATACATCACATATCAAGGCATCCCATATAATTTTTGTGGAATTTTTAGAGCAACCGTTTGTGAGATATTAATTTAATAGCATGGAATGGGTAAACTATGTAAAATTTCAGTTGAACAATTTTAGTTAATTACCCATATCTCAGAAAAATACAAGTAAATATTCAAAATGTAGACAAGAAGTTGCTCAACACAATGGTATTTTTCATGGAATAAAAAGGTGTAAGATTGATGTCCAAATTTAACGTCAAACGCAGGGGTATCTTTGCAAAATGAAAAACTAGAATTATAAAGCAAATATATACAGGGACTGATTTGCAATTACTAAAACTTGAAATAAACAAACTGCAATTTTTACATTAAAAAAATTACACCTTTCTTCTTCCTTGAGATCGTGGAGAAGAACCCAACGCACAGGGAGACGGCGGAGGCGCCGCGCGCGCGCCGGCGCGCGGAGGGGGCGGCGGCCTGTGGAGGGGCGGAGCGCGGGGGCGCGGCCGCGGTGGGCGACGGAGGGGTGCGGCCGTGCGCAGGGCGGAGGTGGAAGGTGGAGGGCTGATCGGCGGAGGGGCGCGGGTGGCCGCGCGGTGGGAGGCGGCCGCTGTTGGCTGCGCGGCGAGGGGGCGGCGGCGTAGAGGCCGCCGGCTGGCGGCGATTGGAAGAGGAGATGGGGGGGCGGCGGCGGTGGGCTGGGGCCGCTGCTCCCTCCGTTGTTTTTTTTTTTAATTTTTTTAAATTTTTTTTTGAACTTGTTTTTTACTGCTGTAACAAAAAGGTTTTTTTTTACTTTTTTTTATTTTTTTTTAAATTTTCTTTAGACAGGGATTGAACATGATAAAAAAAGAAAAAAATTAAGATGGTAATAAGATGGAGTAGAAACAAATGGAGGAAGGGGATGATATGATGTGCTAAAAAAAATGCAAAAAAATGACAGGATGATAAAATGAAAGGAAAATTTACCTACGATGGAGACGAATGCCTATGGAGTGCTCTCGTGAGCACGGTCTTCGCTCAAATCGCCGGCGTGCGATGAGCTCGAGCAGCGCGCGGTTGCGGCTGCGATGTTGGCCAAAAAAACCAACGGATCACACCGGAGAGAGTGCCGTCGTCGCTCGACCGCGGTTGCGTCGCTGTCACCGATTCAACTCAGGGAACTAGGCTCTCCTCACATAAAGATGGATCAAAGGCAAAATTGAGGAGAATGAGAGGTATATAAAGAGAATGGAATGAGAGGTTATTAAAGTGGTGGAGTTGAATGGGAGGTTGATTTATTAATGGGGTTGAATGGGAAGTTGGAAAAAAAAGGTGGAATAATGGAGTTGAATTGGTGGTTATTGTAGAGAATGTAAAATAATTAAATAAATAAAATGAAATAAAGTAGGCTACTTTAATTACAACAAAATAAAGAAGAAAAAATAATGGTGAATTTACAAGTGAATACAAAACACCATGTACACATTTTTTTACTTTTCTAATATGTAATTTTTTTTGTCTTTTTAATAAGAGATATTTACAATGGAAAAATACAATAAAATACTACAATTAAAATACAACACAAGTATGATTTTTTTGTATTTTTAGTAATTAAGAAAAATAAAAATTAAAGAAAGAATGAATATATACATGGTATACAATGTACATCTAGGTCCCAAAACCCAACTTTTGCAAATGAGCTCCGATTTTAATGAAACCACTTCCGTTGGATAGATAATTTTCTAACTTGAACTTTAAAAGTGAGTTTGGTGAATTTGGAGTTCATACGGAGCGGAAATTTAGCTTGGAAGTTGGACTTTACGGCTTTTTCTCTTTGGGATCTAGGAGCATTTATTTGAGATGAAATTTGTTTTGTATTTTTGTATTTTTATATACATTATTATGAACAAGTTAGAGAAAGAATTAGGCAAAAAGGAGTTGAAATGAAATTATTAAAAATCTATGAAGTTTTGAGCTATTTACAAGTATAAAACTCCTTTATTTTTGCGGCTTTTTATGTGTAATTTATTTTGTACAATCTTATATATAATAATTAGTGTGTTTTATTTACAAGAGTCATTTTGTTAATTTATGTATTTTATGGATATTTATTTGGAAATTTACTCGTGGATTTTGCTAAGATCAAGATATTAAGATGATGAATCGTGGATTCATCACCCCCCTATACTTAAACTTTGCTAGTCCTCGAGCAAATAAAGAATGAATAAGTTGGATTAACCCTAACTGTGCATGTGGATACAAGACTTGATCCGTTCAAGAACTCTTGGTTTTAGAGATCCTAAAATTCTAAGCTGAACCAAGCTCTAGTTAAAAGGTACCCAATTTCCCTAATCATCAGACTCTCTTTGTATACGTATATATAAGGGATATGACTTTAAGTGTTGACTGCAGTTACAAGAGTAGAGTCACACCGTCACCCAAGGTTCCAGTCCAAGAGACTCTCCTATGGACCCGATCCTCAACACTAGGGAATAAATCATTTCTTGCATCCAATCCACCGTCTCTTTAGTTGTCAGACTTAAAAGTGTAGATGGAAGGCCAGTTGATGGAGGGCATAGGATTGTGTCATTTCTTCTCTCCCTCTCATTGGAACAAGGATCCTCTCAAGTGCCTTATTACGCAACGCATTTTTTTAGTGTTGATCAGTGCGTCCGTCAAGAGAAGTTGGAGCCGTCTGCACTTGTTTTCCTGGGAGTACACCGGGGTGTGCCTTTTTTGAGTACCTATCGTACCTTCTACACCCAGACTTGTAGCATTTACGATGCAGAGCCCTTTTTTGGTGCAAGCCCGACTCCTGGTCCTAATAGCGGTGGTCCAAGTGGACACTTTGAAATGGTTGGGAGCGCTCGCCTTTGGTGGAAGCTCTTTTGATAATTGACTTTGTGGAATGAGAGCTTTTCTTTGACATTTCATTGCTTTTTAGTATTTGTGGCTAGCTCCACTACTTTTACCAAGAGTTGGCGCACACTGATCAACATTTTTTTTTTAATTTTATCACACCCTGGTACATAGGTAAATATCAAGAGATAGTACAAGAACCATGTTCTCATACTGGCTAAAGATGCTGACACTCAGGTTTCATGAAGCTTTCATTGATTTTATCCCATCCTCGAGCATCATCAAATCAAGTCCAAACTCAAATCCCTCTTCCCAGTTCCTCAAGTGAAATTACAACTCATCTCATCATAACTGCAGTCGTGTATGTGAGGTGCAGATCATATTCTTAAGGTAGAGACTAAGCATGCAATATAGCACACACATCTTTCAAACTAGGGAAATGTGAATAATTAAGTCAAGGACCCTAATGACTAAGGCTGGTTAACTCAAAATCTCAAGACCTCATAAACCAAGTGTTCTTGAACATCACTAGTCTTGTGTGAAAGTGAATTGTGTCAGGGATTAAACCAACTTATTAGTTAGTTTTTTTTATGAATGTATTTTTTGATGTTTTTTTTTGTTTTTTAAGTTTTGGAAAAAGTTTTTTTTTTCAAAAAGGTTTTTTTTTGTTTTTTTTTTGACAAACAAAGGCAAAGAAGTTTTTTTTTTTTGAAAAAGATAGGTGAATAAGAAAAGACTTTTTTTTGAAAAAGTTTTTTTTTAGCAAAAGGATATATTTTTTTTTGAAAAGTTTTTTTTAAGCAAATAAAGAAAAAAGAGTTTTTTTTAGGAAAAAGTTTTTTTTCTTTATTTCTTTTATTTTTTTTACCCATAATTAGTGTATAATATATACAAAAATACGTGAAAGTACGAGGTATGGGTAAAGTATATATGTAATATATACACGCCCCCCTATACTTAGCTTGTGCTATGTCCTCATGGCACTAGGTGACAAAAAGACATAGCTCGTACTAAGCGTAGGAAAGCTAAAATAATTAAAAGTATAGAAGTCGATCCGCCCCCCCTATACTTAGGCTCTAGACAGCCTAAGTGTAGAAGAAGAGAAAAAATGGGGCGGACGAGGTCAAGAGGAGAAATGATGAGTAAATACGCATGGCGGGCATCGGTCCCCCCTATACTTAGGCTTTGGTCAGCCTAAGTATAGGACAAGAGTAAGTGTGAGAACCGACATGATCTCGAGAATATACAAAGAAGGAAGAATATGTTCAAGAGTGATGGAATCTTCTAAGATGTTGAATCTTGATGCTGCATCTTCATGAAGAGTAATAAGATGTATCTGCTCTGTGCTCACTCTGTATGAAGTTGATGACCTCGACTTGGACTAACTGCTCTTTGGAATCAACAAAATGCTTCAACAGTTGTCCATTCACCACATGAGATTGTGCACCATCTGTGAGATCAGCTATCTCTACACTTCCATTCTCGTGCACTTTCTTAACCACAAAGGGACCCGTCCATTTAGATTTGAGCTTCCCATGGAACATCTTCAACCTGGCATTGAACAACCATACCTTTTGTCCAGGGACAAAGCCTTTGCACCTAATGTGTTGATCATGCCATCTCTTTACTTTGTCCTTATAAATCAAACTGTTGTCATATGCCCTGTTTCGGATTTCCACGAGCTCGTTCAGATTCAAGTCTCGACAAAGCTTCCCTAGGTGACAACTCCAATTAATCTTCTTAATTGCCCATTCGGATTTATGAATCAATTCTGCGGGCAAATGGCATGGCTTGCCATAGATCATTCTAAATGGTGAAGTATCCAATGGTGTCTTGTAGGCTGTCCTATAGGCCCACAGAACTTGGTCCAAGAGCTGAGACCAGTTCTTCCTATCGGGACGAACCAATTTCTGCAAAATGCTCTTCACCTCTCTGTTCGAAACCTCTGCCATGCCGTTGGACTGTGGGTGGTAAGGACTAGTAACTCTATGATCAAATCCGTAGTCCTTAGCTAAAGATCTCATATCTCGGTTCACAAAGTGGCTACCCCCATCAGATATCAAAACTTTTGGCACCCCGAACCTAGCAATAATATGATCTCTCACAAACTTACAGACAGTCTTGCTGTCTGCGGTTCGGGTTGGGATAGCCTCCACCCACCTAGATAAATAATCAACCGCCAACAAAATATACTCATGTCCTTGGCTGTTGGGAAAGGGACCCATAAAATCTATGCCCCATGCATCAAAAACATCACACATAATCATCGGTTGCATGGGCATCTCATCTCTCTGTCCAACTGTCCCTCCCATCCTTTGACAGATCGGGCACGACCGTACAAAATCAATGGCATCTCTAAACAAGGTCGGCCAATACAATCCACATTGAAGTACTTTGTGAGCGGTTCTCTTTCCCGAATGGTGTCCTCCAGCCTCAAGTGAATGACAATATGTGAGGACACTATGGTATTCCTCCTGAGGAATACACCTTCTCCAAATACAATCCGGTCCTTCGAAGAAAAGGAAAGGATCGTCCCAGTGGTATCTCCTCGAATCCGACTTCAGTCGATCAATGCTGCTCCTAGTCCAACCATGGGGAACCTGCTTGGAGACAAGATAGTTCACCATGTTGGCATACCACGGGAGGGAGTCAATAACACAAATTGACTCATCTGGGAAGGTCTCTCTAATCCGCTCATGATCAGGAGAATCTTTAAGTTCAATCCGAGAAAGGTGATCAGCCACAACATTCTTCACTCCAGGTTTATCTTTTATCTCCAAATCCAATTCCTGGAGGAGTAAAATCCACCTAAGAAGACGCGCCTTCGCGTCCTTCTTTTCCATTAAGTATCGAATGGCTGTGTGATCAGTATAAATTGTCACCTTAGAGCCCAAAATATATGATCTGAACTTCTCGAGGGCCCATACTACCGCGAGCATTTCCTTTTCAGTCACTCTATAATTTTTCTGTGTAGGATCTAAAACTTTGCTCGCATAGTGAATCGCAAACAGAATCCCCTCTCGTCGTTGTCCTAACACAGCTCCTATAGCGAAATCTGAAGCGTCAGTCATGATCTCAAAGGGGAGAGACCAGTCAGGAGCTTGTAGGATAGGCGAGGTACAAATCTTCCTTTTCAAGAGCTCAAAGGCCTTCAGACACCTGTGATCTACAACGAACTCTATGTCTTTCCCTAAGAGCTCAGTCAGTGGGCGGGCGATCTTTGAAAAATCTTGAATGAATCTCCTATAGAATCCAACATGCCCTAAGAATGACCGCACTGACTTCACGTTGGTAGGTGGATCGAGTTTCTTGATCACCTCCACCTTGGCAGGGTCAACCTCCATTCCCCTTTTGGAGATGACATGCCCCAACACGATACCCTCCGTCACCATAAAGTGACTCTTCTCCCAGGAGAGTACCAGATTCACCTCTCTACACCTCGTGAGGACTCGGTCCAAGTGCGCTAAACATGTATCAAAAGAATCACCATGGACCGAGAAGTCATCCATGAACACTTCCAGGAAATCTCCCACCATCTCGGCAAATATAGCTAACATGCACCGCTGAAATGTGCCCGGGGCATTGCAGAGCCCGAATGGCATGCGCCTGAAAGCATAAGTGCCGAATGGACATGTGAATGTGGTCTTTTCCTGGTCCTCAGGGGCTATGGCCACCTGGTTGTAGCCTGAGTACCCGTCAAGAAAACAAAAGAACTCTTTCCCTGCAAGTCTCTCCAAGATCTGATCAATAAAAGGCAAGGGAAAGTGATCTTTCTTGGTCGCAGCATTCAGGCGTCTGTAGTCAACACAGACACGCCACGACGTGGGTACTCGTGTCGCGATCTCTACCCCCTCCTCGTTGGTGACCATCTGAATTCCCGACTTCTTCGGGACAACATGAAGTGGGGCCACCCACTTGGAGTCAGAAATAGGGTATATAAACCCTGCTTTGCACCATTTCTCAATTTCATTCTTCACCACTTCCCGTAGATTGGGGTTAAGTCTCCTCTGAAACTCACGGGAAGGTCTTATGTTATCCTCAGTAAAAATGTGGTGCGAGCAGAGAGCGGGGTTGATGCCCACGAGATCCGACACTGTCCAGCCTATTGCTTTGCGGTTCCTCTCTAAGACTTCTAACAACCTAGACTCCTGCTCTAAAGTCAAGTCTGAGCTAATGATGACAGAATATCTTTCTTTGGGTCCCGCAAGAAAGGCATACTTGAGTGTAGGAGGTAGTGATTTGAGTTCTGGAAATGTGGTATCATCAAGCAGATCTGGCTGAACTGAATCTGAATCTGGTTCCGTGCTGCATGAAGGTGGGCTAAGCTGAGTAGTACTCGCCACCAAATCAGAAGTATCGGGAGTCGGATCGTCAAGAGTATCCAAACAATCGGCAAAAGCCACGTCCGACTCGTCATCTATGTCCCATGATTGTTCCGAAGAGGATGGAACTGACAGATCCGGATGGATCTCTAAGTCATCATGAGAATAGGTTGATGCATCTCTAGCAAGATCAGACAACACCTGGCAAACTGCATCATGCACTATATCCTCTCCAGATGAAAGGGTCTCGCTCTGTCCTGAAGGAATCTGTCCCCAAATCCCAACTGTGCTAATCATACTGCAATCTTCCTCTGAAGATGAGTACTCTGTGCTACTCTCTGAATCGGGTCGCTGACACTTGGTTTGCTTCATCTCAAGGTTCACCTCTCCGCCTGGAGAACGGAACTTCATCATTCCCGTACCATAATCGAAAGCTGCGCCTGCGGTCCTAAGGAAGGGTCGCCCGAGAATGATCTGAGATTCTCTCCAATGATTGGGGGTCTCCATGTCCAAGACTGTGAAGTCCACCTGATAGTTCTGCCCCTCAATCGAGATAACAACGTTCTTCACTTCTCCCTTAGGTCTCTTCATTGAACGATCTGCGAATTGGAGTAAAGCTCTAGATTTGCGAAGTGGTCCCAACTCCAATTTCTGATATAAGGCTAAGGGAAGTAAGTTGATCGAAGAACCGTTATCTAAGAGTGTGCGTGCAAACGCAATGTCGTCAATACGACTCTCCACATAGTGAGCACCCATGTCTCTCTTTTTCTTTGGCAAAGTCTGATTCTTGAGACAAAAGGTTGTGGCTACCGATAAGACATGTGTCTTTATATTTCGGTTATCTTTCTTCCTGCTAACCCTTCTAGGTGTGCATCTCACCTTAAGGTATTTTTGGAAGGCAGGATGGTTAGCCACATATTCATCAAATGGCACTTTAACTATGATGTTTTCTTTACAAAACCGTGCCATGTCGGGGTCATCTTTCTGAATCTTTTTGATGCGCTTTCCTGCCGTAAGAGCACGGGGGAAAGGGATTGAAGCTAAGGAAACAGAGGATGAAGAATCTGAATCATGAACTGAAAGATCATTCTTTGACTTAACAGAAACAGAGTTCTTCATACAAGAATCTTTTTGATGCAACATGGAATCGAAATCAAAACTATCTACTAAAGGTTGCGGAATAGAAGCTGGAATGGTATCCGCCACAACCGGAGATGCAAGGTCCTCCGTAGACTCAGAAGAATATCCATGCTGACGATGCTGCATACGTACTCTCCTCCTCCTCTCGGCTCCCTGAGTAGAAATCCTCGAATGGTGCTGATGGGGCTCTGAAATATGATGCCTCTCCTCCTCGTCCTCTGAAGACTCCTCAGGTAGAGCTCCAGAGATGCCCCTCCTCGTGTCCCTCGCCCGGTCAGGTACGACCACGGTCCTTCCGCTCCTGAGTGACATGTGGTTAGCCTCGTCACAAGAAAGAATCTCATGTTCAGATTTAGGAGATGCTGATAGTATACCTGACCAAAGTGTTGCTGAGAACTAGAACGGTTCAGGCTATTGGGGTTAGCCTGAACTTGGGCTGGGATCGAGGTAGAGGGTGCAGTCTGCTCGTCTCGCCATCTTGACAGGCGGTTGACATCCACCCGTAAGTCTTGAACCTCGTTCCTGTAGGAACGTAGCTCGTCGAGTATCTGCTGCTGAATATCCATGGGACTAGACGATGAAGGAGGTGGATAAGACTGGGAAGAAGAACGGGAAGACTGGCCCTGCTGGCCACTGTACTGCCTCTGCTGCTGCTGCTGGGGTTGCGGGCCCTGCTGGCCCGTCTGGTAATGGCCCTGTCGGCCATACTGCTGGTACTGCTGCCTCTGCTGCTGGGGTGGATGGAATCCAGGGCTCTGCTGTGAAGGAGGTGGTGCGGAGGTGAATGCGGTGTTGTGAAAGGTCGGGGGACGCTGATAGGTCTGTCGGTCTCCCGTACTTCCCTGCCTGGCAGGGTCCTGAGTATACCATATCCCATTCACCTCCCAAACTGGTGGAGGCTCCTCCTGGACTGTGTCTGCTACTGGAGGTGGCTGCTGGAAAGAGTGGGTGTAGGATTGGTCCTGCTCCCACGGCTGGGGTTGCCCTGACACCAACTGCTCCTGAACATGGTGAACTCGGTATACGGGAGCAGAGGGTGCAATCACGGCGGGTATCCTTATCTTAGATACCTTCTCAGTCAACTCCTCCATCTGTTTTGGAAGTTTGGAGACGCTCCGGTCTAACTCATCAATCCTCCTGTCGATCTTCTCAACTACAGTAAGCTTGTCAGCAAGAAGTCCCATGCTAGGGATCACGTCCTGAGAGAGATCGACTACAGCTGATTTCCCCCCTCCAAATGAGAGTGAACTGGGGGATGGTGTATAGGCCCTGCTGGCCATCTGTGAGCGGCTAGTTTCAGCCATCTGCTCGAATACCCTCCAGACGGTATCTGCTCCTCGTGATGTATAGCTGCCTCCACAGGCAGCGCTCACTAAACCCTGCATCTCAGGGTTGAGACCAGTGAAGAAGGATTGGACCAAGATGTTGTCATCTAATCTATGACAAGGGCACTTTTGCAGGATGTCCTTGAATCTTTCCCAAGTATCACAGAAGGCTTCATTGGGTAATTGGGAAAAACTCGTAATTCGCGTCCTCATCATGTTAGTTCTACTCAACGGGTAGAACTTCTTTAGGAATAGGTCCTTGAACTGGGCATAAGTGGTGACGATGATTCCAAGATTCTTCACCCAGTAATCGGCTTTTCCACCCAAGGCAAATGGAAGGGCTTTGAGCCTAATATAATCCTGGCTAACATTGTTATGTTTGAGGTTAGCACAGATGAGCTCAAAGTCCCTTAGGAATGCATATGGTTCCTCAGAAGCATTCCCATCGAAGTGTGGCAACAGGTTCAGAAAATGCGGCTTCAATTCAAAATCAACCTCGGGTTCGGCCGGACTCAAGTAGTTATGAATCTGATATTGTCCGGGGTTGTATGCCGCATCCATTGGTAGTTGGACCCCAACATTTAACTGTCCCAACTGAGCTCTCAATAATGCTTGTTGCTGCTCAGATGCAACCAATCGGGCTAGTATACTTCTCATCGGGTCTTCATGGTTCTCTTCTTCCTCTTCTTTCTTCTTTGGAGGCATTTTACTCGTGTCTTCTATATGGCCTGAATCAGCAATGTGTTCTTTATTAGAAGAGGATTTATGAATCACGATATTCTCACCAAGGCGATGGTCTTCCTCGGTGAGGTGGGAAGAGAGAAATGGAATGGTTTGAGGGTAACCATCCCGAGGGTGAGTGATCCTGGGCTCAAGAGGGTCATGAGTCCAGGTTGATCCAAGTTGCGCTTGGACCTTTGAAGACGTACTATTTGGAGGGTTCAACGAGAGATTCGCAAAGTCCGAATAAATATCCCCCCAATCAGTCATCTTCGATGTCAAAAGAACCGATTAGATCACGATAGTCAATGAGGCACTAGTTCTACGGTGCACGTAAATGTGCGGAGTGAACTCACACAATACAAACGCAATTCAAACCCCCAATTTCACCAACTCAACACGTGATGGCCGTAAGAGTTCGGCCGATTTATCTGGTCAATTTTAGTTGGTGAGAATACAATCTTTGGAAAGATTAACGAGCTGTTAGGTGCCCGTATTTTCCTACAGACTGGCCCGGTTCTTACGACTAGTTTGACCTACTTTCAGCCAGTATAGGAGTAAGTACGGACCGTACAAATACGGCTACCCGTTCCTTGAGGACTAATGCGTCCTCTAAACCTCCCACTCTGCTAAGGAAGTCCGGACCGTTTACCGGCTACCCGTAAATTCTCACTGAAAAGTAACTAATCGCCTAAAAAGAAAGAACCAGTAGTAAGTAAGAAATCCAGACTTGGCTCTATCCTAGGGTCGTCTCTCTCTCACTTGCAGGTAAAACAAACAATGAGGGCTTTATGCACCCGAGAACAAGGGTTCTTTTTATTCCAATTAATTAGATCGACCTGCTCCATTCAGTCCCAATTTTAGAGTTAGGTTATCACTTGAATTTTATGTGAACACACAAGCACGTCTACCATTCAGTCCCAATTTCCTTTTGACCTTAAGTTGTAAAACAAGAGGGGAATCGGAAGTCAGAATGCAAACGAGAAACTATGATGCATGCTCAGAAGGAGGTATACTTACAGTGAATCCCAGCACTCTTCATGCGTTATGCAGAACTGAATTTGTAAATATTACACTAAATGCATGCAGATCGAGGAAACCGCACCTAAACAGTATACTATTAGCGGGGAAGAATTGATTGGATTTGAGCTAAGTAGTACGTGTCTATGTGCGTCTCATTATGAATCTTATAAGATATGTGAATCTTCTAAGATAAGTGTGGCCTAAATTACGATGGGCACAAACAAGTTTGATTCTAAACTACCGTGTGCCTAATCCTTAATTTTCGCCACTCAAGTCAAGCCCCACCCTCGCCGGAGAGTGAAACAGGCTCGACACACCACAAATAATGTCTAAGTCTTTTTACATGCGCGAGCTCTCAAACAAGAGCCGCTATAAAGAGCAAGCTAAATAATTACAACAATTTACAAAAAGGCTCTCTCGAAATAATTCTCCAAGCTCTTCAGCAGTCGGCGCGCGTCGCGTCCGTCGACCTCCGATGTACTCCAAGTCCACCGGGCCCTCGCAAGGAAAATGAGATTTATGTTAGAGAGATGAAAACAAAATATATACAAAAATATGAAGAGAAATAATTGCAAGGAAAATGGATTAAATACAAGTGGCTCGGGGGTCAGACTACCCGAGTAAATGAAAATCTAAATCCAAATTTTTAAGCTAATCCCTAAGCCGTTTGCCTCTCCGGCAACGGCGCCATCTGGATTAAATTCACTCTACAATTTATTTAAGGCACAAGACAACTCCATTTTGGATGAAATTTAGACAGTAAACACATCACATATCAAGGCATCCCATATAATTTTTGTGGAATTTTTAGAGCAACCGTTTGTGAGATATTAATTTAATAGCATGGAATGGGTAAACTATGTAAAATTTCAGTTGAACAATTTTAGTTAATTACCCATATCTCACAAAAATACAAGTAAATATTCAAAATGTAGACAAGAAGTTGCTCAACACAATGGTATTTTTCATGGAATAAAAAGGTGTAAGATTGATGTCCAAATTTAACGTCAAACACAGGGGTATCTTTGCAAAATGAAAAACTAGAATTATAAAGCAAATATATACATGGACTGATTTGCAATTACTAAAACTTGAAATAAACAAACTGCAATTTTTACATTAAAAAAAATTACACCTTTCTTCTTCCTTGAGACCGTGGAGAAGAACCCAACGCACAGGGAGACGGCGGAGGCGCCGCGCGCGCGCGCGCGCGCGCGGAGGGGGCGGCGGCCTGTGGAGGGGCGGAGCGCGGGGGCGCGGCCGCGGTGGGCGACGGAGGGGCGCGGCCGTGCGCTGGGCGGAGGTGGAAGGTGGAGGGCTGATCGGCGGAGGGGCGCGGGTGGCCGCGCGGTGGGAGGCGGCCGCTGTTGGCTGCGCGGCGAGGGGGCGGCGGCGTAGAGGCCGCCGGCTGGCGGCGATTGGAAGAGGAGATGGGGGGGCGGCGGCGGTGGGCTGGGGCCGCTGCTCCCTCCATTGTTTTTTTTTTTAATTTTTTTAAATTTTTTTTTGAACTTGTTTTTACTGTTGTAACAAAAAGGGTTTTTTTTACTTTTTTTATTTTTTTTTAAATTTTCTTTAGACAGGGATTGAACATGATAAAAAAAGAAAAAAAAATTAAGATGGTAATAAGATGGAGTAGAAACAAATGGAGGAAGGGGGTGATATGATGTGCTAAAAAAAATGCAAAAAAATGACAGGATGATAAAATGAAAGGAAAATTTACCTACGATGGAGACGAATGCCTATGGAGTGCTCTCGTGAGCACGGTCTTCGCTCAAATCGCCGGCGTGCGATGAGCTCGAGCAGCGCGCGGTTGCGGCTGCGATGTTGGCCAAAAAAACCAACGGATCACACCGGAGAGAGTGCCGTCGTCGCTCGACCGCGGTTGCGTCGCTGTCACCGATTCAACTCAGGGAACTAGGCTCTCCTCACATAAAGATGGATCAAAGGCAAAATTGAGGAGAATGAGAGGTATATAAAGAGAATGGAATGAGAGGTTATTAAAGTGGTGGAGTTGAATGGGAGGTTGATTTATTAATGGGGTTGAATGGGAAGTTGGAAAAAAAAGGTGGAATAATGGAGTTGAATTGGTGGTTATTGTAGAGAATGTAAAATAATTAAATAAATAAAATGAAATAAAGTAGGCTACTTTAATTACAACAAAATAAAGAAGAAAAAATAATGGTGAATTTACAAGTGAATACAAAACACCATGTACACATTTTTTTACTTTTCTAATATGTATTTTTTTTGTCTTTTTAATAAGAGATATTTACAACGGAAAAATACAATAAAATACTACAATTAAAATACAACACAAGTATGATTTTTTTGTATTTTTAGTAATTAAGAAAAATAAAAATTAAAGAAAGAATGAATATATACATGGTATACAATGTACATCTAGGTCCCAAAACCCAACTTTTGCAAATGAGCTCCGATTTTAATGAAACCACTTCCGTTGGATAGATAATTTTCTAACTTGAACTTTAAAAGTGAGTTTGGTGAATTTGGAGTTCATACGGAGCGGGAATTTAGCTTGGAAGTTGGACTTTACGGCTTTTTCTCTTTGGGATCTAGGAGCATTTATTTGAGATGAAATTTGTTTTGTATTTTTGTATTTTTATATACATTATTATGAACAAGTTAGAGAAAGAATTAGGCAAAAAGGAGTTGAAATGAAATTATTAAAAATCTATGAAGTTTTGAGCTATTTACAAGTATCAAAACTCCTTTATTTTTGCGGCTTTTTATGTGTAATTTATTTGTACAATCTTATATATAATAATTAGTGTGTTTTATTTACAAGAGTCATTTTTGTTAATTTATGTATTTTATGGATATTTATTTGGAAATTTACTCGTGGATTTTGCTAAGATCAAGATATTAAAGATGATGAATCGTGGATTCATCACCCCCCTATACTTAAACTTTGCTAGTCCTCGAGCAAATAAAGAATGAATAAGTTGGATTAACCCTAACTGTGCATGTGGATACAAGACTTGATCCGTTCAAGAACTCTTGGTTTTAGAGATCCTAAAATTCTAAGCTGAACCAAGCTCTAGTTAAAAGGTACCCAATTTCCCTAATCATCAGACTCTCTTTGTATACGTATATATAAGGGATATGACTTTAAGTGTTGACTGCAGTACAAGAGTAGAGTCACACCGTCACCCAAGGTTCCAGTCCAAGAGACTCTCCTATGGACCCGATCCTCAACACTAGGGAATAAATCATTTCTTGCATCCAATCCACCGTCTCTTTAGTTGTCAGACTTAAAAAGTGTAGATGGAAGGCCAGTTGATGGAGGGCATAGGATTGTGTCATTTCTTCTCTCCCTCTCATTGGAACAAGGATCCACAACTAGAAGTAGTTGAAGCTCTTGCTACTGTGCAATAGATCTCGGAGGCGAAGGTCGTAGCTGCTGGTCACTGGAGACAACTGATCTCCAATGGAAGTTATGCTCCAGATATTGTTGGACCTACAAATAGTTCAAACGCGATACACTCGCGTCTATCTCCAGGCAGTTCGTTGTTGCGCCTATGCCTTGCAAATGACATTCAATCGACTCAAGGTCGGAGCCTCGATCACAAAACATGGATGGAGATCAGTTGAACGACGGAGCTGGCGAGGTGCTGGATTCACTCCTGATCTCTGGCCACCGTGTGTGGCCAGGGTTGAGAGATAATGTGAGATAGAGCAACGACGAGGTTTGGGAGGTGAAGATGATCGAGGATTGAAGATGGCGAGAAAATGGATGATTTATAAGGTGGATTGCAGATGAAGAATCAAATTTGGTTTGAATTGTAGCAAAAACAACGAATTGATGGATCGGGAGAAGAAGAGAGGGATCGGGGGAAGAGAAGGAACGAAAGAGATGAGGAAATAGGAAGAGGATCTACCTGGATCTACTATGGATGTGGTCATAATCAATCACCTAAGAATGGAGCTCAAGTAGAACTCCATGATCTTTGCCTCGAGGTGACGGCGGTGTTCGCGGAGGCTCGATGCGCATCGGTGGAGCAACTGCTTCATGCTGATGGCAATGATCTCGTCGCCTCCTTTCTCTTTCTCACTCGGTGGAGGGGAACGAAAGCTTCTATCACTCTCTTGCTTTAATCAGAACTCACAGGATGAAGGAGGAACAATGGCACATGGGATATGAAGGGGTGCTCGAGGTCCTTTTATAGAGGGAGATGGAGGTTGAAGGAGGTCCGGGTTCATTGAACCTGGATGGAATTAGATCATCAGAGGGATGTCGACGTGTAGGAGGAATCTTTGAGGTGAAGGAATGACGTTGACGAACGGAAACAGGTCATTGACGAGGTTAGAAGATAAAAGGTGCGGTGAAGGGAGAAAAAGAGACTTGGAAGAAAGAAGAAGTAGAGGAAAGAGGAGAACGATGGAAAAGAATAGGAAATGGGGAAGGGGGGAAGAAGAAGGGGGTTGACCGGGTCAACCTCATTAAAAATTAACTAAAATTACTTAAAAATAAATAAATTAATAACTAATAATATAAATAAATAAAATATCAATTATAATTACTTAAACAAATAATTTATTTAAGAATTTTAATTAAGTAAATTATATTATTTAGTTAAATATATATATAATCATATGTATATTATACTTATATAATTCATAATAATTTATTATTTTAAGTTATTTTAATTTTTATAATTTTTATTTTGTATATTAATAATATACTACAATAAAACATTAATAAAGTGCAAAAATTACAATAAATAATACAAATTCAATAGAATAAAATTAAGATACATTCTACAAGTAAACCAATAGTGTCCCAAAATCTACTTTTTACACCGTAACTCCGACTTTAGCGAAATCGCTTTTATCTGATAGATAGTTTTATAAAACAAACTTAAAAGTGAGTACACCCAATTCGGAATTCATATAGCCGAGTTACGAGGTTCGGAAATTCAACTTTTGTTTTTGAGATTTATTAGTATTTATTAATAACTAATTTAAAGTTATATTTTTGTATTTTCTACTGATTTTTATAAACATTTTAGAAAAATAGTTACTTTAATCATAATTAAAAATAATTTTATAGAAAATGAAGAAGATTTATTTACGTATACTACATATATACAAAGGGCTCCAAACGTCAAAATTCATATGTTGAATTATACGATTTTTCTAGTATTTTTAATAATTTATTTTAGTGTAAAACGAGTTTAAAAGTGAGTTTAGCTGAATTGGAGTTTTTTTTATAAATAGTTATGAACCTTAAAAGTCAGCTTTTGCGGCTTTTTTGGCTTAGTGTAGTTATTTATGTTTACACTAAATAATTTTCTAATATTTTTATAAATTAATATATATTATTACAAATAACATTGATGAAGGAAATATTTTAAATTTTAAATTTTTCTGAATGATAAATAAAATAGTAAACATATGTACAAGATGAAAATTGTGTATATGTGCATTAATGATCTTTATTTTTTTACATTTTAATAGATTATGATCCTTATCTCCCCTCCACTAATTTATTTTGTCAATCAAGTCAACATTGACATGGTCTCGGGTTTTAGGATCACTCTCTACATATTTACATATATACATTATTCTCTCTTTTATTTTTCCTTTTCTCTTTAATAGTTTATTTTGGATAAAATAAGTGTTAAATACATAAACTTAATAAATGAAGTTAGAATGTTAATTAGTGAGAATTAGTGAATATCTACATGCATTTTACTAAGGATTTCAGTCAAAATGAAAGAATAATGGAGATGAATCATGGATTCATTATTCCCCTATACTTTACCTTTGGTAGTCCTTACACTTGTTCTAAGAATAAGTGAAAGACAAAAAGAAAAGAAAAATGAAAATAGAAGAATTTAGAACATGATTATTTCTTTAAATCAAATTTCATTTGACCCAAAATCAAGAACTTGGAATAGGCTTTTGGATTAGCAGTTTGTCGGAAGCTCATTAGAATTAGATTTAAATCTCAATAGTCCTTAAGTCCACAAATCACTATTCAGGTTAATCTCAACAGCCAACTCAGATCCACCCATCACTCACGTAAACTATGATAATATTTTGAGAGTTCATGGTTCTCAATCCATGGATAACACAAATCCAACGGTTGGGATTAATCTGTGTTTCTTTCAATGGACATGATTTTGATGTAAAAAAATACAACAACAATTAATTAACATAAATTAAGTATATTGAATAATCATCAATATAATTAATTCAATCAAATCAAGAGGCATTAAAGGATTAGGAAAGGAGGCAAGCTCCTTCCTAATGAGGGTGGATGACTGATGAATGTGAAATACACCTCTTTAATAATAGATAATTGTAGTATAGGAGGCATAAAGCAATTCATCAAAAACCACAAATCTTGAATATTGTGGAACAATTTTTACTTGACAAGTATACCAAGGTTGAACATAGTGAACAAACTATTTTTAGTCGCATGGTTCTAAATTAATTTGAATAATTAATTAATTGCAATATTTGATCTATGAGTTAGAAAATAAATTAGAATAAAATGAAAGAAATGCAATAATAAGTGAAATAAACAAAGGGAATCATGAAGCACGAGACCTGTGATTGAATAAAATTTCAATCCTCAATTCAAATGATCAACTAATCCTCAAAAGAAATCACGGATCAAAAAGAAGGAATCCAAGAAATGTATTCAGTTCAATTCCAAGCTACATGTTATATGATCAATAAATATTAATCTAATGAGCTCAAAGATCCATGAAACTTTTCAAAATATTCTAGCTTGATCTCCCAATGATTTATTCCTCAAATAAATATTTCTTTAACCACAAAAATTACTAGGGAAATAAATCTTTAATCATCCTTCTTGAAATTCCTAAACATTAAATCAAAATCCTCAACTTAGAATCTCACAAATATGTCAAGTTGGGCTTGCAGATATTCTTCAACGATTGCCCAATTTAATTGAGCTCCAAGGTGATTTGATCCTCAATGACTCAATAAAACTATCATAGGATTAAATCAATCTAATTCTTCTTGACTAATTTCATGCAAAAAGAGAGTCAATTTGTATCCAAAACATGACATACAATGTGTCAAAAGTACGCATCTATAGATCAAGAGGTTCAATAAATAATAATAATAATAATAATAATAATCAATAAAAAGCTTCTTACATGTTCTCAAAGTATATAAGATGAAAGAGTGTTCAACAAGCTTCAAAATGACACATTATGCATAAAAATTGGAGTTCGAATGCAAAAGATATACTAAATTGAAATTCCAAAATGCAATAAAAATAACATTTTTCTTCTCAAATATGTCCTTGAAGGACTTATCTGTAATTATGCGAAGTCTTTTGGGATCTTCTACAATTTTCCCAGGCGGGCACGTGCCGCGCACGTGGCTTCTGGAACGACGGGGACTTGCTCAGAATTTTAGAGGAGAGCAGGGGCCGAGGAGAAATTTTCCCACTGCATGTGTGTGGTGCACGTGGTGCGGGAGCCTCGGGGGTGGGGTGGTAGGCTCGGAAACCAAGCCTCCACGCGGCGACGATAGAGGGGCTCGGGTGGAGCCTTGGGTCCGCGACTTAGGTGCGGGCCCCGAGACACCACATGTCGAGGAGGCGCTGATTCGGCTACCCTGAACCTCGAGGCATGGGCCGAGGCTCAGATGGTCCACGTGGCTATCTCATAGCCATTAGATCAAGGGCCTGCCCTCGATCCAATGTCGGTGATAAAGGGAGACTGTGGGGCGGAGCAGAACCGGAGCCTCCGCATGGGCGATGATGGAGAAATGGAGGAGCAGCAGCTCAGCCAAGGTGGATCAGTGGAGACGGCGATGTAGTCGACAGAGCATGTAGAGCTCGAGGGTGAGCAGGAAATGGATGAGCTCAACCGAGAAGTCGCGGCGGCGCGAGAGGTACAACAGCGGTAGATGACTTCAGGTGAAGGTGGAGTTGTTGCAGTAGATGCGGGGTGGCGACTCTGTTTCGATGGAGGAAGTGGGGAGATTGGAGCTACTCATTGTCGTCTAACCGGTGACGAGAAGGGGGTTCTTGCAGGGGGTTAACATGTAAAAAAACAAAGAAGAAGGAGGGAGGATCGAGGCTCCTATGGGGGCGATGGGAAGGAGCTGAGCTTCGGTCTATGTGGGGACAAAGATGAGGGGACCTGGGAGGTAGAAGAGAAATTGGAGGGGGAGAGAGGTGAAGATGAGGTTATTCATTGAGGGAGGAAGAACATGGAAAGAGGACGCAAAAGTAGTAGAGGAAAATACCAGGGTTGGAAGCTCAACGGATCTACTGGGAGGGGATCCTCGCTCGAGAGCTCTAGCAAGATAGAGATCGAGCTCTGCAACTGCACGGAGCTGCTACATGGCTAGAAGAACCAGCCGTGGATTGCACCTGTACGCGTCTCTCATCATCGCCTTGTGAAGGATACCTCAGCTGCTGTCTCTGGTAAGGATCTCGGAGCTAAAGAGGGTGATTCTCAAGTTGGTGGATGGCAAAGGACATCGGGGGTGACAAAGATTTATAGACAGAGGAGGAGAAATGACTGGAGGGAGAGGGCAGCCATAACGGCATGAGGAAGGGAGCGAGGAGGCGGGCGTTGCGGTGGTGGTAACATCTGACACATGAGGGGAAGGGGGGGGGGGGGGGTCGCGTGCGGTGCACGTGCAAAGAGAGGGAGGGGAAGGCACGTGCAGAGCACACGCCTCAAAGAGAGAGGTAACTGGTGGGGGGACGGTCACGTGCCACGTGACCCGGAGAATGGAAGTGGAGAGAGAGAGGGGAATAAAAATAAAAATTTAAAAGTAAATAAAATAAAAGTATAATAATAATAAATATAATTAAATATAAAAATAAAATAGAAAATAAAAATCAAATAAAAAAGAAATTAGTTAATAAAGTCAGATGAAAAAGTGGTCAACATGAAAGTTGCTTCTCAACGAGATTTACTACTTTCGTGACATACCCAAAACCAAAAGAGGTCAACTGTACAAATCATATTTTTGGAGATACTCTATAGATAATAAAATATCGCATGCATTTTGTGATTTTTTTGTATTTTAATTATATTTTATTTAGTTAATTAACTTATATACAATATACATATTAGCCTAATTTTAGTGGTTTTTCTATAGGTTAGAAAATTGTAAAATAAAAACCACAAAGATATATATTGTCAGATTTTTGTGATCGTACCACATTGTATCGATTCACTGCATACCGCCCTGCTGCGCTCGCACACGTACCGTTCCGTGCATCCACCATCATGTCTTGCACTGTTGTCTATATTCGCTGTGCTGGCACTGCTACAAACTCCTCGCCACTTTGCTACCAAGTCGGTGTCCTTTGTGATGCTTCTCCATTACCACGTACGGTTGAGCCTTCAAGACTCCGTGGATAACCTCTGTGCTACCTACACACTCTAGACTTCTCCAGAAGTTAGATTCATTGATCATTCTCATGCATCCGCTATCGTGTCTGTACGATGATTCTCGATTAGGAAATTTGGGGGTGCGACACAAACCATAGTGACAAGACAATAAAGTACTATACATGCATAAAAAAGCCATATAAGTGCAACAACTACAAGATTAGAAACCCATGCCAAATAGCAGGAACAAGTGTGATAACAAAGCAATATCATACAACAATTACACGTTATTAGAGCTATATAAAAGTGCAACAATAGTGTAGTATCTATCGGACGGAAACCTAGAGAACAACAAGAATGCCATACACATACCTTGCTTTGGATTGAACCACGAAGGAAAAATGGTGTTTCAATGTGGATCACTAAAGACCGAGGTGAGCGGCTTAAATAGAGGATGACCCATATATACTAAGCACTGAAATCACCACCTCAAAGAAAAAAGTCATATTTCGTTACATTATAAGTGATATTACTTTAAATTACCCCATTAAAAAAATTCCTTGTTAATGATAACACTCAAAGGGTTCGTTTGGTTGTAGGATTGAGCAGGGTTGGAAACTATTCACAGGGCTGGGTGAATAGTAAACTGTGAGGAGGGGGTACCTCTGTGAATAGTACCCAACCCAACCCAACCCTGCAACCAAAGAACCCAAAAGATACGAGCTGTGCGTTAGAGTACGGTCCTTCGTACTGGAAAAGGGGAAGACAATGACATCACATCACTCTTGCAACCCATGATAAATCGCATAGGAAATAGAGAGGTATGGACATCATAACATTATAGATACAAGCAAATGCCTCGGCATGCCTCTCCTAATATCTACCACGAGGACACCCACTACAGACGAGCCAAGAGGAGAAGATCAGCATTTGTTGTAGTGCAGCAAAGGCAAAGATGAGAGACAAACAATTGTGAAAGTCCATGTGGAGGGAGAGGGAGGTTCCATTGTAGTCATGTGGGAGGGAAGAAACAAAGGGGGATTGGTAAGGGGCCTGGAAAAATAAGGTGCAACGTTGTTAACCTCAACCCGCCAGTATAGTGGGGCGGACTTTTGGTGGTGTAAATCACATTCTGAAGAGTTACCGATAAAATCTTCAAATTTGATCAGCTTCCATCAAAGCTTCGTAGTGCAAACCAAGGTTTTAAAAATCGAACCGAACCGATCAGTTGAACTGGTTAAACCAAGAACCGAAGGAAAAACAATCTAACCATCCGTTTTTTATTCAGAAAAAAAATCAGTCATAATCCGATTGGACTGTCAAAATTTGGTTGAACCAATTGAACCAAACCACCAGTTCAACCATTCATTTTTTGACAAAAAATAATTTCCAATGAATTAACAAAATACAAACTTTTCAGAAATATTCTATAGTACCCCTTTATCTCTTCTCTTTTGCATGGGTCTATGACTCATTATCGACTGTTTATTCCTGTCATATGAGCATTGCCCCTCTTCCCACATTGTATATGAGGTTGTCCATTTATAACAATAATAAACGAAGAAGACGATGTCATAGTCGTACTATGAGATACAATCAATTAACAATAATTTTTTTGAAGCCAAGAAAGGAGGTAACACGCATTGGTGCCAAGAAAGGGGGTAACAACAATTATCATCAATTAGAGTTTAAATAGTTTAAGATTATTATTTTTTTACATCACATACATGTATTATAAGAATTTTACGAAATATGCTTATTATGCCCTTTCGAGTTTTTTAATAAATCTTATACCCCTAACGTTAAAGCAATTTCACTTATGCTTCTAGATTTTTTTAAAAAAATCACAATATTATGCTTACGTTGGTATAATATATGACAAGGGTACCAATAAAAGGCCACTACTATACATTTTGTAAAATAGGGGTACACATGTAATTGTATAAAAATATGAGTATAAGTGTTATTGGAATTTTTTGGAAGGATAAGAGTAACCAAACCCTCGAAAGATATAATATAGCATTTTCATATTTATTTGTATTATATACTGGTCTAACTCGGTTCGACCCGATTGAACCATATGAATCAACAAACAATACTACGATTCGATCTTTTCTGATTTTTACGAACCGTTGACGTCATAACCGGTTCGACCGATTGATCCCATTGATTCGACTATAAAAACCAAAAATCAATACCTGCCTCTGATTGATTTTTAAAACCTTATTGTCGTCTTCTTGCCCAAA
Source organism: Ottelia alismoides (assembly GCA_037367405.1). Taxonomy (NCBI): domain Eukaryota; kingdom Viridiplantae; phylum Streptophyta; class Magnoliopsida; order Alismatales; family Hydrocharitaceae; genus Ottelia; species Ottelia alismoides. The sequence continues at coordinate 174,606 of JAZKJV010003999.1, forward strand.
GTCTCACTCAAATTCACAAGACTTCCTGGAAACGTCCCATCATCGAAAATAAGATCCCGCACCCCCTTCCAGAGCCTTTTACTGGGGCGCCCGCACGTTCGAAGGTCCTGCTCTTCTCTTCATCCAGCACTCCCCACTACCCGCTCACGTCCCTCGAGATCTCTCCCCTCCCTTCAACCTTCACCATCCGCCGCCGCACATCTCCCCCGCTCCGCCGGCCGCCGCGGCGTCTCTAGGGCTTCCCATGGATCCGGCGGATACCTTCCTGGGACGGCTCCTGATGGACGAGATAACTCCCGTGGTGATGGTTCTCTCCACCCCCCTCGCCGAGGAAGCCTGCCGGAAGAGCGGCCTCGACGTCGTCCGTCTGTTCGCCCCCTTCTGCGTCTTCGACAATATCGATGGTGAGCTCCCGGTTGAATCATCGTCCCATTGCCGGTGGAGTTGAGCTGATTGAGGTGTTTATTTCAGTGCCCGTCAGGACAGCGACTGATCAGCCTTACAGGCTGCAGACCTTCCGGCTGAGGATGGTTTACGCTTCCGAGATCCGGCCATGGGACCCGGAGGTTCCGTCAATCTGCTACTTCCTGTTTTTTTAATCATAGATATGTGCTTGCATGTGTGCGACTTTCGTTGTCTCAACTACAAGCATGATGCGTTTACCTGTACACTCTGGAAATGGGCACTTCATCTTCCTTATTTGACTGGTGGATTTCTGTTTTCTGCAGTTTCTGACCATTTGTACAATTGAATGTCATGCACGTCAAACCGATGCTCTTGTTCTTCATCGTGTCCCATACTTTCGGTTGTGGATTTGCGGCAGAGTTTCCATTTTAATTTTTGTTTCTCTTTGTATGAACTTGTGTTTGCTTATATTCCAGTGCTATATTTCTTATTTTCTCCCAAATGCAAGACAAAATCTTATTGAAAGCTAGGGAACCCTCGGGCAGTCGAGATATCAATCTTGTAGAGGTCCATATTCACACGCACGCCCGTGCGTGCGCGCGCGCGCACACACACACTCTCTCTCTCTATCAATCAATCTAGAGTCTAGACACACAACAACAACCAACAAAATAATAATAATAATACTAATAAGATTTGATGGACATGTTAATGTAATTTCTTTTAACCCAGGAAAAGCATCCTCTACAGTGGGTACCTGTGAAGTAGAAGTTTAATATGGGTCATTGTCATTGCATTTCCCCCCTCTATTTGGCATATCAAATCTAGGATGTTGGATTTTTCATTATTTCCAATTCGTAGCTTTAATCAACTTAAGGCCAGAAGGGAATGGCATCATTCAACAACAATACTTTTGTTGAATTCTGAATAATCTCCTCTCTTATTGAAGCATCCCCAATTCAACTAGTTAACCAATAAATTTTGAAACCTTGAACCACCGATTAAAATGCTTTTAAATTGTTGCATGGGTCGAGGAACGATGAGTAGTACGGAACTCTCGCAGAGAAATATAGCAGATAATTAATAGAATATCTTTCTTAGCCTTGAAAGTTCTCTACCATGATATATTGGAATGGGAAATATGACATTTCTAGAAATGGAAATATGACATTTCTATGGCCACTTGAGGTAGATCGACGTATAGCAACTAGTTAAACACCTTTCAACTTTCTCAGATGTCTCATGAAAGATAAGTTATTTAACTGATGTAGCGTGAATCGGATATATAGGGCTATATTTATTTAATTTTGTCCGATAATTAGAGTCTCATTTTATTTAATTGTGTCGTCGCATTTTATTATAAATAAAGAGATCGCCTGTGATCTCAATTAATTAGTTAGAGATATGAATTTCTTAGTTAGTCGGTTAGAGTCAAATCAGGATAAGTTATTTTGAATTTTGATTTTTGAATTTCTATTTTTGCAATCTCATCCCTCCTATATAAAGGGATGATAGACTATTGTTTGAGATAGTTCAGTTGATATAAAAATTGTGATTTATCTCTCTCCTTCTTGTCTCTCTCCTTCCCCACGCGATCTTCGCGCTTCTTCTCCTCCAAGATCTCTCGTTCTCCGACTAGCTTTCTCTTCTCAATCCCTCCAACTTCTTCTACCAAAAAAATCCACCGATCAAAATTATTTTCTGCCGTCTTAAAATCCCATTTGCATCATTTGGTATCAGAGCATGGCTTACAGATCGTTCTCACGATCTGTCGATCCATACAAAAGTTCACGCAAGCATCATACAACGAAGGACCATCGTTCATCAGAACGAAAACGACGATCCAACGAAGCTTACAACAAGGAGATGCTGGGCATACTGCTTGACTTCCAAACAAAACTACGAAGTTTGATGGCTAATCTCGAGACCCTATGCGCGGCCGAATCAAAGTCTTCAATCGTAGAAGCCGCTGTCCAGACCGTGGCAGGAGAAAAAAACGTCGATCTGCTTGCTATCAAGGTAATTTCAGACTTGGAAACCCCCCTGAAATCGCTCTACGGCCCATCCGTGACCCTCCCGCAGACCTCCCCTGCCCCACCCCTATCGCCAACCCCTCCCGCGCCCCTGGCCCCTCCCCTGAACGCTGCACCCTCACCGCCGAAGCCCCATGTCCCTGCGCCTCTTCCCGCACTTCTCTCCTCTTTCTCCAGCGCCTTCCCTGACCCACCCCCTATACCATCACCACCCCCTCCCGCTGCCCCCGCACCTCCGGCGCAAAACATCCCTCTCTCCGCCCAGCCCAACTCCCACCACCCTTCCCCGATGTCGCCAGTCCCTCCACCCCAGCTGCGCGTCGTTGTCACGTTTTTCCCCACCCCCCTTCCCACCACCAACATCGCCATCCTTCCCCTCCTACCCCTCAGCCCCACACCACCACAAACGCCTTTCCCCGCTGCCGGCGTCGCCACCCTCCCCCTCTCAGTCCTATGCTGCCAAAAACAAACCGCAAAATCCCGTCTACACTAGCCTTGTGACATCAGGCGTCGCCGTCCTTGGGTGATCGTTCGTTTCCACCCTTGTGCGATCCCGTGCCGCAGCTGCCGCTGGAATCCTAGCCGTCGGGTTCAGCGCCGCCGTCATCAATGGAAGTGTGAACGATTCTCACGGGCCCCTAACTTATGTCGATTCCATAAATTTAGGGATTTGAAATGGTTTTTGAAGAATTACAAGTTGGCCCTTTCCCACAAAAGTTTTTATGTGAAGATCATAATAGAGGGAGCCCCTTACAAACCTTGTTTAAGTGAAGGGGTAGAACATTTGCAGCCATGCCCCTCAATGGAGAAAAATTATAAACGTAACATGGAAAAGGATCTAAGTGGGGAATTTGAAGCTACAATGTCAACATCGAATTCTCCAACGTCGCATCGAAGATCCAGCAATTCGTCGGGAGACGAATTTTTCAAGCGGAGGAGAACTGATGCAGCGTGCATCAGATATATAGGGCTATATTTATTTAATTTTGTCCGATAATTAGAGTCTCATTTTATTTAATTGTGTCGTCGCATTTTATTATAAATAAAGAGATCGCCTGTGATCTCAATTAATTAGTTAGAGATTTGAATTTCTTAATTAGTCGGTTAGAGTCAAATTAGGATAAGCTGTTTTGAATTTTGATTTTTGAATTTCTATTTTTGTAATCTCATCCCTCCTATATAAAGGGATGGTAGACTATTGTTTGAGACATGTCAGATTATATGAAAAATTGAGATTTATCTCTCTCCCTCTTGTCTCTCTCCTTCCCCACGCGATCTTCGCGCTTCTTCTTCTCCAAGATCTCTCGTTCTCCGACGAGCTTTCTCTTCTCAATCTCTCCAACTTCTTCTACCAAAAAAAATCCACCGATCAAAATTATTTTCCGCCGTCTTAAAATCCCATTTGCATCAACCTTCCTGTTTGGAGAAAGTCGATTCTTTTTCTATCCTTTAACTTTGTAAACTAGTTTCACACACTAAAAAAGAACTTCCACAATTGGGGAAGGGAAGATGGCTATTTAGACTGGAGATGGCTGACTTTCTCCAATTGGAAACTTGACTTTGCTGTCTGTACTTGCTTGGAAGGAAAGCATACCTACCCCACTCTGACACCACATATTTGCTCCTCTTATCTATCATGTAATGAAGAGTTTATTTGCATTTATTAATTTATGGGTTCATCTTGATCAGCCTTAATATTCACACTCTTTGATGTTCTTTTGCTGCTATTACTGGAAAAGGAATATAAACTTCTCTTGTTGAAATTTAAGCAATTGGATTTCTTCCAAATGCGAGCAATTAGATTTGTCACGACATTCTTTTATGGTTCTTTAAGTTTCACTTTTAATCGATATGGATTTCAATATATTCTTTGTAATCATCATAAAATTGTTTTTTTAATTAGATCCTTACATTTCGCATACCTGTTTCATTTTTTTTATCTGGAAGCAGGTTGCAAATAAACATCTCGAGGATGTTGTGAACAAAGCAAGTGAAAATGTCAGGAACGACTTCCAGAATGATTTACCTGCACTTCAGAAGATGCTCACCAGTGAGATCTACTTGCTTTATCTTAATAAACTTGATTTCTTGTCTATTGCTGGATTGAGTGCTTATTATTGAGATCATGTTAAATAATTTTGAACATTTGATTGTCTTGCATCCTTCAGAAATACCTGTCATTTCTTTTCTAGCCAGGCAATACTGACTAGAAGAGATCCAATTGTTACAAAGAAAGCGTTGAATGATTTAGCATATGGCAATGTTATTGGTCAGATAAGTGGCAATGATAAAAACCTTTCAAATTCTCATCCTGGGCTCCATATATCAAAACATTGGGAAGTCACAACTAAACAATATTATTTGTACACTATGACTATGCCTTCAAAATCTTCGGTGGTATTGGGACATGGATGTTTTTGGTGTGGCATCTTATTCCTTGTCATTGCTGAGTGCTGAGAAATGATATCATCCTCTTAGGGAGCACATGAATAGTAGGTTACACTAGGGTTGCCTCTCGAACATTTTCTTGATCAAGCTCTCAATCCTTAAATGGGATGGAGGGAGTTAACCCCTTACAACCAGACAATCCATCAACTAACAAATGTCCAAGGGTTGCTTATTGGTCCCACCAAAAAAAGCTTTTGAACTATGTTAAAATCCATAGGTAGCCTTGTGAAGTTTGTAACTTTTAGTGCTCTTTCGTGATGATAATATATGAAATGCTAGAGAGGTTATCTTGCCTCATCTTCCTCTGCTAACAAAGTTGAAAAACCCATCACCAAAATTAGTAGCCATAATAATAGAATGCGAAAAGTAAGTCTACAAACTTGGGAAAGATCCCAAGATGGACAACCCTAATTTTTGATGTGCCTCTTGACAATGTCAGCCTTTAACTGCTCCATAGCCTTAAACTACTCCATAGAACATTATATTATTGATTTTTTTTTAAAATCCATGAACCATAATCTTAATCGTTGCACATGCTCCCAAGCCTTCTCGAATACGTATAAGGCATCTCTGCATCTGTTGCATTTCTAAGGAGAATTTATTTTTTTCGGATTTTTTTGGTATCTAGAAGATATCAAGAAAGATGAAACTGTAAAGATAATCAATATGCAAAGCTAGATAAAGAGTTTCTGGTGCAATACATCCTGCTCTTAGCAATGAAGTTGTCAACAACAACAACAAAGCCTTTTCCCACAATTAAGTAGGGTCAGCTACATGGATTCTTTGCTTCCATTTAGATCTATCTTGGGTCAGTTTCGGGTTTATATCCAAAAAACAAAGATCCCCTTGTATAGTCTCTTTCCAACACTTCTTGGGCCGTCCTCACCCTCTCTTAATCCGCCCGACATCCCAAAACTCGCATATCCTAATTGGTGCATCAGTTGACCTTCTTTGCAAATGACCAAACCATCTTAAGCGGTTTTCTTGCATCTTATCCTCGATCGGAGCTACACCAACTTTCTTTCTGATTACATCATTCCGAATCGGATCTTTACGTGTGTGTCCACACATCCACCTTAGTATTTTCATTTCTGTTACAACCATTCTCTGTACATGTTTATGGTTCACATGCCAACATTCCGGCCCATAGAGCATAGCAGGTCTCACGACTGCTTTGTAAAACTTTTCTTTGATTTTTAAATGAATTTTCTTATCATAGAGAACAACAGAGGCTCCTCTTTACTTTAGCCGTCCTTCATTTATTCTATTAGTAACATCTCCATCGATTTCCCCATCATGTTGCAAAATAGATCCCAGGTATCTAAAAGAATCTCTCTTCCGAATGTTATCGTCACCTATCTTCACCTCGATTCCTTCACCATTGCTTCCATCAAAGGTGCACTCCATATATTCAGTCTTAACTCTACTGAAGTTATAAATATGAAAAATATATTCAGTCGTAGCAACGAAGTTATAAATAATAAAGATAATTACGTTCGATTAGTCTTTTCCTGCTGAATCGGTATTAATACAAAGAATCAATGGGGGGGGTGGTTCTCTGAGGGCTAAAAGGTGGAAATGGCTTTTATGAATCACGTTACGTTAGTAAGGACCTATCATCATTCTTTATGTTTACATACATACCTAGAAGGCAGGGACACTGGAGTTTACTGTACCAGTGGAAAAAAGACAATGATTATACGATATTAACATAGATGTCAACTATAAACAAGTAGGCTTGTGAGTGGGAGACGTTTGCAGCGTGTTGCATCATGGGGGTACGACAATGATCATTCTGCAAATTCACCTACGGAAACTTTGTTACGACTTCTCCTTCATCTAAATGATAAGGTTTAATGGACTTCTCAAGACGTTACCAGCGGCAAACCGCTGGCATCGCCTCAATCCAAGCGCTTCGCTGGACCATTCAATCGGTAGGATCGACGGGCGGTGTGTACAAAGGGCAGCGACGTAGTCAACACTAGCTGATGACTCGTGCTTAATAGGAATTCCTCGTTGAAGACCAACAATTGCAATGATCTATCCCCATCACGATGAAATTTACGAAGATTACTCGGGCTTGTCAACCAAGTTTATAAACTCGTTGAATACATCAGTGTAGCGCGCGTGCGGCCCAGAACATCTAAGGGCATCACAGCCCTGTCATTGCCTCAAACTTCCGTGGCCTAAACGACCATAGTCCCTCTAAGAAGCTGGTCACGGATGGTCGCCTCCACATAGCTACTTAGGAGGCTGAGGTCTCGTTCGTTAACGAAATTAACCAGACAAATCGCTCCACCAACTAAAAACGGCCATGCAGCACCACCCATAAAATCAAGAAAGAGCTCTCAATTTGTCAATCCTTACTATGTCTGGACCTGGTATGTTTCCCCATGTTGAGTCAAATTAAGCCGTAAGCTCCACTCATGGTGGTACCCTTCCATCAATTCCTTTAAGTTTCAGCCTTGCGACCATACTCCCCCCAGAACCAAAAAACTTTGATTTCTCATAAGGTGTCGGCGATGTCGTACATGCAACATCCGCCGATCCCTGATCGACATCGTTTATGGTTGAGACTAGGACGGTATCTGATCGTCTTCGAGCCCCCAACTTTCGTTTTTGATTAATGAAAACATCCTTGGCAAATGCTTTCGCAGTTCATCTTTCATAAATCCAAGAATTTCATCTCTGACTACAAAATACGAATGGTCACGACTGTCCCTCTTAATCATTACTCCGATCTCAAAGGCCAACACAATAGGACGAAAATCCTGTGATGTTATCGCATGCTAATGTATACAGAGCTTGGGCTTGCTTTGAGCACTCTAATTTCTTTAAAGTAACAATACTGAGGGCACGGCCCGACCAATTAAGGCCAAGAGCGTGTCACCGGCAAAAGGGACGAGGTGACCGGTACTCATCGGAGGCGGACCGGTCGACCCAACCCAAAGTCCAACTATGAGCTTTTTAACTGCAATAACTTAAATATACGCTATTGGAGCTGGAAATACCGCGGCTGCTGGCACCAGACTTGCCCTCCAATGGATCCTCATCAAGGGATTTAGATTGTACTTATTCCAATTACCAGACTCGAAGAGCCTGATATTGTTATTTATTGTCACTACCTCCCCAAGTCAGGATTGAGTAATTTGCGCGCATGCTGCCTTCCTTGGATGTGGTAGCCGTTTCTCAGGCTCCTCCGGAATCGAACCCTAATTCTCCGTCACCCGTCACCACCATGGTAGGCCCCTATCCTACCATCGGAAGTTGATAGGGCAGAAATTTGAATGATGCGTCGCCAACACGAAGGCTGTGCGATCCGTCGAGTTATCATGTATCATCTGAGAAGCGGGCGAGGCCCGTATTGGCCTTTTATCTAATAAATCCATCCCTTACATAAGTCGGGGTTTGTTGCACGTATTAGCTACAGAATTACTACGGTTATCCGAGTAGTAAGTACCATCAAACAAAGTATAACTGATTTAATGAGCCATTCGCAGTTTCACAATCTGAATTAGTTCATAGTTGCACATGCATGGCTTAATCTTTGAGACAAGCATATGACTAATGGCAAGATCAACCAGATAGCATCTGTTCCGCCACGCTCTCCGTCCACGCATGCAACACGGGTTCCCGAGTGCACACGCTGGGGGAGGGATGTGCATCGTTCATTATGGACAAAAGGGTCGGCAACCTTCGAGAGGCGAACCGACATCAACCGAAGCATCCGAAATCAGCAATACACAAGGAAGCACCTATCGGAGATCAAACGGGAGAAAAGATCCTTATCGGGAAACACAATCGAACAAGGAATCTTTTCACCTATCACATAGGACAACATTCGGTTGACTAAATAGCAAGCATTGGCCAACCAATATTTTTAGGAGGAATGTTTGATGGCATGTAATTTTATTATAGATAATGTAGACATGGAATGATACTGTAGGGGTGCAAAGAAGAATAATTGTGAATCCGTGATAAACAAGATAAGAACAAAGTTAGAAGTTTAGTTTAAAACTTGATATGTTTGCCTTAAAAACCCGAGTCGAATCTCAAATGAGTTTGTTAAGCTCAAACATTCCATCAGAATCCTACCATACGCTCATGGAATTCACACACGTCCACGGAAGGCCGAGTCTTCCTTAGACCTCCTTCTGGAATATGAAAGAACATGCTATATGCCCTCGTTCACATTGTATCGAAAGTAGGGCTTGTACTGTATATACACCTTGGTTAGCAACTATTTCATTATCGGTAAACAAATAAGAACCTTGACCTCGATTGAGGTTTCGATATCTTATATACTTCTAATGCATCTATAGTCCCTTGAGAGCGATTCCTTGGTGTTTCAAATCCTGCAATGAGGTTCTTACATGTGGTTAACGCTGCTATACTTCCCCCATCCGACTTCTAGTAGTCACGAACACCATCATGAGTTAATGATGGGATATTTTGGGCCCAAATGGTGCTCAACAACCCTTAGTTATTAATTCTCGACCAATCTTTTTTGTGAGGGCTGAATTCGATGTAAGATTACAGATAGTGCCCCACTGCTGCTCTACCAGGTCTGTACCCTATGGGAGTTGGGCTCCTCATTTGGTCCTGACATGGGCAACTTTTAATGAAGGTGGAGCAAGGTCTGAAACAATGAATAGTGGAAGGAGGCGCCCTTGAAAGTGAGGCAATGCATAGCCTTGAGGCGTAAGCCTTAGTTTATAAAGGAAAATACTCTTAAAAACTACAATAAACTATATAGCAATGAAATTATATAGTATTTGACTAACATATAATATACATCACTATAATATATGATAAAGTTATGTAGATAGGAGCATAAAAAAAGATATACAACTTTTTATATCTTTTTATTAAATTTCCATCTGATCAAAGAGGGAGTCATTGGCTATAATTGTCATTAGAGTATCCGAGATTACATAATTATCACTGATTATCAAAAAGGGAGTCATTGGCTATAATTGTCGTTAGAGTTTTTTGAATTGTTGATATGCATTGAATCCTAACTGTGAACCCAGTTGAAGAAATGCCCCTCTTGGTGCCACATACCCTACTAATACAGGGGTCTCGCTCGTTGCCCACTCTGTGAGCCGCGGGGGGGGGGGGGGGGGGGGCGCTGGGGGGAGCTAGCGAACCCTCCATGCGAGGGTTGCATGAGGTAGCGCTCCCATCCCAAAATTTTCTCTTATATAGGTATTTGGATCCACTTGCATCTGAGATTTACGGATTTGTATGTTTAAGGATGTAATGTTAAGAGTTTACTGAAATAGTTAGATGTAATAATGGTAAATATGAATACGAAAGAGGTCGAATTTAAGCATTTGTCTTATATAAATATATCCTGAACAACTAAACCTTTATAAACATAAACTACCAATAGGACAAATGATTTTCTTAAGAAAATATTCGAAAACCTTATAGACTCAGGGACCACCTCGTCTGCCTCAGCTAGAAGACTTGAGGCGGTCACCTTGAGGCTCTTCGGCTCGGCCTCGTCTTGCCTCGACTGCCTTTACGCCTCAAGGCGCACCTTTTCATACCATGAGGTGGAGCAAGTGTCGTATGCGGGGGTCCTAGTTGGTTTGCAAATGGATGGGTAGATCAGTATGATCTCCTTGGTGTAGAGGCAAAAGGTGGTGAATTAAAGAAGACATGGGAAGAGCTGGGCCAATAAACATGTAGGTGAGGTTGCAACTGAAGACTCTTTGAGGCCTTCACACTTGAGGATGGTGCATTGGGGGAGCGAAGTGGAGGGATACATTGTTGGAGAAGTCGACCATGAAAGATGTTGTAGATGAAGTAGATACTGGGACTCAAATGTGGATAACATGTATGTGGCAATATCCCATGTGTTGGTGATCAGGATATGCGGATGTTTGACAAGTTGCAGAGATTGTTGAGAGGCATGCGATCAAAGAGACTTATTGCAGATCGATGGTCGGTGTTATGGAAGTGGTCCATTACAAAGGGTTGGATGGTGGTTCTAAATGAAGATTGTTACATTTTGGGAGACAGAGAAGATGACTTTAGTTGGCTATTTGTTAAGGTCTTGGATGGAAGATGTGGAGCATCTGCAAGAGGCTAAGATGCGAAATTGGAAAGACATGTTATGGAGGTCCGTTCATCGTGGGGCATTAACTGCTTTTAGGACGATGGCTTAATGAACACCGATGGGATGTTTATTGGTGGAATGATAACCTTCTGCACATGGAGGATGAGTTGGTTGGGTGCATGATCATCTAAATATGTTGAAATGGGTTATTGATGACCTGATGTTCATAGCTACATATGATATGGAGCCCTCTGGGGTGGTTGTGTTTCGAGAGGATACATGAGGGCTCACTCTCGTTTCTTGTTTATTCCTTGGGTCGTGACTTGTAGGAGGTTATTTTAATGTTACCCTTGACATGGAGGACCAATCGAACATTGGAGGTTGTTGTGACTCTGATTTAGAGGACTTTAGACTGTTGATTTGGAGGCTTCAGTTGGAGACGATGGGTGACTCCAGTGCTCTAAACATGTGGTGGAACTCTCATGCTTGATTGCGCATCAACGATTTCTTTGTCTCCATGGAGATGCTTGGTCTTTTCCATCTTGCTAAGGTCCATACTCTTCCATGATCCACGTCAAACTGTGTGCCTTGGAATGTGATTCGAGCGAAGGTCATTGCATCTCTTCATTCTTCAGATTTTAGCAATCTTGGCTGCTGGAAAACAGATTCAAGGAGTTCTTAGTTGACTTTTAGGCTAGTTGGCATGGTGAGGAGTCAGTAACGGTGAAGCTGGGATCGAAGTTGACATCATTCATACTGAATCTTAAGGAGTACAAGAAATCTACCAGGATAATGCTGTTTGGTGTAATTTGCTACTTCGAAAAACTCATCTCCGTTGAATTGCCTGATTCATTGACATATTACGAGAAGAGTTGTAGTAGTTTGGTCTTTTTGTTTATTTAATAGTTGTTGATCTTGTTGAAAAGATACAACGGTCTTAAGGCAAATTCCTAAATAGTGTTCTCATTTGAAACACTATTTAGGAATTTGTCTCCGACAGTTTGACGTTGGATGTCGGCTACTTAACGCAACCCTCCTCATTTACTCGGGTTTGGTACTGACCATGACTGAGTTAAATTGAAAACACTATTTAGGAATTTGTCCCCTGATTTTTGTTGATTTGGAGAAGGCTTATGATTCAGTCCCACGAGAGATTTTGTGGAGAGTTTTGGAGAAGAGGCAAGTACCTGTCCTAGATATTAACCTTATAAAGGTTGTATATGATGGAGCTTCATCTTGTGTAAGAGGAAGACTGCCTATCTTGACATCATCATCGATCTGCATCAAGGTTAAACTGTGAGTCCGTTCCTTTTTTACTTTGATTATGGACGAGTCGACTGGCCACATTCAGTATGAGATACCTTGCGGTATGTTGTTCGCCGATGATATTGTGTTGATTGATGAGACCAGAGAGGGAGTGAGTGCGAAGCTTGAGGTTTGGAGGCATGCCTTGAGACTAAAGGATTTCTTATAAGTTGGGTTAAGACTGAATATATAGAGTGCACATTTGATGGAAGCAATGGCGAAGGAATCAACGTGAATATTGGAGAAAGTAACATTTAGAAGAAAGATTCTTTTAGATGCTTGAGATCTATTTTGCAACATGATGATGAAATCGATGGAGATGTTATTCATAAAATAAATGCAGGTTGGTTAAAGTGGAGAGGGATCTTTTCTGTTCTACATAATAAGAGAATTCTTTTGAAAATCAAATAAAGTATTACAAAGTAGCCGTGAGAACTACTATGCTCTATGGATCTGAATGTTGGCTTGTGAACCATAGACATGTGTAGAGAATGACAATAACAACATGAAAATGCTAAGGTGAATGTGTAGTCATACACAAAAAGTTCGTTTTCGGAATGATGCTATTAGAGGGAAAACCACTTAAGATAGTTTGGTCACTTGCAAAGGAGGTCGGCTGATGTGTCAGTTAGAAGATACAACTATACAAGATTTGGGATGTTGAGCCGGCTAAAAGAGGACGAGAAAGGCCTAAGAAATGTTGGAATGAGACTAACCAAATGGATCTTAGCTATTTCGATCTAAGGTCGAGAATGGCCCAAGATAGATCTGAATGGATGCAAAGAATCTATGTAGCCGACCCTACTTAATGTGGGAAAAGATTTTGTTGTTGTAGTAGTTTGTTGATCTCTTTTATTTCTCGAAATTTTTTGTATTTTTTTGAATATGGGAGCTTAGCTGCAATTTTATACCCATTAAATTGAAAATTACGACTCCTTTCGTTTTTCTCCCAACTTTAACCTTCTGATAAAGATGCTTTATATTGGGGAAACTTTATAATTTTGCTACAAGATATTCCTATCCCTCATTATCTTGTAGAATCCATTTCTTGTGGCAATCTTTCAACTAACTCCCGCTTGGATTTGGTCTTTTTACATTATTGATGACTCTTCCACGATGTTGTTTCTTAAGTAGACGATGGTGATGAGGATCCCCACTGCAGTGGGGGCAATACCTTTTGCGATGACGATGATGGGGGCTAAGATGAAGTGGCGGGGATGGGGGAACCCTAACAAGGGGTGGCGGTCCACGTACCTACAACAATGGGTTCTCGCCCATAGGAAGAGAGCTTGGCAGGGTGCCATTCTCCACCAGGAAGCGGAGAGCAAGAGCAACGCTAACATTTTGAAGTTTCCGAGTTGTTGCATGATGTTGGGAGGTCCTCTATCATTGGATGTGAATTTTTCGAATATGTAAGCCTATAAATCTTTACATGTTACTTTGGCATTCGACCTGGTGGCTTGGCTAAGGGCTATAAGTTGAATGCACCATTGAGGGTAAATGTTTGCCTGGCATTTGAGAAGGAAGAGAATCACGACCACGGTTCATTAAGCGAAGATTTTGTGTTGGAACAATGCTACTTGCTAGATTTCAAATGTCTATAAGGATGTGTTGCCACGACATTTTCTCTTGTGATCATGCTAGAGAGGTTTGGTGTGGGTTACAACTGATTAGGTGAGCTTCTCTAATGCAGTCAGTTTTGGGCCTCTATAGGTGTCACGCCCTAGGATCCGGGTATCCGTTTATGCGGCATTCACAATATTACATTCACAAGTGATCGCATTAGCTACTTGAATTTGAGGGGAAATTTTTCGCGTTTCGCATTTGACATTTATAAACAATGTAACAACCACAGAAACAACAAGAATTGCCACCAATTTGCATTTCATTAATTTCTACATATATATACTGTTGGAAGAATAAGAGTTGTTATTTATTCCAGAGAACCCTAGGGTCTCTTATATAGAGAAAACCCATGGGTAAATTACATAAGACGAAACATAGAAGAATAAAAAGCATAAACAGTACACAGACTACGTAATTCTTTCGACACTCCCCTTCAAGATGGAGCATAGATATCGATCATGGTCAGCTTGGAAGTACACTTCTGGAATGGTCCTCTGAGTAACGATTTGGTGAAGATGTCGGTAGTCTGCTCCTCAGAACTAACATGTGAAGCAGAAATCAGTCCCTTCTGGATCATGTCTCTGGTGTAGTGACAGTCTACTTCAATATGCTTGGTTCTCTCGTGAAAGGCAGGACTATTGGCAATGAACAATGCGGCTTGATTATCACACTGTAGCTGCATGGGTAGAGGTACATCTACATGCAAGTCTTCTAGTACAGCTCGAACCCACAATATCTCCGTACTTGCTTGTGCCATAGCCCTATATTCGGATTCTGCACTGGATCTAGCCACAACTGTTTGTTTCTTGCTTTTCCAAGAAACTAGAGAGCTACCCACAAACACAGCAAAGCCTGAGGTAGACTTTCGATCTTTAGGGCATCCTGCATAGTCAGCATCCGCACATGCAGAAACAGATAAACTGGTTTCCTTTTTGAACAACAATCCCGTGCTTGGAGACGATTTTAGATACCTGAGTATCATATATATATCATCCATATGTACCTGTCTCGGCTGTTCCATGAACTGGCTTACCCGGCTAACTGCAAAAGCAATATCAGGTCGGGGTATAGTTATGTAAAGAAGCTTTCCTACCATTTCTCTATACCTTCTCTTGTCAACTTCTTCTGTATCATTATCATACAATTTCATGCTGGGGTCCATAGGAGTAGTAGAATGTCTGCATCCAACCATGCCCGTCTCGATAAGCATATCTGTAATATATTTCCTCTGGGTCATTACTAGACCCTGTGCATTCCTGGCGAACTCCAGCCCCAGAAAGTATCGTAATGTACCAAGGTTCTTTGTAACAAATTGACGACCCAACACTGCTTTGGTCATCTCTATCCCCTGAGCATCATCTTCTGTAACCAAAATGTCATCAACATACACCATGATGACAACTGTACCTCGAGTAGTCTTCTGGATGAACATTGAGTGATCTGCATTGGATCTCTTGAATCCTTGTTCTTCAATTAGACAGGAAAGCTTCTGAAACCATTCCTTTGGGCTCTGTTTAAGGCCATATTGCCTTATGAAGTCTGCACACCATATGATTCTCCCCCTCAGCAGCAAACTCTGGAGGCTGCTGCATGTAGACTTCCTCCTGCAAATCAACATATAAGAATGCATTTTTAACATCTAGCTGGAACAAGGGCCAATCACGTACCACAGCTACAGACAGAAGAATACGAAAAGTGGAGTGACAGGCGACTGGAGAGAAGGTATCCATATAGTCCACTCCATAAGTCTGAGTGAAACCTCGTGCCACTAGCCTTGCCTTGTACCGATCAAGGCTACCATCTGCATGATACTTGACAGTGAATACCCATTTGCAGCTAACAACAGATGCTCCTGAAGGAACGGGAACCAAGCTCCATGTGTCCCGCGACTGTAGGGTAGCCATCTCCTCCTCCTTTGCAGTCCGTCAGCAATCAATTTTCAATGCATCCTGATAGGTCCGTGGGATCTCCACAGAGGATAAAGCCACTGCAAATCTCTGAAAGTCCCTTGTGAGGCGATGAAAGGAGACCTGTGAGGCAAGAGGATACGAAGCACAACTGCGTTTCTGCTTTCCCATCGCAATAGGAACATCCAGATCATCAACCACTGAACTCGCCGGTTCAGATTCGTCCCGTAATGATGCACCCTGCATAGGCACACTATTCGACCCATCATTAGTAGTAACATCTGAACATACCTGGGGCGTACTGGATGATTGGCGTGTAGCATGAGCAGGACCAGATCGACGTGTATAAAATTTTGGTAGTGGCGAGATAAGTGGTTTTGGTGGAGGTGGTAGTGGTGGAGGTGGATGTAGGGGTTGTGCTGACGCAATGTTAGGAACTGGATTGGACAACGGAGGACTCACCGTAGGAGGAGGAGGGGCATAGACCTCATCAGTAGATGTGTTAGAGACCAATCTGTCACCTGCAGGTGTAAAATACATAACAGACTCGAAGAAAGTAACATCTGCACTGACAAAGTGTTTCCTGTTAACCGGATCATAGCAACGATATCCCTTCTGCGTCCGAGAATAACCCACGAAGACACATTTGACAGCTCTAGGTAAGAGCTTGTCAAGACATGGGGATAGCTGATGAACAAAGGCAACGACTCCAAAGACACCAGGGGTGAGTGAGAACAATTCCTTATCTGGAAAAACAACAGAAAGAGGAATTTTCTCACCAAGTACCGTGGACGGCATACAGTTTACCAAGTAGCAGGCTGTAAGAACGGCATCTCCCCAAAAAGAAATAGGGGCACAACTCTGGATAAGTAGAGTTCGAGTAATGTCAAGAAGGTGACGATGTTTTCTCCCAGCAACTCCATTCTGTTGGGAGGTGTAGGGACATGTAGTTTGGTGTATAATGCCTTTTGACAAAAAATGTTGTGAGAGAGACCGAGTACAAAATTCCAATGCGTTATCAGTACGAACATATTTCACATTGGATGAAAAGATATTGTTCACTTCATTGATAAGGTTTTTGATAACATCACCAGCTTCAGATTTATTCTTTAACAGGAAAACCCACGACAAACGAGAGAAATCATCAACCACGACAAGATAGAACCTGTGCCCCCGGTGATCAGGGACACGACTGGGACCCCAAATATCAACATGAAGTAACTCAAAAGGGGAGCTACTGCTACGACTCTGACGACTCAGGAAGTTAGCTCTATAGTGCTTCCCTAGCTGACAAGCTTCACACCGGAAGGACGAACTTGGAGATATCTGAGGCAAAAGGTGACGCATCTTCTGTAGAGGGAGGTGACCAAAGCGTAGATGCCATGTATAGGGAGAGACAGATCCAACAACATGAGAAGAGACTCCAGCATATGAACTCCGGTTCAGACGATAAAGACCATCCTGCTCAGAGCCACAACCAATCACCCTGCCCGTTAGAATGTCCTGAAATATAAGAGAAGATGGGTCAAATATAGCGCGACAATGCAAATCTTTTGTAATTTGACTAATAGAGAGTAAGTTCATCGAAAATTCAGGGGCATGTAAGACATTCTTCAGATGCATGGAAGAGGATAACATAACCTCCCCTGTCCAACAATGGGGGAATAAGTACCATTGGCAATGATCACCGACCGCCCTTGAGGAATCTCTCTGTATGAGATAAGTCTGTCTCTGTCTCGACATAGATGGTACGTGGCACCAGAGTCCATGATCCAATCGGAGATGTCTGAACTATAACATGTGGTAAAAGCACAAGCACCACCTGAGGTGCTAGCCGTGGCAGAAGTACTGGCAGAAGCGGACGCAGCTATATCTAAAGAATCTGTAGAAGCAGGAGGCATTATATCCCGTAACCGAGCGACAAGTTCCTCAAACCTCTGATCCGAAGTAGAAGATGATGGAGATGCAACATGTTCTGCCACCCGCGCTGATGCTGGAAAGCCATGCTTAGAATAGCATGTATCCTCCGAGTGACCTGTACGGTGACAAAAACTGGAAGGTGGACATGACCGACCACCACGGCCTCCAGTTCCATGGCCACGGAATGAAGAAGAGGAACCACCTCTCCCTCTGGAAGCAACCATCGTTGAGGGGGGTGGTGTAGACGTGTTGGATGGAACAGAGATGCGGCTAAGCCTCCGGTAGACCTCCTCCAGAGGAGGAATGGTAGCATCTGCAAGTATCTGTGATCTGGCCGCATCATATTCGGGATCAAGAGCAGCAAGGAGTCCTACCATGGTAGCATTACAAAATGTCTTCTGCTGCTCGGGTGTGGCCGTCAGAGGGATAGTGCTGTAGAGTTTCTCAAACATCCCCCTAAGGAATGTATACAAGGAATGAAGTGGTCGTCCATTCTGCTTCATGGTGAATATGTCATGCTGAAGTTGTAGCATCTTAGCTTCAAAAAAAAAAGTTGTAGCATCTTGGTTTCATTCCGGACCTGGGAATATGTCGCCGCGAGAATGTCTTACATCGCTTTAGCGGTGGGCTGATGGAGGACATCATTGGCAATCTCCATCGATAACGTGCCTGACAGCCAGACCTTGTCATACGAGTCATCAGCCTCCCAAGAGGCATAAATCCCTGTCTTCTCTGCCGGCTTATCCTCAGTAAGAATGTGCTTCTTACCGCTTGACTTCTGGAGGCTCATGAACTGCATCGCCTAGAGCTCATAGTTCGACCCATCCATCTCCACTATTGGTGTGAGTCCTTTGAACGCGCCTATGGAGGGCATATCAACTTTGGATTATGACATATCGCCACAGATGAAGAACTAGGGTTTGTAGACAGAGAAACATGTGTCTACACAAATTGCATGGGATTCGAGTGCGTATGTAGACGTTACACACCCAAATCCATTGATAACGCGAAGGAGGCGGCTACGAAAGAGGCTGCAGGAGGGGACGCCGGCTAGGGCAAAGCCGGTGGGGACGGGACAGGAGCCGGCCCGGGAGGCAGGGCCGAGAGACGGGAAGGCGGGGGGGGGGGGGGGGGCGAGAGAGGAGGCGACGACGACAGAGAGGGGGGAGGAGGGGGGGGTGGAGAGAGCCTAGGGTTTAGGCTCTGATACCATATTGGAAGAATAAGAGTTGTTATTTATTCCAGAGAACCCTAGGGTCTCTTATATAGAGAAAACCCATGGATAAATTACATAAGACGGAACATAGAAGAATAAAAAGCATAAACGGTACACAGACTACGTAATTCTTTCGACATATACAACATGTAACAAAAGAAACTGACAGCGAATATATGTCTCCCAAAATGTACAGAAGAGAAAGAAAAAACACTATACATACCATGAACCAAAACTATAACAACTGTACCGTCTGATATAACGTCTGATAATATGAACCAAAATTAATATAACAACTGTACCACCTGAAGACAACTGTCTTCCTAAAACAATCAACAAGAGCATGATGAGCAGATAACTAATCCGTGTCCAAAATCAAATCAAACTCATCAATCTGTAGTAGTTGACAATCTGCGATCATCTCGTGACCGTCAATCAGAACCGGCAAGTGCTTGATTATCAGTGAAATGATAAATAGCTGGCCACCTGGCCCACGGATGTGATATGAAGAAGATAGAGTCTCTACAACTCTTCCTAATGAGTCTCTGCGACTCTTCCTAATGAAGCTAGCAATCTCGATGCAAGGAAGGAATGTGTCGCTTCAGAATCAAACAAAATATGGAAAGGTCAGCCCAAGACTGAGACCATACCTTTCACCACAGTAGTTTCTGTCGGGCCTGCTCCTCGGTTACTGCGTATAGCTGACCATGTCTGGCTGATGCGGTACTGAAACCTGCCACACTCTGTCTGTCTCTGCTGTTGCCTCCTGAAGTTGGAGTTCCTTCTACGAGAACTCCCTGTATGTTGTACTTGTACCTGTGGCTATGACGATTGTGGCTGTGGGCGAGGCTCACCTGATCTCTGGGGACACTGATGTCGGTAATGTCCCCACTCATGGCACAAGTAACATCGGACTGTCCAAGTAGATGGAGTGGTTGTGTCTGTGCTCCGAGTCGGTCCTGCCGGTGATATGTCTGCTTGCTGCGACCTAGATGGTCGAGCGGAATCTGTGCCACATTCAGCAAGTGCTCCTCCTAAGGTAGTCGATGGAGATGAGCAGGCACTTTCTGAGAATGACGAACTTGTAGGTCGGAACCGCCTGGCTGACCTCTGTTGCTGAAATGGTCGACGAATCGACCCAAAAGATCGCTGTGGTCTAGGTGCCGCTCCAGACGAGCTCCCAAAGCACCCCTCTCTGATATCCTCAAACTTCTCCACTGCGTCAGTAGCCTCGAAGACAGAAGTGATATGCAATTCGGCCAACCTCTCCTGCACCTCTTTCCTCATGCCTTTGATGAACTTTTCCAGATTCTCATCTGGAAATGTGGCGGCTGCTGATGTATGTCGTGACAGTCTTCTTGCACATGAATTGCAACAGAGAAATCATCATTTTCAATGAATATGTGTTCATCGAACCTGCGTTGTATTGATGTTTTATGGTACAAATCTTCACCGTGCTTGAGTGTGTCTTCTTCTACCCATGAATCCAGCTATAATTGCATACTGATGCGTGATAGAATGCAAGTCTTGAATTTCTTCTGTCGAGATCGTGAGCCTTGGCCAAGACGACTCAAGTTGAACATCGTTTTCCAATGCTCGACAGTATTGTCAAATCGTAAGAACGACTCTATTTCCATGCTATGCGGTTGAAGTTTAGGGAAGTATTGTTAATAGGTGAAAAGAGAAGAAATTGAGTCAGGGGATAGGGAGGAGCGTGCCAAAAAGGGAGAAGATAAGGGAGGGAACTGGATTGGAGGATTTGAGAGGAGAAAGAAATTCAAAGGGGAAAGGAGGATAAATTAAATGGCTAATCAACTTTTACTTCATTTTGTATTCCTATTACAAATGAGTAGCTTACTTTATATAGGGATTCAAACCTTTAAAAGATGCAACCTTTCACCTAAAAGACACATCTAAATCCAAAAGGCACATCCAAAGGTTGTGACCCTTGGTTTTTACAAAATTTAAAAATGCAATAAAATTGCAGCAAAAAATACATATTTTAACTGCATCACAGAGAGCTGGACGAGGAGGAGTTGGTGTGCTGCGGGATTGTGCAAAGGATCCTTAAAAAGGAAGATAGGAAGTAGGAGTTTGAATGGAGGCAAAGGTTGCACCATAAGTGGCTGAAGGAAGGGAAGCAAATAATAGGTTTTCCATGCGGTGGTAAATGGGAGACGAAGGAGGAACTTGGTACACTCGATTGAGGTTGGAGAGGAGATGTTCCATGGTGAGGAGGAGGTTGCAAAGGCAGCTATGGACTACTTCAGGGGCATGAACAGGCACGTGCCACACTGTGGGTCAAGGTGGCTGGGCCTCGGTGTCAATTACATTTTCGCTCCGGATTCGGAGTCGTTGACGAGGCCCTTTAGCTTGTAGGAGGTATATGAGGAGGTCTTTGATTTGAATGCAGACGGTTGTCCTGGGCCTGACGACTTCCCATTTTTTCTTTAGGGAGTTTTGGGAGGGGATCACACAAGAGGTCTTGAGGGTGCTAAATGAATTTGCAGAGGGGAACTATGGTTTCGATCGGCTCAAGAGGTCCTTTATCTTTTTACTTCCAAAGAGGGATACCACCGTTAAGGTGGACTATCGCCTCATTACTCTTTCAAATGCAATTTACTTGATTGTGGTCAAGATCCTGGCAAATAGGTTGAGGGATGTTTTATCTAGGATCATCTCTCTAGTGCTGTTTTATCTAGGATCATCTCTCTAGTGCAGCGTGCTTTTCTTCCTGGCATACAACTCATGGACAATGTGATGTTGGCATCTGAGGTTGTTGCAGACTGACGCAGAAGGAAGACACAAGGATTTCTGTGGAATATGTATTTCTCAAATGCTTATAACTTTGTGGATTGGCGTTTCATTTGAGCGTCACTGTTTAGATGTGGATTCCCTGATAGATGGATTTCATGGATGAAGAGATTTGTCATGACCACATCTTGTGCGATTCTGGTGAATGGGCAGCCTAAGGGTGGGTATTTTCATCCACAACGAGGGGTTCGTCGGGGGTGACTACTGGCATCTCTTCTCTTCGTACTTGCCACTGATGCTTTATCAGTTATGTGATCAATCGTGCAGTGACCGGGGGGTTGTGCATTGGTTACTCAAAGGAGGAGATCTCTATCCTGTTCTCAATACCCGGACGACACGATACTCTTCACAGAAGGTGGTTCGGAGAGTTGCAGAGGCATGTCCATAGTTCTAAATTTATTTGGCGATGTTTCAGGACTAAGATTAAATTGGGAGAAATTTGAGTTCGTCCCTTTCAGTTTGGACGATACCGAGATAAAAATTTGTATAGGATGGTTTCATTCTCCGCACAGAGATATGCCATTGCGATACCTTGGGATGTCTTTGGTGTTAGGAAGGATGTATTGGCTGACTGGTTACTAGTGATTGAGATTTTGGAGCAGAGACTATCAGGTTGGAAGTCTTTGTGCCTGTCTAGAGATGGCAGGTTAGTGTTGCTGCATTCAGTGTTGTCCACGATCCCCATTTTCCCCTTTCATCTAGACTTATGCCAAATCAAGGAGGGCCAGAAGGATATTTTCAGATTGACTAAAGGAAGAGAAAGAAAGACAAAAACTCTTTCTTAAGTGAGATGCATCAAGGATGAGGAAGGACATGCGCTTGTTATTTAGAAGGAAATAACGACTAGATGGAAGCATTATTTCCATAGCTTTTCATTAGGGAAGGGAATACAGATTTTACTTTGGGAGATCTTGGTGGTAGTTAATGTTACCTGAATCATGCAAGTTATAGACTGATACAAAGGAAGGGAGTAGAGGAGGCTTTAAAGGTTATGAAACTTGGGAAAGGGGTAGAACATGATGAAATTCCTACAGAAGTTCGAAGAGTTCTAGGTGAATGAGGTTTGACTTGGCTCACAAATTTATTCATTGTTATCTGGCGAAGCAAGAAAATGCCTGAAGAATGGAGGAAAAGCATCGTGACACCTCTTTATAAGAATAAAGGAAACATTCAAAATTGTTCGAATTACAGTCAAACTGATGAGTCATACCATGAAAATTTGGGAACATGTGATTGAAAGAAGATGGAGACAAGTTTCCAAAGTAACTGAAAACCAATTTGGATTCATCTAGGTCGCTTAACTATCGAAGCTATCCACTTGTTGAGGAGAACATTGGAGATTTATAGAGCTAAAAAGAACCTCCATATGGTTTTTATTGATTTGGAGAAGGCTTATGATTCGGTCCCGAGGGAGATTTTTGGAGAAGACACAATTACCTGTCCTATACATCAATGTTATAAAGGATATGTATGATAGGGATTCATCGTGTCTAAGGATCCAATCTGGGAAGACTGACTATTTTGACATTTGCATTGGTCTGCATCAAGGTTTAGCTTTGAATCCATTCATTTTTACTTTAATTATGGACGAGTCGATGAGTCACATTCAAGTCGAGATACCTTGGTGTATGTTGTTTACTGATGATATTGTGTTGATTGATGAGACAAGAGATGGAGTAAATGAGATGCTAGAGGTTTGGAGACATTCCTTAGAGACTAAAATATTTCGTATAAGTAGGGTTAATACTGAATATATTGAGTGCACTTTTGATGGAAACAATAATGAAGGACTCGAGGCAAAGATTGGAGATGGTATAATTTAGAAGGAAGATTCTTTTAGATACTTGGGACCTATTTTGCAACATGATGGGGAAATTGATGGAGATGTTACTCGTAATGCAGGTTGGCTAAAGTAGAGAGGAACCTGTATTGATCTTTGTGATAAGAAAACCATTTGAAAGTCAAAGAAAAGTATTACAAAGCAGCTATGAGACCTGCTTTGCTCTATGGATCAGAATGTTGGCCTGTGAACCATAGACATGTGCAGAGAATGACAGTAGTAGAAATGAGAATGCTAAGGTGGATGTGCGATCATACATGAAAAGATCGGATTCAGAATGATATAATCAGAAGGAAAGTTGGTGTAGCTGCGATAGAGGATAAAATGAGAGAAAAAACACTTAAGATGATTTGGCCATTTACAAAGAAGGTCGGTTGATGCACCAGTTAGAAGATGCTGGATTTTGGATGTTGAGCCGGTTTTTTTGAAGCCAAAAACAGGGGGAGACACTCGGTGGTGTTCGCCCCATAATTTATTTAAAGAAACAGTACACAGGGAATTTACATAGGGAACGAGAGAACGAAGCGAACAAAGCACCTACAAGGCCCACTCATCAACCAATCTCGCGTAGTGCATCTCCACATTTTCTTTGTAGAAGCGTTGCCCAGAGAAGAGAGCAGCATTTCTGCCCAGCCATATTGCCCACAAAATTGCCACGGGCCCAAGGAGCTCCCACCGAGTTTTGCTTCTGTTAGCCACTATCGAACCGCAGAAGGAAGCCAAATCGGATGTTGAGCCGGTTAAGGGAGGGTGAGGAAGGCCTAAGAATATTGGTATGAGACTATCCGAAGGAATCTTAGTTATTTTGATTTAAGCCCGGGAATGACCCAAAATAGATCTGAATGGAGGCAAAAAAATCCATGTAGCTGACCTTACTTAATTGTGGGAAAAGGCTTTGGTGTTGTTGTATATGGACTTATGCCAGTGTGGGTGCGAAGGAGGCTTGAGAGCATCATGAGACGCTTCTTTTGAGCCATCCTCCGGGCAGTCAAATGGATTGCCATTGGTGGTAGATTGGAAGTTGGTTTCATGTTCGAAGGATGATATTTGTCTTGTTGTTTGTAGTTTGGAGCAAGGCCTTAAATGTCGGTTTCGGTCATCATTTCGGTACCGACCAAAAC
This sequence comes from Ottelia alismoides, assembly GCA_037367405.1. Taxonomy (NCBI): domain Eukaryota; kingdom Viridiplantae; phylum Streptophyta; class Magnoliopsida; order Alismatales; family Hydrocharitaceae; genus Ottelia; species Ottelia alismoides. Next base: position 199,308 of record JAZKJV010003999.1, read on the forward strand.
AGAATTTCGATGGAATTTCGACCGAAATTTCGGTCATTTCGGTCATTTTTTGTACTAGGACCCCCATATTTCGGTCATTTCGGTCGAATTTCGATTTCGACTGGATATCGATATTCGATAGAAATTCGACCGAATTTCGCTGAAATTTGAGGCCATGGTTTGGAGGAGATGAATTAGGCACTGCTCAACAAGTGGATCGCTCGTGTCTGGGGTGACTGCGACAATCTGGTTTGCATGTTGCTCAGGAGGATCTATGATACTGGCTCTTCGCTCTCTTGTCCCGAAGATCTTGGGAATGCTCCTTCTTACTCCTGACATGGTGTTTGTGGTGTGATGCATGAGATTCGTCCCTTCTTGAGGCTAGTTCATGGGGATGACACGAGTTTTCGATTTTGGACAGACGACTGGAGTGAGAATCAGACATTGGGAGTAAGGTTCCTGCATCTTTTGGCGTTGGTGCTTAGTGGTAGATGCGTGGGATGGGAATTCTTTTTTCCCTCAGTTCATTTCTGGACTTTCTGATCAGCGTCTGGAAGAACTCTTGGTGATGCTTGTGGAGCTGGATGGTGTGTCGGGGCCTACCGAGGGTCGGGACCGTTGGAGCTGGTGTGATGGGAGCTTCTCGGTTCGAAAGGCATACAAAGCCCTAAAAGGCTCAACGATTTTTGTCCCTGGAGGGTACGTGGTAGATTGTGGGAGAATATGGAAGTGGAAAGTTTCAACGAGCATAAAGGTCTTTATGTGGCTTTTCAGATGGGAGAGTCTGCTGACAGGGGACAAACTGTGTTGTTTGTAGACAACGAACCCTGCATGTTCTCGATGTCAGGAGGAGACCGATGATGCGGATCACTTATTTTTCAGATGTGGGAGCTCCATGGAGGCATGAGAACAGTTTGGGAATCAGGAAGTGTGTACTGATGGCGTGCCTGGCTTCTGGGGGTCTACGGGAGCAAACTGGTATGATATGGAGAGGGAGAGATGTGAGTGTGTGGCTATGATTTGGGCCATTTGGATCGCCAGAAATGGGGTAGTGTTTCGAGTTGATAGAATCTATGGTGAGAATATTGTAGCGCATGCTAGGGCTTTAGCTGTGAGTTGGAACTTGTAATTGTGGGTCGGTGTGTTACTTGTTTACGTGCTTGTAATATTTTTGGGTGATTATTGATGAAGTTTTTGGACACACACCTATGGAAGCTCTTTTTTCTTTCAAAAAAAAGATGCAATAGTGAAACATATCTTCATTTATGCAATTTTGGTCCCTGGGAACCCCCTCATGAGAAGTAAAGTCCACATGAAATGCTAGTCCATACAATTATAAGTTTTAGTGAAATCAACTTTACATATCATGCTCGTGAACTATTAATGTTTTCATTCGGTCCAGGAACATTATAATATCATTAAGGATCTACAGGAGCACCTTTACCCCAACAAAGTACTCTATTTTGGAAGGCACGATGGGTTTGAAGTCCCCCACCCTCTCAAATACCTCCTTCGGTAACATGAAAAATAAGCACTTCGTTCACATGGTCATGACCAGAATTGCCCACTCTAAGCTCATCAACCAGCATCATATCATCCTTCCCTGCTACCTCCACAGTACCCCCCAAAAAGATTGAGAATCCACCCCAGCCGAGCGACCCATAGTCATTCAACTTGAAAACTGCAGTGCTCATCTTATCCATCCGAAACTTCTGAACCAATCTGTTCACCAGCTCTTGATGCAGATTGATCACACTAGTACACAACCACCTCAAGTAGCATCTTCGTACTGTCCTGCTCAACTTACAAAAAGAGCCACCACTGTCCCTTCCACCTCTAGGATATCCTGGATCCTGTCACTAGTTACCACAAGTGAGTGAATAAAGTTACGCCTCCACCTCCGATTAGCCGCAACATGGAAGAGTTTTTGCACCACCCTTCCCGAGCCAATTCTATCTAGATCGTTGCATCCACTGCACCTCACACTTCTTGTCCTCCACCGTCAGTCTCTGCTGAACCTTAGCTCCTCCAGCTCCTCGTTGGTCAGATCCATGCCATCCTTATCCATGTCAAGCAGGGTAATCTCATTCTGAGCCTCCTGAAGCTTCTGATCCAGACTAACACTCTCCTCTTTCTTGTAGTCAATCCGTTTCCTTCCCACCACTGCCAGCTTCAAAACCGCGCTATCGCTGGCCCCATACACTGGCAGCTTGCCCAACAATCTTTGATGCTATATCTTAAATATGCAACTCCTCGCTAGCACTTTGCCATAGTTTGGCTATATCTTAACTTCATGTTTTTTTTTGTTTATCGATCTTTGATGCTATTTCGTCTCAATTTGTGTTATTTCTGAGCCTCAAAAAAAAATTTGTGTTATTTCTGAAATATCTCGGTTTGTAATAAATTATGCTAGGGACAGTTTGGAGATTCTTTTATATTAAATTGGAGATTATAATGCGGGGAACCATATGTAGTGTGATGCACTTTTTCTGATTTAGGAAATGGCATACTTATGCAGTGGCAGAATCTGAAGTTGTCCCATCCTGGCTCTATAGCTTCAATAGGGACTTCTCACGAGCACTGTCCTTTTCAGACCATGAAGCCTTTGACCATCCTGTGGCATGTAAGTAGCAGTTTTATTTATTCCTAGTTATATTTGAGTTTTTTAGTGTTTCCACCTTTTAAATGCTTTTGTTGCCCCTCTTATAATCTGGGACCTAATGTATATACTTTAATCTTAATGTCTATGCATCTCTTTTTTCGCCCTCTAGTGATTTGGGCCTAATTGTATGCAATGAATGATCATACAGGTCTCTTAGTTGTCTCATCAGAAGACGAGGAACCTATGAACAGATTTGTTGATCTGTTTAACACAAATCAGCTGCCTGTGCATCTGAGTGATAATGCGATGGATCCCAAAATTCCAAAACATTATCTCTTACTCCACGATGGACATGTTGGTACAACAGAGAAGTATAACAATTGGTTCTCTTGTCTTTCATTTTTTTGGATATTTCTTACACGATCTTATGGAGTTGTGAAGGATTAAATCGTCTTTTTGACATTGTCATGATAAATTTTAATAGCTCTGCTTACAGTTGGGTTGTCTTTCCCTCCCTCTGAACAACCTTCGTTTTTCGTTTCTTACTGCTTGTCCATTTGCTTTTCTTTGCTTCTTTAAACATCCATACGATTTGAATTGCTATTTATAATGACGACTTTTTACACACTTCTACTTGCAATATTTTCCTGGTTAAACTAGAAATCATTTTAACCCCAATGTGTCAGCTGCAGCACTAGCACGGGCCTAGTTCGAGGGATGTATATATATATATATATATATATAAAGAAGCTGCATTTAGGAAAAAAATATGTAAAGAAGTTAATCTTGCTTATTGGCATCTTAAAATTGCCCAAATGGGTGGTGTATGTACTCGAAAGGAGATATGGATTGGTAAGTGGAATATTTGTAATTGAAGAACCCTTGATGTGGTGAATATGATCTGAGGAAAAGTTGATAAAGTAGCTGGGTTGGGTCTGATTTTCAAGGTTTAAATCATTCTAACTATCATCAAATATTGCTTTAATTCTATTTATTATGGTAGATAAAGTTTCAGAGGAGAGCAATGGTGGTAAGGACATTGGCAGAAATGGTTCCGAATATTATTTGTTCTTGGTTCCCTCGAACTTGTTTGGGAAAGGATAGAGGGAATTCTCGTAGAGGAGAGCAATGATGGTAAGAAGGATATTGGCGGAAATGATTCCTAATATTATTTGTTCTTGATTCCCTCGAAGCTGGCTTGGGAAAGGATAGAGGGGATTCTAGGAGGGTGTCATGTACCTTGTCCCCTATGTGTCGAGCATGTTGCTTGTCGATGGGTCTTTACGACCAAACAGACACCTGATGGTTCTGTTGATAGATTGACGGCCAAGCTTCTAACCAAGTGCTTCACTCAGACTCATGGCATGGGTTACCTTTTTCTCCAGTGGTCATGATGGGATTTATCCACACTATTCTTTCTGTTGCTGCTAATGAGAACTGACCCATCTTTCAGTTAGATGTGAAGAATGTCTTTCTATATGGTGACCTCGAGGAGGTCTAAATGATGCAGCCACTGGTTACTTTGGCAATGGGGAGCAGATATGCCGACTTCGAAGGCTATTATGGCCTAAAGCAGAGTCCACGAGTTTGGATTGACATACTTTCCACCAAGATCGACTCTCTTGGATTCCACATGATTAAATCTGATTTTCGATTTTTGTTAGATGACGGTCCACTAGCATAGTTATATTGGTTGTCTATGTTGATGATATGGTAGTTACTGGTGATGATGAAGCATGCATTATAGAGACCAAGGCCTTCCTCTAGAAGGTATTTGTCACCAAGAACCTTGGTCTGCTCAGATACTTCCTTGGCATTGAGGTGATTCACACTAGAGCGATTACACATATCCTTTCGGAAGTATTGCTTAGATATTCTTACAGGCGTTGGATTACTTGAATGCAAACCATCTGGCATCCTAGTAAAACTGTGAAAACATACTACATCCACGGTTCCTAAGTTTGAGAATACTATGCGATATAGAAGACTAGCGGACAAATTGCTTTGCCTCACTGTCAGTAGGCCATATATGTCGTATGATGTGAGCAGAGCCAACCAACACATGGAGAAACCTCTCTATATTCATTGACAAGATGTTCTTCAAAGATATATTGCTTCGGTATTTGAAGGATTCTCCAGAGAGATGCCTCTTCTATGGGGTCAATGGCCACATTGATGTCACTGCTTACACTGATGCGGATTATGCCAGATCTCCCATTGATCAACGATCGACTACATGTTATGCTATGTTTGTTGGCGGCAACCTTGTTACATGTTAGAGCAGGACACAAGCATGGCTTCTAAACTTAAATAAAACACTGAGCATATTATAATAAGTTTGCTTATAAAAAAAGCAAAACATATAAGAATATGGTATCTCCAAGCAAAAAATTGGTCGATTAGTGTACCTAGTCAGAATTAGTCGGTACTCGGTCGGCCACCCCACTGACTAGACTAGTCGGGCCAGTCGGGCGACTTTTATAACCCTGGTAACAAATACTCCAACAATAAATTATACAATTCACTGCTGGGAGAGGATAATTGAATGGAGGTTAGGATGAGTTTTAATTGTATCTGACATTCAAAATTGATTCATGCTTGGAAGGTTTTCAACCGCCGCAAAACGCCTTTTGAGATGCATGAGGGGATTTGTAGGAAGAAGGACAGATCTTTATATTGGTTTATTATTTTGAGAAGGTTTATTATAAAGTCGATGTAAGTATTAAGGAGAGGAGCATCAAGCAATATAAACAATGAGCAAAGAAGCAAATGTAAGTATTAAGGAGAGGAGCATCAAGCAATATAAACAGAGTAAAGAAGAAAATGTGGTGATAGATTGAGGAAGCCATTCGTTCATGAGGGGATCGATGCTCTTTGTTCTCGAGGCACATAGACCTTTGTCGAACTTGTTAAGGATGCATCTATTGTTGCAGTAGGTGGGCTCTATCACTAAGTGCTTGCTTGATGAACTAATTGAGAGACAGGAAGGCAATCTCATTGCCAAAGGCTACACTCAGACTTGTAGGGTGGATTATTTAGAAACCTTCTCTCTAGTTGCTCGTCTTCCAACCATGCATATTTTGATTTCTCTTGCCATCGAGTTGTCATGGCCACTTCATAAAAAAAGCAACTCATTGTAAAGAATGCTTTTTCATGCTCTATAACATTATCCGAGAAATAAATACAAAGACCAACGCGTCCTTCGGCTTTTCATACTCTAACCTTCTCCATGTACATTCTTTCTCCCAGCAATATAGACCCATTCTGCACAAGCCATATATGCCATAAAATAGATGCTACCCAAACCTTGGCTGGGCTACTCCCGTGTCCCATATGAACATATTTCTATCTAAAAAATGGGTTGATTTTGTAATGAAAATATCAAAACAAGAGATGGTGTGCCTTAAGTAGATTTAAGATGAGAGAAATATGATTAAGGTTGTTGAGAATATGCAAGAAAGGTCTATCCTCCTGGTTCAAAAGGTGAAAACAGTTTTTCTTGATGGAGCTGGTGAGACAGATTTGCTATTAGGAAAGACCATAGAAGTGATGGAACTGTTAAATATAATTTGGCGTATTTAATCTAAGTTTGTGTATGTCCTAGGGAATTTAGAGGCAGTGGATCTATGTGTAACATGGGGGAAGAGGCTTAGATTTGGATTTGATTTCATTTTGGTGATCGGCATGATATTGTATGTACAAGTATAAAAACGTTAGTTTGGGTGTTTCTAGTTCAAGATTGCAGTGAAAAAAGTGGGCGTTACGTTAAGCTTGTTTTGGCCGTCTGAGTTTGATTCAGCACTCCACGGGATTGGCAAATATTAGCTAAGTTTGACGCGCTATACTTAGGCTCATGTTTGGCGAGTTAGGGTTGGTCTGTAAGACGGAAAAACAAGATTCTTTTTGAAAAGAGACGAAAAACGAGATTATTTGGTTGTTTCACATGTTTTTGCTGATTCAACTTGGATTCGGGTGTTTTGGAACCTTAGCATGTATTTTTAGTTTTCTATTTTGATAGGGCATCAATTAATTTAGGTCTCCGCTTGATGTGGAAGAAGTCTTTCCTTTTGCTTCTGGTTGGATCTAAGAATCTACGCACATCTCCTTCCTTTTCTCAGAAAAGGAAAAAAAACCATCTATAAGTGACACTGATCATACTATTGTTACTGGTTCCTAATCTTAGCTTTGGCTGTCTTCTGTATGACCAAAGTAAATATTATACAATATTTTAAAAATTGAAGGATATTTGTTGAACATTCGTTTACTCTTTCATAAGGTGCTTTATTGTTAAAATTGGTCATTACATACATATATTTAAAGGATCTCCTATGATTGGTGTCATGACTTCACGTATATTTAAAGGTATTGTATGCTGATTGATCCACACGTTTGGCTATAATATTACTTGTTGGGGCACATTTTTCTCAGTTTTTTAGGCATTTGAGCGATGATGCTTAAGTACCTGGAGGTTGGAAAGTATCGCGAGAGAAGGGGTAATAGACCTCTGTCCAACCCCAAGCTGATTTAGGAATGAGTCAGTTGCAGAAATCGACGAATAAACTGCCAGCGGTGCAAAGCTGGCGAAGAATGTGCTAGCCTGTGTTGAGTGCATAATGCAATTAATCAGCTACCACAGGCAAGGGTGGTATGTTCGTGAGTGTCAAGTGCGCTACCATATAATCATGGTTAAATTATGAATATAGCGCTTGTCAGATTTTCCATAATAGTAATAAAAAAGAGTCAAATTACGCCATTATGATTACCATAGATTAAGCAATTTCGATATCTTGTTTTTAGTCACTATCCACGGAGGAGAAAGGGGCTATCCTAAGAAATATCTGCATTTTTTAATCATACGTCTAGAAGAACTAAAGAAAGATATAAAGATGGAAAATCTGTCTAAGCGTTGAGGGATCTATTCCTCAAAGTTGCAAAGGGATGGAGCCCTCTTTTTGTCCTATCTTCTTTGTTCTTGCTCGTCCTATTACATATAAGATAGGAGCCTCCTCCATTTCCTCTTGCGCCGATAGATGGAAGACCAGCCTGTAGGCAGCGCAATGACTTTATTGATTGAGGCCTGTATTCATTCCCTTAGACGGATTGGTCCCTGCTCCTTTTTCTACCTACTTGTTCGACACAGTTTGTGTTACAAGCTAAATAAGTACTTCCGGGGAATGATCTTTTAAGCGGGACATATGCCTTCACACATTTTGGATTAAGCTTGCAGATGGTCTTGCATGATTTGTGTTCAGTCGACATTATTATTGGGCATGTACTCGTTTCATTAGCTTGCTTGTGGCGCCTTCCGTTGTGCTACAAAACGGTGCTCATACCAGAAACAAAAAGAACTTGTCAATTTGGAACATGTGATCCTTTTGCTAGTGCTGGCTGGTTATTTATCTGAGTTGCATTTAATTGAATTTATAGAACTCTGGCGTTTTTACTTGAAAATGGCAATTAGCTCGTCATTGCACCTTGCATGCATCAACTGACTACTTTTATTTTTTTTTTTGAGAAATAAGAGGGCGGGTACCAAGCAGGTGCATAACCACTTCAATTGACTTTATTGTGTATACATGAACTAATGTTATGACTGGATTTCTTATGAAAGGGCTTTGAGCGTATTGTCTGAAATGCGTGGCACATTTGGCTTGAGTGACTGTAGACTTCTGTGCATTAACTCGCTGAAGGGTGTTGCTGAAGAATGGAGAGAAAATCCTTGGGTTGATTATGTATGTTGATGCTGCTAATGTTAAATCACAGCTAGTGCTTTGTTATGCTTTACTATCTATAATTTGGTATGTCCGTTTTATCAGAAAAACAGTTCTTCCAGTGAGGATAATGCTTGCTGCCTTAGCATTGATGATTTTAATGAGGTAAGAACTAGATTACATGATTTAATGGCATGCAGTGTTTCGTTAGGGGTTCTTTATGGCTTGGCATCCGACTGGTTAATTTTATTTTGTCATCAGTTAGTAAAAAATTGAATTTTGTTATAGCTGGGTTAATCAAGATTTGCATTTTGATCAAGTTTTTCATTGTTCTTAGATAAAAACATTCATGCACGACCTGTCTTCCAAAAAGATAATCCCTCATCTCGAGACAAAAATACGCACTCTCAATCAACAGGTAGTTCTTCGATGTTAAATTTTTTTGATATGCTAATGTCATTTTAATTTTAAATTGGTTTGGCATCAGGTTTCTGCCACCAGAAAGGGTTTTAGAAATCAAATAAGAAACCTCTGGTGGAGAAAAGGAAAAGAGGATGCACCGGAAACTCCAGATGGTCCCATGTGAGTGCCGATAAGTATATTCTCGGTTATTATTACTACCGTGTTTCTTTTTTACACTTTTTTGTTTTGTTTTTCATCAAGGTACACATTTAGCTCCATCGAGTCTCAGATAAGAATTTTAGGTGATTATGCATTCATGTTGCGTGATTACGAACTTGCTTTGTCTAATTATCGGTTGCTGTCTACTGATTATAAGCTTGACAAAGCTTGGAAACGCTATGCTGGTGTGCAGGTGAATGCCTTTCTTTTATTCTTTAATCATACATGTTTTTTTATAATCATTAAGTAGCTTTCTTGATGCAGTTGTGGTATCAGGTCACTAGATTCAAAATCATGGTACTCAATTTTTGTGAGTTAAAAACCTGGTACACAATTTGTCTAAACTATCATGAATGAAGCTTGTGGTCTAGAGTGATTGGAATAAAAATCATGGTTTATAAACTTTTTCAAAGTTGGTTCTCGTGGGTTGGCGATTGCAACTTTCTGTCAGAGGGCGGTTATCTAATCTTACTCAAGTTAGTGCTATTGCACTTCCTTTCTTCTTCCTTGCCATTTTTAGATTACCAAATATCGTAGAGACCCACATTGCTGTTATAAATTGGGGCCCTCTTGGAACGGGCCTAAAAATGATGCAATTGATATAGAACAACTTGGGATATGATATGCAGGTTTGTAAGTTAAGGCGTCTTAGGATTAATCAACTTTTAAAATACTTTTGTGATGCCTGTGAACAAATTGGATCGTGAAGTTGATAGGGGATGGGAGTCACATATACAAAAAGAGCAACACCACCACCTTGTCCCATGCTAGATAGGGCTGCATGGTCTTTCTTAAATGGCACTTACGTGGCAAGGTACTGCATTCTTGCTATGATACCTTTATTACTTCGGCGTTTTTGCACTAGGTGGGTCATCATCATTTTGCTCAGGAATTTGTGCTGTCGTGTTCGGACAAAGCTTGTTACTTTAGGAATTGTTGGAGGAAAAATATAAATTTTGAGTTCTCTTATTGAAATCATAGGGCTCTCTTATATAGGAGAAAAGCCCTGGGTAAATTACAAGGGATGTAAATGAAAGAAGAGAAATAAGGAATAAATATAAAGAGATGGAAATATCTCAACACCCTCCTCAAGCTGGAACATATATGTCTATCAAGCTCAGCTTGGAACATCTCTGAAAAGGTCCTCTTGCAAGGGCTTTGGTGAAAATATCAGTTGTTTGATCTCTAGTAGAAACATGGGATATGGACATGAGACCCTTCTGGATCATGTCTCTGGTATAGTGGCAATCCACCTCTATATGCTTGGGCAGTTCATGAAATGCATGATTATTGGCAATGAATAGAGCTGTTTGATTGTCACATAAAAGCTGGATGGAAAGAGGAATCTCAACCACAAGACCAGTCAAAACCGATCTAACACACATCATCTCTGTGCTCCCCTGTGCCATGGCCCTGTACTCAGATTCTGCATTGGATCTAGCAACAACTGTCTGCTTCTTGCTTTTCCATAACATGAGAGAGCTCCCAACAAAAATAGCAAAACCAGAGAGCTTGTCACGACCAATAGTAAAATTGTGGACAAATGCCACAGACCCAAAGACCCTGAGAGTAAGGGAGAATGTCCTTTTCGGAAACACAATTAAGAAAGGAACCTTTTCTCCAAGGATAGTAGAAGGAATGCGGTTCACCAAGTAACATGCAATGAGGACCGCATCACCCCAGAACGAATGAGGAGCTTGACTCTGAATCAAAAGAGTCATCGTGACATCCAAAAGATGACGATGTTTGCGTTCAACAACACCATTCTGTTGCGAAATGTAAGCACAAGAAGTCTGATGAATAATACCAAAAGATTTGAGAAAGTAAGACATATGTAAAGTAGAAAACTTCAAGGCATTGTCAGTGCAAATAAACTTCACATTAGCAGAAAAAATGTTCTTAGTCTCAATAAGAAATGATTTAATAACATGACCATCTTCAAACTTATTCTTTAGTAAGAAAATCCAAGATAATCTAGAGAAATCATCTACAACAGCCATATAGAACTGATGTCCCTGATGATCGGGAACACGACTAGGATCCCATATATCAAAATGAAACAACTGACTACTGTGACGACTCTGACGACTCGAAAAAGAAGAACTGTTAGAAAATAAGAATGCAGATGTGGAATCAGAGATAAAGAAATAAAAAACATTGAAGAATGCGAGATTTTACGTGGAACAGTACTCCGTAAGGAGCGGGATGAAACCCCTGGAGAACGCCTTAAAGGGATGATGTATGCATTGCACTTTCTCATTGGATACAGGAGGTCTGGGGCTCCTTATATAGCCTCCACAGACTCTCCAAGTCCCACCAATCGTAGATGTGGGACTAAACTCTGGATGTGGTAAATAGATCTTGGAAGGATCCATTTACCTATCTACACATATAAATGACGCATGCTCTAACACTCCCCCTCAAGCTGGAGTATGTAATGCTCATCTTGGACAAATAGAAAGAAATCACTCAAACTCACAATGCAAGACACTACAAAAAATATCAACTCAACTCGCACAACTGTCGGCTGCTGTTGAGGACGTTGCTTCTCATGCCGTGCAGGTGAAGAGGAACAAATGGGATGGAGTGTGAGTCAAACTGAATCTCCTCGTCAGAGAGCATGTGCTCTGTACTGCGTCTGTCAGAGTCACTGCAACTGAAAATGAGTATGTACTTGGAGATCTCTAGCTCGCCATGTCATGTAGACAACTGCTCCATCTCTCTAAAGGGCCGAACTGAAAAAGCTGTGGAGACATCCTCGTCGGAGTCCACGGTCACTAGAGAATGGAGTCTGAAAAAGTCTCTTCGTCAGAGAATTGTGTCTCTCCCATACTGGCTTAGAGAGTGGGATCTCTACTTTGGAGTCCCTATGGAACCAAATAAAAACCCTAGCCTATATGGCATAGGGAATGTGATATCTACTCTGGAGTCTCTATAGAATACATGAAAATTCTGACCAAAACGAAAGATGGGGATCACACAAAAGATGGCAAACATATGCACATCAAAGTGAAGATTTGGAATCTGATCGTCGAGTCTGAATATATGAAGTGTAGAGTCTGGAAAAATCTGGCCCAGCTTCTGGACTGGAGAATCTGAAATGCGGCCTGTAGAACTCTACACAATACTACCCCTTTCTCCCATACTTATCGAAAAACAATGGCATCGACAAAGTTGGGAGAAAACAAGAGAATGGGGGAAAACATGAATCATATGAGCCGTCTACAAGTTTTTTTCCGGCTTTTCTTTTCATTTTTTTAAATATGCCGTTCAATTTTTCTGGCTTTTCTCGTAAATTTTTTCGTACGATTTTTCGTACGATATCTCTTTTTTCCCCCTTTTTTTAACAAAAAATCTCGACCAAAAAGGCCCAACGCTCTATTTCTCTCTTTTTATAACATCAACCCACTGGGCTTTCTTTCTTCCTCTCTTTCTCTCTTTTTTAAACTCTCCCTCTTTTTTTTCTGAATACACGGCAGCCGCAGGCACCTTGGGCCTCTTCTCTCTCTCTCTTTAATAACAGACGGCCCACTTGGGGTCTATTTTGGTTTCCCAACTGGGAACCCTTTCTCAAATAGTCATCGCCCCCCATGGGGGCCCTTGCTCATCGCGCGCTACCCCTCGATGGGGTTTGCATCTTGTTCGGTGGAGCCGCCACCTGTGCCTGCAGGAGATGGAGGTGATCATTCGAGGGGAGCCGTATGCGCGAGAGGGATCTGCGCTGATCGGAGTTGAAGGCAACGAGGAGGTGATCTTCAGCAGCATCGCGCGTCAGTTGCTCTGAACGAGATAAGGGCCTGCTATTGGGCTCCGGGAGTGCGTCGCCCTGCACGAGAGAAGGCAGTGAGACAAGAAGCGATCGACTGAGAGAGGCTGCGGCGAAAACACTGCTACCTTTCCCGCTACTGTTCATTGCTATTCTTTTTGCTCTTTTGTATGTTTTTCTCTCTGTCGTGGTCTCAAGATCAAATGGATATTGAATGTAAAACATTCTTTCAAGAGTGGTGGAGGAGCATGGGGCGAAGGAGCAAGGGGCTAGAGGAGGAGGATGGGACGACAATGGAGGAGGGGGCGAAGGAGTAGGGGGTTGAAGGAGGAGGATGTGGCAGAGGAGGAGGAGGAAGGAGCGATGGGGGAGGAGGGTGGGCTAGAGGAGGAGGCGGATTTTTTTACTATTATGCTCCTCTTAACTTTACCACGGTTTGTATAAACCATGGTTTAGTTTAACTCATTGACGCTGAAACTAACGGAAGGGCACAAGTGATAACGGTGTAAGAAGTCGTGGACACAACTCATATTTCAAAAAAGGAGAGGCATAACTGATATTGCAATATTTCGGAAGGGCACAAATGATAAAAATCCATATACTTATGCCCCTACCTTTTTTAATAACACTTGTGCCCCTATATTCTTACACAATTCACACAATTCACAGTATTGCCCTTCCATTATTACACTTATGCCCATATATTACATTAACAGAAGGCAAGTACTGTGAATTTTGCAAGAACATTGGGGGACGGATGCCATTGCAAAAAGGCAGGGGCATACGTATATTTTGAAAAACTTAAGGGGGACACACGTGTAAAAATCCCTATTTTCAGTGAGTACATTGGTGAATTCAGTTTGATTGATATCAAGAACTCAGTCTTCATGTCAAATTTGAAAGTCATCCTTGGTCAACGGCTAATAGTATCTTGAATTCAAATCAATATTGGAGAAGATGTGTCTCTCTCAGTGAAGTTCATTGTGGTCTTATTCCATTGATCATCTAATCTTGGGGGAGGGGGGGGGGTATCGGTTCTTAATCATGGTATTATTCCACTTATCAGTACCCGTCTGCATCGTCCATCTTTCTTCTTGATAAAGGAAATGTCTCTTACAATGAAGCTCATGGTTTATATGTAACCCTCCTCAATACTTCTTGGGCTGTGTCTATAGTGTATGCAGCTCCATGAGTGCCATTAGATACAAGATGATGAAAATTGACCCCATCTCCATTGCCAGCGAGATAGGGTTTCAATGAGTTGAAATATGATGGGATCATATGGTTGTATTTTAAGGGGCTTTACAAAAACCACTTCTACTGTTACTTCTTGCATGAAATCCTAGACTCACCGACTTTATTGCAATTCATCATTTCATGTCTTTCCTGCTCCTGCTCAATTCTATTCTTTTTGATCTCCAGTATGTTTTTATCTCTGCCGTGGTCTCAAGATCAAATGGATATTGGAAGTAAAACATTCTTTCAAGAGTGGATCCATTGGATTTCTCATTTCTTCCCGCTTCCTTCGTGTATTTCTCCTTTTTCCTTTCCTAGTTTGCCTTCACTACATCCCCCACGGATGAGTTGGACATTTGGCCACATTCTTGTGGCCACCAACCAAATGTTGTTCAACTCTTGTGATTCTACCTCTTTCAAGTTTCTTTCTACAGAGCTTGGATTTAGCCATGGATTTGTTGCCATCTAATGCACATCATACATCCATCCAGCCTTTCCATGATTGATCAGCATCATGACTGGTTCTGGAAGACATGATCTTTGTTTATCAATATGCAGTTGGTTTATCGTTTAGTTAGAACCTGCCTATACATATAATATATTTGTATGAAAATAGCATGGTGAGAATTTAATGCATTGGTTGGATCTATCTTATTTAGCTGAGATGCAACTTATAGTTTCGATATGGCTCACTAAGCTTACACCAACACTTATTAAGCTCCCATCAAACACGATGTCAAATGTCTAAAAAATTAAATATAACATGGAAAACTTTGATTTAGAAAATATAAAGCTTGGATCTTACTGTAGATGCGGAGAATTTTTACTTTGATTTGATTTATAAAGAAGAATATCAAGATAGACCAAGTTTGATGAACAAATCTTGCAATAAAATACGAAAATAAGAGGAAAATGTCTTAATATCTTTTCGAGACCAAAGAGGATTAAACAAGCTATGGTGTCCGCCCCATTTTTTTAAAGATTAACAAACGTTACAGAGATACTTACAATACTCAGGAATCTAGAAGAAATCTATCATGGAAGTGTACATTTTTCGGAATAAAATCTCAGAGAAGAAAAAATAGGAATCTAGAAGAAATCTATCATGGAAGTGTACATTTTTCGGAATAAAATCTCAGAGAAGAAAAAATAGTCCCATTGTGAGCCAGCCAAATTGCCCATAAGGTAGCCACATGCAACAAGAGCTCTTTCCTAGGAAGATGTTGTTCTCGAAATAAGGATTCCCAAAATGATTCCAAGCTTTAAAAATTCAGCGAAATAACCCCAATCTCTGGCCAAACTGCAGATGTCTTCGCGCACTAGAAAAAAAGATGTTCCACCGTTTCGATATGTGTTTCGCAAAGGGCACATTTGTTGGAGATGGCTGATAGTGTTCTTTCACAACGGTCCGTTGTCATAATCCGACGTTTTCTCATTAACCACATAAAAAATCAATTCTGTTTGGCAGTTCGAGGTCCCAAATAAACTTGCAATCACGAACCATGACATCCTCCTAGGTGGTGGGGGCCTTGTAATAGTTATGTATGCACGTTTCATTGAGAATATTCTGTCCTTCCATATCCAATGGTTACGCCCAGAAGACGGGCACTCCCTACGTCTGAGCGGAGATACTCGTCTAATCGTTGATCAGAAAAATCTTACAAGAATGAAGGCATCCAATTGCCGTCAACCCAACAATCCTATACCGTTGCATTATGATCAACAACCAGAGCAAACATGTAGGGGTATCGTAAAGAAAAAATCCCATCACTTGTCCAGTTATCAGTCCAGAAGGCAAAAAAAGAACCGTCACCAAGCACCAGTCTGAACATACCCTGAAAACGAGGCATTACTTTGGGTACTCCTTTCCATAACATCGATGGCATATAGTATCTTTGTTGTGTTAAACTACCCTGAATCTCAATGTTATAAATATTGCGGACTAGGCGACAACATAAATCTTCACTTCTACCCTAGATCCTACTCACCCACTTGAGAAGCAGAGCCTTATTCATGGAGTCCAGACGAGTAATCCCAAGACCTCCCTCCGATTTGGGAAGAGTAACCGTCTCTCAACCAACGAGATGAATACCCGACCCCTCCTGCCCATTCTTACCCCAGAGAAAATGCCGCATGATCCTTTTGAGACGTCATCTAATGCCAATGGGGAGAAGTCTGGAAGACATTAAAATAACGAGGATAACAGAGAGAACGTCTTGCAGGAGGGCTAACCGTCCACTATAGGATAAAATAGCTCGACAGCCAGTCAGACAGCTTCAACCTGCCAGAAGAGAGGGGTAAGCCCAAATAACTGATTGGGAGAGAACTACTAGCCGTTCCCAGCTAGTCACACCCCTCAAACACTTCGTTAACTAGCAAGCCAAAGGGGATAGCCTTTGATTTACCATGGTTCAAGTTCAAACCTAGCAGTTTGCAAAAAAAATCCACCGTGGTTGCCATACTTTAAACATTTCCTTGTCCCCCTTTATAAAGAAAATGGCATAGGCTGCATATTGCAACAATGGAACAGAGATCCCATTCGATTTTTAGCCAGATGTGAGATCATTTGCCATCACTTGTTCCACCATGCACGGTAATACATCAACAACCACAAAAAAGCATAGGTGCAAGAGGACAACACTGTCTGACTCCCCACTGTGGCTAGAAAAAACCTCCTTCAGGCCGCCCATTAATTTAGACAAAAAAAGATGACGTTGTGACGCATCGTTTCATCTAAGAGATCTACAAGTCCGGGAAGCCATGTCTAGACATTGCCATCCATAAAAGCGCCAATCAACTGTGTCATAAGCTTTTGAGAGGTCCACTTTCCAAAGTACTCCCCTTGTTTTTTTCCTTCTCCATTCCGCTGTAATCTCCGTGGCCATAACCAAACTATCCGCAATCTACCTTTCAGGAATGAATGCTAACTGGAGCTGCGGAATAATAAGATCCAGGACCTTGTTTAATCTAATTACCAGTATCTTGGCCACTATCAAATAAATGGCGTTTGAAAGTGCTATTGGGGGATAGTCTTCTATTCTCTCGTAAGCCTTCTTCTTAGGTAGCTAGAAAATGAGCGCCTTGTTTAGTTTTTCAAACCATGCAGTTTCTCTAGCAAACTCCACCACATTAACGACATCAGTCCCAACGATTGACCAGAATTCATTGAAGGAAAAAAATGGGTAAACCATCTGGACCTGGTGCACCATTCGCATTCAGGTTCCAGAAAGCTACCTTCATCTCCTCCTCTGTGAATTCTTGTATTAGGTTACTAACATGTTCAGATGGGACCAATGCACCTTGGTCTATCCACCTCCAAGTCCGAGAATCAACTCTTCTGGAAAAATCAAAGAAATGATCAACTACGGCACACCCCATCTCCCTATTCCCCTCTATACTTCTCCCATTAATCTGGACAGAATGGATTGAATTTTGGCGACGTCTTCCACTGGTTATTTGATGGAAATAAGCTGTGTTTGCATCTCCCTCTTTGGGCCACAAGTTCCGAGAGCGCTGCTTCCATTCCGTCACTCTCTTCTTGTCTTCCACCACGATGACTCTCTGCGCTGTCAGTCTAACATTGATCTCTTCTTCCGATAGATCTCTGGTGTCCTCCAATCTATCCAGGCGGTTCACCTCTGCCTCTACCTCAACGCGAACTGCTTGCCTAGCTTCACGGATCTCCTGTTTGTAAGTGCAGAATCTCACTCGTAAAGACACCAGCTTCTGTTTGTAAGGTCTTAATAAAACTGAATTTCGAAATTCAACCAAGAGGAAGCGAGAGAAAGTACTCACCAAGAAGCAGCAGTCGCAGAAAGAAACTTTCTCCAGCAACAGTGACAATGGCCGTGACAATGTTTATGGGAGATGAATCTCGGATTCTGGTCTGTATTAGACAAGATCTTACATATTTATGAGTGTACACTTTGGTTTCACTTATGTCATCAAGATGCCCCTGATGTTGGCTGCTGGGCAAGATCCAAGAAAACAGTAAAGAAATGATACCGGTATGGGACAAGTTTGCGAAACAATATGTTGAATTATGCTCATGTTGCAATCTTATACATTGGGCCACTATGTGTAGGGACGACTTAAAATTAAGGCAATCTTCTGTTATTTTAAGTTAGTTGAATTTTGACAAGTGGTACCCGAACCTAAGTTAAGCTTTTCCCACATTATCCTCTAAGTTGTGCTTCCCCTATTTTCCCTCTTTCTACTGTTACAACAATAGTTGTTTGATCAGGAATGATCCTTGTTTTCTCACATCCAGTGCAACCTTATTGATGTTGATGATTACAAAGAGAGTTTTTTTCATTCTGATCAGTATGTTTCTTGTATTTCGTATGAACTGCGCTAAAATTTCTATTCTCACACAGGAAATGGTTGGGCTTTCTTTATTTATGTTAGACCAATCAAGGAAGGATTCTGAATATTCTATGGAAAATGCTTTTAACGTGTATTTGGTAAGTATTATAATATTCATTTTTAATGTCTTTTAATTTCGTATTTATATTTGTTGTTCCTTCTACTTTATTTGAGACTACCTGAATTCTTAAAGCTGCTTATAATTTGCTCACTAATTGTTGTATGAATTTGATCCCCAACTATTGAGTTGTAACAAAAAGTTATTAAACATTTTTTTAACCCAGCAAAGACGTTTCCTTCCCTTTGCCCCTCCCTCTTCATTGCTCATCTTTTTTCTATTTCTTCATGCTTTTTATTGATCCTCACGGTTTCCATGATAGAAAAATGTTTTTCAATGTATTTTCTTTTTCTCCTACACGTTTCCTATAAAAACCCCCCACAATTTCCATTAGTAGATGTTGGGAAAAAAGAGAAACTTATTTTATTCCTTGAGTCCTAGGCTCTCTTATATAGGGAGATACCACAAATTACATAAAGTAGATAGAGAGAAAAGAAAATAGATATATAAATATGAAATATATTTCTACACTCCCCCTAAAGACGGAGCATAGATATCTATCATGCTCAACTTAGATGAACACTTCTGGAAGGAACCTCTAAGTAAGGCTTAGGTGAAAATGTTTGCCGTCTGATCCCCTGAGCTGACATGGGATGTAGAAATGAAGCCCTTCTGGATCATGTCATGTATATAATGACCATCAACCTCAATGTGCTTTGTCCTCTTGTGGAATGCAGGATTATTAACAATGAATAAGGCAACCTGATTGTCGCATTCCAGTGACATGTAGATCTGTTAGGACTGCTCGTACCCACGTCACTTCTGTACATGATTGTGCCATAGCTCTATACTCAGATTCAACACTAGATCTAGCAACAACAGTTTGCTTCTTACTTTTCCACGAGATGAGTGAATCTCCAACAAATATAGCAAATCCTGATGTGTACTTCCTGTCCTTGGGGCACCTACATAGTCTGCGTGTGCGCATGCTGAGATAGTAATAGTGCCCCCATTTTTAAATAGCAGATCTGCACCTGGGGATGATTTAAGATATCTTAGCATCATCTGTAAAGCATCCATATGTCCCTGACAAGGTTGTTCCATGATCTGGCTCACCCGACTGACTACAAATGAAATATCGGATCTGATAGTGGTAACATAAAGAAGCTTTCCTACCAGTTTCCTGTATCTTCTCATGTCAACCTCTTCAGTATCATCATCATAGAACTTCATGCTTGGATCCATGGGTGTAGTAGCAGGTCAACATCCAAGCAAGGCCTCAAATGTCGGATTTCGGTTTCGTTTCGGTAAGCCCAGAAAAGGAATTTCGGTGGAATTTCGGTGGAATTTCGGTGAAATGGTCGGAAATTGGGAAAACGACTTGAAAACTCATTTTTTCAAAATTTAAGATTTGTAATGTTGTTTAATCAATAAAAGAGACATAAATACAAGTTTGTTTACTTATAATAAGATGTTATAATGTTCAGTACCTTAAAATAATGATTTCGGTCATCATATCGATGACCGTCCAGAGTGAAATTTCATATTTCAGTACACAGTTAAATTTTGGCATTCAATTTTTCTATCAATTCTCAAAAGAATAATAATACTTTTATTTAAAAATAAAATAAGACACACACACAAACACGAATATTTTAACATGTATGCCAAAATAAATGCATAGTAGAGCTTGCGATCGTAAAATGTATGTTATACGAGACACAAACAAATTAATTAACACCAAGAAATTGTGTAGCATTCATAAGCACAATCTACGTCCAACCTAATAGTAGAAAAATAGTTACAGTCAAAGACTTGGAAGGTTATTAACAACCTACCACACATACAGACACACATACTCCTTATAGTAGAGAGAAGTAACAAGAGAATCCTAGAAAAGAACAATCTTCTAATGTCTTGTGAGTTAAAATGATGCAATGTAATGTATTAATATGTAGGGCCTAGGAAAGCCCGGAAAAGATATGCAAGTAAAAGAAGAACTCTGAAGTTTGTTAATATGCAATGCCCTACCTAATAGTTACAGTCAAGTTGGCCTAGGAAAAGATAACAAGATGGTTATATAAAACTTCTAACTATGAAGATTCTGAACTCAGAAGTTAGCATTCAAAGATGAAAAAAATACATATTTGGCATCTCGAAGTATGTTAAAAAAAGATGTGTTATGAAAAAATATGGTAAAATACATACCTTGCTTGGAATTTGGAAACTTGGCTCTCCAAGACTTAAGTTAGGTTGTGAATTGTGACTTGTGAAGTTGTGAGATTGAATGAGAACATATACATTATATTTATTGGGTTTAAAGAGGACCCTTAATGGCCTTATTTATTACAATGGTGGTTGGAATAATGGCTTATATTGCAATGGTGGTTGAAATAGTGACCTATAAATTTCATTTAGTGACCAAATAATACCTATGAATATCAATAAGTGGCCTAGGCATGACATATGATGACCTAGAACAATTTCAGTCGAAATGAACCAAAATGAACCGAAATTCCACCGAAATCCGAGAAATTTGTGAACAATTTCCACCGAAATGGACCGAAATGACCGAAATTCGGTCGAAATTTCGGCCGAAATCTTGGAAACTGATATTATACATGGTTTCGATATCGGTATCGCCACGAAACCGAATTTCGACCGAATTTCAGTCGAAATTCGCCCAAATTTAAGGCCATGCATCCAAGCATACCCGTGTCACTTAGCAAGTCAGTGGCATATTTTCTCTGAGTCATCACAAGTCCTTATTGATTTCTGGCAAACTCCAATCCCAGAAAGTATCTAAGGGCTCCTAGATTCTTGGTAATAAATTCACGACTCAGAAATTCTTTCGCCCTCTTTATTCCCTGCATATCATCTTCTGTAATAAGTATATCATCAACATGCAACATAATAGCAGTCATACGTCTGGAGGTTCTCTATACAAAAAGAGAGTGATCTACATTCGATCGTTTGAACCCCTGCTTCTGAAACAAATCTGAGAGCTTCTGGAACCAAGCTCTCGGGCTCTGCTTAAGGCCATAGATTGCCTTATGAAGTCCAAGGCCTTAAATGTCGATTTCGGTCACCATTTCGGTACCGACCAAAACAGAATTTCGATGGAATTTCGACCGAAATTTCGGTCATTTCGATCATTTTTTGTACTAGAACCCCCATATTTCGGTCATTTCGGTCATTTCGGTCGAATTTTGATTTCGGCTGGATATCGATATTCGACAGAAATTCGACCGAATTTCGTTGAAATTTGAGGCCATGATGAAGTCTATACACCTGTGAACACTCTCCCTCAACAGCAAACCCCGGAGGCTGTTGCATGTAGACTTCCTCATGAAGATCATCATACAGAAAGACATTTATGACATTCAACTGAAACATGGGCTAATCTCGAACCACGGCAACAGATAAAAGAATCCATAAGGTAGAATGACGATCAAATGGATATAATGTGTTCAGGTAATCTACCCCGTATGTCCATGGAAGGCCATATCGATTTCGATATCGTTTCGATGTCGTATTGATACGATATTTCGATGATTTTTCGATGATATATCGTTGAAATGTCGCCCATATCGACGTATTTTTGTGAAGGAAACACATGAAAAGGAGGATATTTCGCCATATCGGTACCCATATCGGTCTCGTCTCGATATCGATATATCAACGATATATATCACGATATTTCCTTCCATGTGTATGTCTGAGTAAACCCTCGGGAAATCAGTCGAGCCTTGTACCTGTTAATGCTATCATCTGCATTTTGCTTCACTGTAAATACCCATTTGCAACTTACTGTAAACACCCCAGTGGGGGCTGGGACAAGGCTCCAAGTGCCTCTCGACTGAAGGGCAGCCATCTCTTATTCCATAGCTAATTGCCACTGACCGTCCTTCAAAGTCTCCTGATAATTCCGTAGAATGTCCACGACAGACAATGCAACTGTAAATTTCCTGAATTCCCCAGTCAAGCGATCAAAGGGGACAATGGATGCGAAAGGATATGATGCACAACTACGCTTCTGCTTCTGAAGCGCAATAGGTAAGTCCGGATCAGCAACCTTCACGTCTGTCCCTTGTAAAGAACCCTGCTCAGGTAGACCATCAGACCCATCGTTAAAAACTATGTAATCAGAACATACCTCATACGTGCCGGATGATGAGCGGTGACCATGAGCAAAACCAGGCCGGCAGGTATAATGATGCAACAATGGTGGGACTGTGACCATAGGAGGTGGTGGAGGTGGTGGTAGTGGTGGTGATGGTGGTGAAGGAGGTCATGATGGTGGAGGATACAGAGGTGATGATGGTGGTGGTGGCATGTATATTTTATTATCAGAGTTCGAGGAATTCAACCGATCACCTGTAGGAGAAAAATACATCACATACTCGAAAAATGTGACATCAACACTAACACAATACTTCCTGCGCATTGTATCATAACATCTATACCCTTTTTGTGTCCTGGAGTACCCGACAAATACACACTTGACTGCTCTAGGAGAGAGCTTGTCAATACCTGGAGACAACTGGTGGACAAAGGCGACCGAGCCAAACACACGAGTAAGTGAGAACAATTCCTTTTCAGGAAAAGCAAGAGAGAAGGGAATTTTCTCACCCAAGATCGACGAGGGCATGCGATTAATAAGATAACATGCCGTAAGAACAACATCACCCCAAAAAGAATGCGGAGCACGACTCTGAATGAGAAGAGTTCTTGTAACATCAAGCAAATGACGATGCTTCCTCTTTGCAACACCATTTGCTGGGAAGTATATGCACATGATGTTTGGTGAATAATACCTTGGGTTGAAAAATAATTGGAAAGAGTATGAGTACATAATTCCAAAGCATTATCAGTTCTCACAAATTTCATAGAAGAAAAAAACACATTATGAACTTCATTGAGAAAATTCTTGATAACATCTCCAGCTTCAGATTTATTCTTTAATAAAAATACACAGGACAAACGAGAGAAATCATCAACAACAACAAGATAAAATCCGTGTCCCTGATGATCGGGAACACGACCGGGACCCCAAATATCTCTATGAAATAACTCAAAAATAGAGCTACTGCTCTGATTCTGATGACTGGAGAAGGCAAACCGATGATGCTTTTCCAATTGACATGCCTAACATTGAAAGGACGAGTGAGGAGAGATCTGGGGCAGAACACGACACATTTTCTGGAGCGGGAGATGACCAAAGCACAGGTGCCACGTAAAGGGCGAGACTGATCCATCAGAAAGAGAGGAAATGCCAACAAAAGGAGTTCGAACTAAGCGATAAAGACCACAGCCACACCCAATCACCTTGCCCGTAAGGATGCCCTTAAATACAAGAGAAGATGGGTTAAAAATAACTCGACAATGTAGATTCTTCGTAATCTGACTAATAGATAATAAATTCATAGAAAAGTTAGGTGCATGTAACACATTCTGTAGACGCATAGAGGGTGTCAAGATAATCTCCCCCTGTCTAGTGATCGGGTAATGAGTCCCATCTGCTATAACCACAGTCGTCCTGGAGGAACCTGTCTATAAGCTGTAAGTTGACCTCTATCTCCATACAAGTGATGTGTAGCACTGGAGTCCATAATCCACTCTTTAACATCAGATCCACTACATCTAGTAAGTGCGTAAGTACTACCTGAGGTACTGGAGGAAGCTGAAGCAGCCACATCCGAATGACTCCCGGAGACTGATGAAGACGTAATGAGCAAGGAAGGCCGTATCGATATTGATATCATTTCGGTCCGCCCAGAAAAGGATATATCGGGATATATCGCCGATATCGGTGAAAATGCTGAAAATGGCTCAAAAAAGCCAGTTGTTTTTACCATTTTTCAGAAATTAAGATCATCCAAGATATAAAAACAACAAATAACCTACAAATACATACTTATATCACATATATAGGTCATTCATAGACCATATATCGCACATGCCGGACATTTCGAACATATCGATGTTAATGTTGATTCCTGATTTATAGATATTAGAAATGGAGTTCGTCCAGTTCTTGGAACACTAAATAACTTATAAATATACACTTAGATCACACATATCGATCATCTATGATCCTTATATCACACATATCGGTCATATCGAACATATCACTGATACTGTTAATTGTTGACCTACAGATATTGTAGATGGACTTCGTCCAAGTTCTTAGAACACTAAATAACTTACAAATATACTCTTTGATCACACATATCGATCATCTATGACCCTTATATCGCACATATCGGTCATATCATACATATCGTTTGTACTGCTAATTGTTGATCTAAAGATATTGAAAACATAGTTGTCCAAGTTCTTAGAACACTAAATAACTAACATATATACTCTTAGATCACACATATTGATCATCTATGACCCTTATATTGCATATATCTGTATCGTTGTTACTGTTTATTGCTAACTTGTGGATATTGTAAACGTAGTCCATCTAAGTTCTTGTAACACTAAATAAGTTACAAATATACACTTATATCACACATATCGATCATCTATGACAATTATATTGCACATATCTGTCATATTGAGCATATCATTGTTAATGTTGATTGTTGACTTATATATTAGAAATGGAGTTCATCCAAGACTTATATTGCATCACATATTATGTATAAACAAAATGTTTGAGCTATTTTTAGAGTCAAAAAAATAAATAGTGTAATAGCATTTTTCTAAAAGAGACATAATTTATAATAATATTTTGGAAGAAGGAAGGAGATGAATAAAAATCAATTGGACACCCCCAAGATGAAGAACCATTGTATGCACCCCTCCTGTCGCACCATACCCTACCAGACGGGGGTCTCGCTTCCCGACCAGCGAGCCTGGGGGGGCTAGGGGGGCCCAGGTTGGCCCCCCTTGCGGGTGTGCGGGGGCAGCGCCCCCGACTCGAAACAAAATATATAAAATATGATGTGTTTTAATACTAGGAGTAGCAAAATAAGTAGTGAAATCAAGTTTACAAGGGTATTGTTCGTCAATTTATAGATATTGGCGAAATTTCAACAATATCGGTCGATATCCAGTCATTTTTGATCGATATGGACCAACATGCGATATATCGATCATATATCGCCAATATTCCGGTAAATGGATATGCACCCTGATATCGATACCCCCTTCTTCTCGATATCGATATATCGTCGATATATCGCTGATATATCGTGATATGACCTTCTATGGTAATGGGACTTGCATGAGTTATAATGCCCCTTAACCGGGCTACAGGGTCATCAAATCGCTGAATCTAAAGAAGAGGCAGCCGGGGGCTCAATCTGCTCAGCCACTCGAGCCGAAGGAGGAAATCCATGCTTGGAGTAGCATGTATCCTCTGTATGTCCAGGACGATGGCAGTAAGTACATGGCTGACGAGTACGACCTCCTCTGCTACGAGGTCTGCGTCCACGAAGCTGAGAAGAACTTCCTCGACCTCGGGAGGCAGCCATAACTGAAGAAGTCTGAGTGATAGTAGTGGATGGGACAATGATCCGACTGAGCCTACCGAAAGCTTCTTCTATGGGAGGAATAGTGACATCTGCCAAAATCTAATAACGGGCAACCTCATACTTAGGATCAAGGGCTGCCTGGAATACACTAACCATTGTGGCATTCCTATAAGTCTTCTGCTGGTCAGGAGTAGATGTGAGAGGCATGAAACTGTGGAGCTTCTCGAACATCCCATGCAAGGATGTATATAACGAATGAAAGGGCCGTCCATTCTGCTTGATAATAAAAATATCATGCAGAAGTTGCACAATCTTTGTCTCATTCCTTGCCTGTGAATAAGTAGCAGCGAGAATATCCCACATCGCCTTGACTGTGGGCTGATGGTACACATCATTGGCGATCTCTATCGCTAATGTACTTGAAAGCCAGACCTTGCCATATGCATCATCCACCTCCCATGAGACGTTAACCACTGCCTTCTCAACCGGCTCTTCTTTGGTAAGAATGTGTTTCTTACCTGTAGACTTCATCATGCTCATGAACTGCATGGCCCACAATTCGTAGTTCGACCCATCCATCTTTACTATAGACGTATGACCTCTGAAGGCGCCTGTGGTGGGGATTGGCGGCTAGAGAAAACCAGTGTTGTAGACTAGACAAGCTTTTGTCTACACTGACATAGAGAGATTTGGTTGCATGTGTAGACTCAAGCAACCAAACCCATCACGAGAGAGGAGTTGGTGGCGACACCCCTTGATAGAGAGGGGTCGACGGTGGCGTCCCTAGAGAGAAAGAGGGTCAGCGGCGGCGCCTCTAGAGAGAGGGGTTTGGCGGCAGTACCCCTTGGAGAAAGGGGGTCGGCGGCAGCACCCCTTGGAGAGGGGAGGTGTGGTGGCACCCTTGGAGAAAGAGAGGGCGGCGACGGTGTCCCCTAGCAGCGGCGACGAGTAGCCAAGAACGGGAGAGGAGAGGCAGCGGCGACGTGGCTAGGGTTAGGGTTTGTGAGGGTATGAGAGCTTCGGTCTAGGACTGCCGCTCTGATACCATGTTGAGAAAAAAGAGAAACTTATTTTATTCCTTGAGCCCTAGGCTCTCTCATATAGGAGAGATCTATGAGCAAATTATATAAAGTAGACAGAGGGAAGAGAAAATAGATAAAATATACATAAATATGAAATATATTTCTACAATAGAGAAACATTTACCAACATAATACCTTTGTAGCCTGCTTATGCTAACAATGATGCTCCATCCTACTGATTTGGTTCTCATTAAGCTTTCTTGTTCCCATGGGAAATACAAACCGTGCTACCGTTTCTTGATGATTTGAAAAATAACATCATAATTTCTCTTGTATTATCTATAGCATCCTCCCCTAATTTGCAAATCTTTTCCAACCTTTATTTTTTTTTGAGAAAGCTTTTTGGACCTTTATTTCCTGGATACTACCTCCACTATTTTCTCATTCTTCGCATGGAGTTCAAGATGCCCTGATCACAAGAATGCTCATAGAAGTGCATGATTGCCTTAAATATTTTGCAAATGGTGTATGTGAGGCCAAGCTCCCCATGTTGGTGCAAAATGCGAGTACATTGAAGCTCATCACAATATGGTGAGTTGTGACTAGTGTGGAGTGTGCATATTTGATAAAGGAAGATACATGTAGTAAGGTGGGCGGGACTTAAACATGACATGTGGGAAAGTCATCCGAAATAGAGTTGGTATAAAGGAAGGTTGGGATTTGGTTGAACAAATCATCCGCAAGCAGTTGTTATAGAATGATGAGGGCAAACATCTAAATTTGTTAGAATAACATGTTTGGTGAATCGCCGTGGATGAAGTGACATAGGGAGGTTGTTGTCTCATGTTGGAATTTTGTAGCAAGTGGTGATGGGATGGTTAGGGTATTGTTGGAACAAGAATAATTTTTTGACCATATGATATTTTTTCCTTGTTGGAGCATTGGTAGAGAGGCTTATTGTTACACAACTGATGGGATACGTACCTCTTAAGGGAAATGTGGGACTCTTACATTGGGACTACCCTTAGCAAACTCAACGATATCCCTTTGGGAGCAAGATTTGGAGGGGTGGTGCCCAATGTAGAGGCCAACTAAAAACTAACTCTATGGTGGTTTAGTTGCTTTGAAGTCAGAGAAATGTGTTTTATGAAATTTGTGTTCTAAGGATTGTTAGAATTAACTTGTGTAGCCTATCTTTTTATTGTTAGACTTCTCGTGTAATTATCTCTTTAACACTATATTAGGGTTTGTTACTCAATAAGACAATCTATCCTCTTCTATGTAGTATCAGAATGGTCATCCTAACTTGATATTTTGTAGAATTTCCCAATGACTGCACAAGAAACCATATATGAGAGCGCATCGGTTGCTAAAAGCAACATATTCAATGGGCATCCTTGCTTGACTCCCATCTGCAGCTGAAAAAAGCCCTCCTAGTGTTGTCCATTCACTAGCATCAAATGAGAGGTCATCATCTAGATAATCCACTCATCTAGGAAACTACACCAGGACAGAGATGCTTGAATGAAACCACAACTAATGCAAACATATGCTTAGTGTTGGAAAAAATATTGAACTTGTTTATTCCAGAAACCCTAGCCTCTCTTATATAAAAGAGAGACCTGTGGGTAAATTACATGAAAGAAACATAAAGAAATAAAAATAGGCGACAAGATACATAAAAGCATATAAATATCTCTACACTCCCCCTCAAGATGGAGCATAGATGTCAATCATGCTCAGCTTGGACACACACTTTTGAAATGGTCCCCGAAGTAAGGCCTTGGTAAAGACATATGCAGTTTGCTCTCCTGAGCTGGTGTGAGAGGTAGAGATCAACCCCTTCCGGATCATATCTCTGGTATAATGACAATCTACCTCAATATGCTTAGTTTTCTCATGGAATGCAGGATTGTTTGCAATGAACAAAGCAACCTGATTATCTCATTGTAGCTGCATGGGCAGAGGAACATCTACATGTAAATCTGCTAGTACTGCCCGAACCCACATCATTTCTGTACTTGCTTGAGCCATAGCTCTATACTCAGATTCAGCACTTGATCTAGCCACAACTGTTTGTTTCTTGATTTTCCAAGAAACAAGAGAACTACCAACAGATACCGCAAAGCCTGTTGTGGACTTCCTATCCTTAGGACATCCTGCATAGTCAGCATCAGCACATGCAGATACCTTGAGACTTGTTCCTTTCTTGAAGATTAATCCTGCACCTGGAGAAGATTTTAGATATCTCAATATCATGTATACAACATCCATATGTACTTGCCGAGGTTGTTCCATGAACTGACTCACTCGACTCACTGCAAATGCAATATCTGTTCTGGTAGTGATAACATACAGGCGCTTTCCTACAATCTCTCTGTATCTCATCTTATCCACTTCATCTGTATCATCATCGTGTAATTTCATGCTAGGATCCATAGGAGTAGTTGATGGTTGACACCCAATCATCCCTGTCTCAACAAGCATGTCTGTAACATATTTTCTTTTGGTCATTACATTGCCCTTACCATTTTTAGCAAATTCCAACCCTAAGAAGTACCTTAGGGTGCCCAGATCCTTAGTCACGAACTGACAGCCTAGATATTCTTTTATCATATTTACCCGGCGCATATCATCTCCTGTAACAAGAATATCATCAACATAGACCATTATGATAACTGTGCCTCTAGGTGTCTTCTGCACAAAGAGTGAATGATCTGCATTAGACCTCTTGAACCCTTGGTTCTCAATTAAATTCGAGAGCTTCTGAAACCACACTCTTGGACTTTACTCAAGACCATATATAGCCTTATGGAGTCTACAGGCCTGCGTACACTCCCCCTCAGCAGCAAAACCAGGAGGTTGCTGCATGTAGACTTCCTCCTGTAAATCTCTATATAGAAATGCATTTTTAACATCTCTCTCAAATAAAGGCCAATACGAACCACCGCCACAGAGAGTGGGGTACGTATTGTAGAATGACGAGCTACTGGAGAGGTGTCCAAGTAATCCACACCATAGGTCTGAGTGAAGCCACGGGCTACTAACCTTGCCTTGTAGCGATCAAGGCTGCCATCTGCGTGATGCTTAACCGTAAACACCCATTTGCAACTGACCACGGATGCCCCAGGAGGAGCAGATACCAAGCTCCTAGTACCACGGGATTGCAACGCGGCCATCTCTTCCTCCATGGCTAAACGCCAAGGACCGTCCTTCAATGCTTCTTGATAATTTCGTGGATTCTCCACGACCGACAAGGCAACAACAAATCTCCGAAAGTCCCCTGTTAGACGATGAAAGGAAACTGACAAGCAAAGAGGTAAGAGGCACAAGACCGTTTCTGCTTGCGAACTGCAATAGGAATATCCAAGTCAGTAGGAACCTCCTCCAGTTGTTGGCTACTATCCTGCATAGATACATCTCCAGACCCATCATTGGAAGTCATGTTATCAAAAAAAATCTGGGGAGCTTCAGATGACGAACCATGACCATGAGCAGAAACATGTCGACGAGTATAGAATTTTGGCAAAGGTGGAACAATACGTGACTCGGTAGAAGACGATAGTGGTGGAGGTGGTGGTATAGGTTAGGCATCAGACACAGGTATAGAAAGAGATGGAACTGTGGGAGGAGGTACATAAACCTCATCATCAGAATTGGACGAGTCCAGTCTATCGCCTGTAGGAGAGAAAAACATCACAGACTAAAAAAATGTAACATCGGCACGGATATAATATTTCTTGCGCAACGGATCATAACATCGATATCCCTTCTGTGTTCTGGAGTACCCAACAAAGACACATATGATAGCCCTAGGAGAGAGCTTGTCAAGACCTGGACTCGCTTGGTGTACAAATGCAACCGAACCAAAGACACGAGGGGTGAGAGAGAATAGCTCCTTATCAGGAAAAACAATGGAAAAAGGAGACTTCTCTCCCAAGACGGACGAGGGCATGCGATTAACTAGATAGCATGCCGTTAGATTAACATCACCCCAAAACGAATGTCCGGCACGACTCTGAATAAGAAGTGTTCGAGTGATATCAAGTAAATGACGATACTTTCTCTCTGCCACCCCATTCTGCTGAGATGTGTAGGGACATGTTTGATGAATAATGCCACGAGATGATAAGAAATGGGATAGATGACGAGTGCAGAATTCCAAGGCATTATCAGTTCTCACAAATTTAACAGATGAAGAGAAAACATTCTGAACTTCATTGATAAAATTTTTGATCACATCCCCTGCTTCAGATTTATTTTTCAATAAGAAGACCCATAACAAACGAGAGAAATCATCAACTAACAACAACAACAACAACAACAAAGCTTTTTCCCACAATTAAGTAGGGTCGGCTACATGGATTCTTCGCCTCCATTCAGATCTATCTTGAGTCAATCCCGGGCTTATATCCATAAAACTAAGATCCCTTCGTATGGTCTCTTTCCAACACTTCTTAGGCTGTCCTCGCCCTCTCTTAGCCGGCTCAACATCCCAACACTCGCATCTCCTAACTGGTGCATCATCTGATCTTCTTTGCAAATGTCCAAACCATCTTAAGCGATTTTCTCGCATCTTATCCTCGATCGGAGCTACACAAACTTTCTTTCTGATTACATCATTCCGAATCCGATCTTTACGTGTGTGCCCACATATCCATCTTAACATTTTCATTTCTGCTACATTCATTCTTTGCACATGTTTATGGTTCACAGGCCAACATTCGGATCCATAAAGCATAGCAGGTCTCACGGCTGCTTTGTAAAATTTTCCTTTAATTTTTAAAGGAATTTTCTTATCACAGAGAACAGCAGAGGCTCCTCTCCACTTTAGCCAGCCAGCATTTATTCTATTAGTAACATCTCCATCAATTTCCCCATCATGTTGCAGAATAGATCCCAGATATCTAAAGGAATCTCTCTTCTGAATGTTATCGCCACCAATCTTCACCTCGATTCCTTCACCATTGCTTCCATCAAAGGTGCACTCTATATATTCCGTCTTAGCCCTACTTATATGAAATCCTTTAGTCTCCAACTCATGTCTCCAGACCTCAAGCTTCTCATTTACTCCATCTCTGGTCTCGTCAATTAACACAATATCATTAGCAAATAACATACACCAAGGTAACTCATCCTGAATGTGACTTGTCAACTCGTCCATAATCAAAGTAAAAAGAAATGGACTCAAAGCAGAACCTTGATATAAACCAATGTTGATGTCAAAATATCCAGTCTTCCCAGACGGGGTCCTTACACAAGATAAAGCCCTATCATACATGTCCTTTATGAGGTTAATGTATATGACAGGTACTTGTTTCTTCTCCAACACTCTCCACAATATCTCTCGTGGGACAGAATCATAAGCCTTCTCCAAATCAATAAAGATCATGTGGAAATTCTTCCTTTTATCTCTATAAATCTCCATTGTTCTCCTCAACAAATGGATGGCTTCAATCGTTGACCGACCTGGCATGAATTCGAATTGGTTTTCTTTTACGTTGGAAACTTGCCTCAACCTTCTTTCGATCACACGTTCACATATTTTCATAGTGTGACTCATCATCTTGATACCTCTATAATTTGAACAATTTTGAATGTCTCCTTTATTCTTATAAAGAGGCACCACGATACTCCTCCAATCTTCAGGCATTTTCTTGCTTCGCCAAATAACATTGAATAGATTCGTAAGCCAAGTCAAACCACGCTCACCTAAAACTCTCCATACTTCTACAGTATGTCATCCGGTCTTACACCTTTCTCGTGTCTCATAACCTTCAAAGCCTCCTCTACTTCCTTTCTTTGTATCCGTCTATAGCTTACACGATTCAAGTAACTTTCACTACAAACTAGATCACCCAAAATGATCTCTCTATTTCCTTCCCCAATGAAAAGTTTATGGAAGTACTGCTCCCACCTAGTTTTTATATCCTTCTGAGTAACAAGCACATGACCTTCCTCGTCCTTAATGCATCTTACTTGAGAAAGGTCTTTGGTCTTTCTTTCCCTTGCTTTGGCCAACCTGAATATATCCCTCTGTCCCTCCTTAGAGTCAAGATTTTTATACAAAACTTCATAAGCTTTTGACTTAGCTTCGCTTACGGCCTTCTTTGCTTCCTTCTTCGCTATTTTGTAGTTTGTGACAGTTTCCTTCTTCGCTATTTTGTAGAAATCATCAACTGCAATAAGAAAAAAACCGGTGCCCCTGATGATCAGGAACATGACTAGGACCCCGTATGTCAACGTGAAACAACTCAAACGGGGAGCAACTACGACTCCGATGACTAGGGAAAGACGAACAATGATGTTTCCCCAATTGACACGCCTCGCATTGGAATGTAGATCCTGGAGAAATATGCGGCAAAATATGACTCATCTTCTGGAGAGGGAGATGACCAAAACAGAGATGCCAGGTGAAAGGAGAACCTGGTCCTGGCGAGATAGAAGACGCACTAGCATATGGAGTTTGGACCAGTCGATAGAGACCACCCTGCTCACAGCCACAACCAATCACTTTGCCGTAAGAATGTCCTGAAAAACAAGAGATGATGGGTCAAATATAGCTCGACAATGCAGATCCTTAGTAATCTGACTGATATATAGCAAATTTATAGAAAAATCAGGGGCATGTAACATGTTCTGCAGACGCATTGAGGAAGATAGGGTAATCTCCTCTTGACCTACAATCGGGGAATGGGTCCCATCGGCTATCACCACAGTTCTTCCTGGAGGAACTTGTCTGTAGGCTGTAAGCTGTCCTTTATCTTCACATAAATGGTGTGCCGCCCTTGAGTTCATAATTCACTCTGGAATCTGAGATCCATAATATGATGTAAAGGTAGAAATGCTACCTGAGGTGCTTGTCATAGCAGAAGTACTGGCAAAGGCAGAAGCAACAATATCAGACTGGCCTCCCGGAGATGATGAAGAAGAAGGCATGATGTCACGCAGTCTGGCCACTAGATCATCAAATCTTGCATCTGAAGTAGATGTGGCAGGTGACTCGACTTGCTCTGCAACACGGGCTGATGCTGGGAAACCATGCTTAGAGTAGCATGTCTCCTCAGTATGTCCTAGGCGATGGCAAAACGTGCATGACTGACGAATGCGTCCTCCTCTACCATGAAGTCCACGTCTACGAGAGAAAGAACCTCCTCTACCTCGGGAGGTTGCCATAGCTGAAGGTGTCTGACTCGTGACAGTAGATGGAACAATGATTCTGCTAAGTCTGCGGAAAGCTTCCTCCATGGGAGGAATAGTATCATCTGCAGGGATCTTGGAGCGAGCAGCATCATATTCAGCATCCAGGGCTGCTAGGAATACATCGACCATAGTTGCATTCCGATATGTCTTCTGCTATTCTGGAGTGGCTGTGAGTGGCATGAAGCTTCTCAAACATCCCACGCAAGGATATATACAGGGAATGGAGAGGATGCTCGTTCTGTTTGATGGTGAGGATATCATGCTGAAGCTGAAGTATCTTAGTTTCATTCCTCGCCTGAGAGTATGTAGCCGCGAGGATATCCCACATAGCCTTAGCAATAGGCTGATGCAACACATCATTGGCGATCTTTGTCGTCAGTGTTCTTCAAAACCAAACTTTGGCATATGCATCATCTGCCTCCCAAGAGGCATTTACCCCAGTCTTCTCCACCGGTTCCTCGTCGGTAAGAATATGCTTCTTACCGATCGACTTCATGAGACTCATGAACTGCATTGCCCAGAGCTCGTAGTTCGTCCCGTCTATCTTAACAATAGGCGCTAGACCTCTGAATACGGCAGTAGAGGGAACATCGACCTTACTTTCTGACATGATGCCGATAGAGGAAGAGTAGGCTTGATAGGCGTCTGAAGATAATCGTCTACACAGACATGAATGGGTAGGGTTGCGTGTGTAGACTTAGAGCACAACCAACCCCATCAAGCAAGCGAAGAACGTGGGCGGGACTCCTTCTCGAGAACGATGGGGCGCTAGAGCGCTGGAGCGCACAGACGCACGCCTATGAGAAGCAGCGCAAACACACGTGCCACACAGGTGCCGCGCACAGCCGCACGCAAGCGCGCAGATGCAAGCGCACGTGTGAAGCTGCGCAAGGCCGAAGAACCAAGGGGCGGCGCCCGAGAACTGGGGTCATGAGAACCGGGGGCGCGCGATGCCGAGGGGTCGAGGGGCGGCACCTGAGGGCTGGTGCGCGGGGCCGCGGAGCCAAGGGGCGGTGCGCGAGGGCTGGGAGTTGGGGTTAGGTTTAGGGCACAAGAGCTCCGGTCTAGGACCACCGCTCTGATACCATGTTGGGAAAAGTACCGAACTTGTTTATTCCAGAAACCCTAGGCTCTCTTATATAGATAGAGACCTATGGGTAAATTACATGAAAGAGACATAAAGAAATAAAAATAGGCGCCAAGATAGATAGAAGCATATAAATATCTCTACACTTAGGAAGAGAACCCAATGAATGGTCTGTTGGCAGCGGTGGGTGTCTTCCACATAGGAGACCATCGTTTGAATATCAGGGGTGCGAGTCTTGGATGTGCCTCTATTGGAGGTTCATCCCATCCTTTAAAAAACGCTTAGGAAGAATCAATATTCCTTTTACTTTCAGTCCAAGATGATCTCCAAGGCAATAACCATAGCATCCATCATGTGCTTGTCATGAATGAAAGCCGTCTGAGAAGTGACAATGGTGGAATCCATACCCCCTTGGAGCCTATTAGCAAGGACCTTCACCACAATGAGATAGATAGCATTGGAGAGGGCATGCGGCTAAAAGTCCTCCATGCCTTGCCACGTTCTTTGGAAGAGAAAGATTAAGAACGATTCAACCTCTAAAAACCTTGATTCTCCTCTAGTAAATGGTTGCCATCCCGTTAGGAGCGCGATACGCATTCAGATCGAGGACAACCACACAGACCTTCGAAGTGCTAAAGTTGTGCATCATCCCAGATGCCTGGGACTCCCACAACCATTGCACCTCCTTATGGAAGTTTCAAACCATCACAACCCTAATGGTTCTTTCACCCTCTACATGCAAAGCCCCACCTTAATAGATCGAAAATCTGTCACCTTGTGCCATGGGTCATTGCATGGAAGCAACTGATGTTTGCATCCATCGCTTTCAGCCATGTCTCTACTCCATTTCCTGCTTCTTATCCTCCTTTAAAAACACATTGTGTTGCTATGTCCTTGTAGCTTGTTTCTTCTCCAGTAGCTCCATATAGTCCTTACAAAGGTCCTATATGACCACCTCATCCTGGGCTAATTCCCTTTGCTCATCCTGGTGAGCCTGAATCTCCCTTTTGAAAGCCACCAACATATGAAGTAGGGCCTTGAGGCGCGCAATCATATCTCTAAAGATTCACTCAGAGGACCGGAGACCTTGTCAATTGAGAAAGTCATGGTCACGGAAACCCTCCTCTAACAACCATAAGCGATCGAACTAAGTAGCATTTCTCAGGCATGTCTCCCTAGACTCCCAACATATAGGAGTATTATCAAAGTGGGATCACAACGACAACACATTTCACCAACAGAAAAGCCTCTGAACGATCCATCATACCAAGGGATCAGTCAATACGTGAACATGATGAGGAGTTTCTCTAGGTATATGGGGGAGTTTATTGCATTAAAAATCTCTAGGGACAGGTTGCTCACAAAGTCTAGAAAAGCCAAGAAATCAGGGTGTTGCTTACCTCAATCGTGGGGATGATATGGAGTTGACAAGGTGCTGTTGTTAGGAGCCAAGGAAGGTCCGCTAACTGAGCCAACAGAGGTGTCCATCAAGCCATAGGTCGAGGAGAACATGATACATGTCATATGACTTGCGAAGCAACACCACATACAATAAATGTTGAGCCTCGGAGACATCAACCAACTCCGGAACATTTCCACTCCACCCAACCCAAATCCTACCAGAGGCCCCTACATAGAAGGTTTTAAAAAATGAAAGGGGGAATGAGGCAGTTTCTCTAGAATCGAGGTGAGGTGTAGCCATAGCCTCGAGGTAGTAATGGCACAAACTATGGATTAATGAAATTGGCTATGGTCGCCAAGTCCAGTGCAGAAGTAAACTATAGAGTAATGGCACAAACTACTATTGAAATCAACTAGTCGGTTTCTTTTCTTAAATAACTTGGATTCTTAGTAGCTACTCCTAGTCCTATTCTTATGCACGATGACAAGTTGGCTATTTATATTGCTTTGAATCCCATTTTCCTTGAGTGCACATAGCGCATAATAATAGTCGCCTTTTCATGAGTGCATGCAACAAGTTGGCTACTTATATTGCGCATGTGGGATGCAGTGACGGGAAAATTACCCCTTGGCACATCTCTACCTAGCTCCAACTAACAGATATCTTCACTGAGGCTTCCTAAGAAGCAAAATCTTTATTTTATTAGCAAGTTGGGTGTGATTGATGTCTATAAGCCAATTTGGGTATTAAAATGAGCATGCTTTGCTTATTTATTTTATTGTTGGACATCTCTTGACTTTTCTCCTTTAACCATACGCTCTTCTTGACCCTGTAGTAGAGGGTCTGGATTAATTGATCAATCTGATATTATATTCTCTTCCATGGAGAGCATGTAGTGACAGTGGCACACTTTGGAGGGAGTTTTAGGAATCTGGGTTTTGTAAGTTTCAGTATTTATTATAGCAAACCACTGACCTGTAGCAGGCATCTTTTTTTAATAGCTAAAAAAAGATGTGTACATTTGAAGTGGTAGACTGGTGCATCTTGATGTATACTTTTTTTAAAGGATCTTGTTGTGTACTTTTTTTTTCTATTTTTTAAAATATTATTTAAATGCTAAAATACATACTGCTAAACTGAATAAACAGTGATTATTTTTTATTATGCTTGTTTTACCACATGCCACTTCTTTCTGCCCCAATCGTGCTACTCCCCCTTCAGCTTGCATTGCTCCTCTTCCCCCTTCCGTTCTGTTACCTGTATCCTTTGTTTCAGTGAGGACGGCTGTAATATAGGGAACTGCATAGAAGAATATACTTGTTTAGGGGAGGATGAAAGAGTACCTTTGACTAAATTCATTAGGCAATTTGACTAGTACACTACAAACTATGTTGTTGTTTGTCCCCTTCTTTGTGTATTGTTCCCTTTCCAGAGATTTTGCTTAAAAAAGTTATTCAAAAGATCTAGAGAAGTTTGCACTTTCTCCGTCATACTGCCTATGTGTTTATATGATTGAAGGAGACATTTATAGTAGGAGCTAATATGTTGTACCTACATATATGCTGTATGTCAATGAACACTTGCTAATATGTATTTCATGTAAGTATTGTTTCAATTGGCATGTGTGTCAACGTTACCCTAGTGTTCATTGCAGTAATAGAGTTTTCTCTTTGCAGAGGCTTGGTTCCTTGGGTCTCCGCAATGCAGCAAGATGTGGACTGTGGTGGGCTGAGATGCTAAAAGCTAGGGGGCAATACAAGGAGGCTGCAGTTGTGTATTTTAGAATGGCCAGTGAGGTACTTTCTGTGTCTGTAATTACGAGATGTACACTTCTTAAAATCTATCTTGACATTACTTTTTTATTTTTGCAGGAACCTTCTTTACATGCAGCCGTTTTCCTTGAGCAGGCAGCTTATTGTTATTTATTCTCAAGTCCACCCATGCTTCGCAAATTTGGATTTCATCTTGTTTTGGCTGGTAATCGCTATTATAATGCTGATCAGGTAAGAAAAATAAAATTAACGTGTTCTTTTTTCATTATTTAGACTTCGATATAAGTTTATTTTTTGATTTTTCTACTTAAAATCTACGTTTGAAGTGTAGTTATATTAAATTGTTTCAAGAAGTGCTTTTATCTCCTTTGGAAAGAAGGGGGGATCTTTATCCTGCTTTCTCTTTTGCTTCCGTCCAGAGAAGACATGCCATTCGGACATATAGGTGTGCTCTCTCCGTGTACAAAAAGAATGATTGGAGCTACATCAGCGATCATGTTCATTATAATATTGGAAGGTTGAACTTGATATTTTAGAACATTTCCATCCTCCAATTACCTTTCATATCTTGTACTTGATTATGTTTTTTTAATTCTATTATCGGTTCAGGTGGTATGCATACCTTGGGATGTTTGATGCTGCAATTTTGCATATGCTTGAGGTCCTCGAGTGCACTCATCAATCTTTGACAACTCAAGATTTATTTCTAAAAGATTTTCTGCATATAGTTCAGGTTGTTGATGTTAGTTATTTGTTTTAATTGATTGTGTTTATTAGTTAAATTGATATTCCCTTCTTGTGATTTGAACTCACTTTTCAAACTTTTATTCATTTTCATAATTTTAGAATACGGGGAGAAAGCTAGAAGTTCCAAAACTCCAATTGCCTTCTATCAACATGTCTTCTATCAGAGTTATATTCGAAGACTATAGAACCTATGCATCACCTGCTGCTGTAAGTCGAATAAGATATCTTATAAAGAACATGCATACTTTTTAATAAGAAGCACCAATACTCAGCTGAAATCAAAGAATATATTGCTTTAGCATACGAAAATATAATTTTGCTGCAAGAGGGATTTTCTTGGAATGGTAATTTCTATCTGTTTTAAAAGTCATGCATCTTCTTTTGTAGATGGACTTCGATTTTTATTTTAATATCTGGTTGTAAAACTTTACATGGAAGATTCAACTTGTATCTGCTTTGGACCATTTTGGAATTATTCACTTTTGATAAGTATTATTAGCTGTATAAAAACATCACATACTGTCGAACCAAACTTGTCTTTTGAAGATTCCATTTGCTTCTGATTTTGAAAGAAGAGTTTTAACAATTAATCAGGACACTTTAAGTATGCCAAACTTTGACATGGTTATTTGATATTTTGACCGATCAGTCAAATAGTTATTCAAGAACACATGCGAGTAAATAAGATAACTTCGCTGCATCGCTGTCCGGATGTAGTCCAATGGATAGATGTGTGTAAAGAAGATAGTCTAAAAGATGTCACAAAAGAAGTTAGGTAGTTGGAATTTGGCTCATTGACCGACAAATTAGTGGAGATGATAGATATGAATATATGATGGAAAGAATGAAGATGGAGATAATGCGTCTCCAAGAAACAACATGGGTTGGAGAGAAAGCAAGGAAGATCGAGAAGACATGCTTTAAGTTATGTTATTCAGGTAAAGAAAATGGAGAAATGGTGTTGGAGTGGTTGTTCATAAGGATTTGAAGGATACCGTGGTTGAGGTGTGAAGATTTGAGGATTGCATTATTTTGCTAAAATTAGTGCTTGAAGAAGGAATTTTGAATA
This sequence comes from Ottelia alismoides, assembly GCA_037367405.1. Taxonomy (NCBI): domain Eukaryota; kingdom Viridiplantae; phylum Streptophyta; class Magnoliopsida; order Alismatales; family Hydrocharitaceae; genus Ottelia; species Ottelia alismoides. The sequence goes on from JAZKJV010003999.1 coordinate 239,435, forward strand.
TCATCTCGGTTTATGCATCGCATATTAGTTTAGAGGAAAAGATTAAATCAGATATTTGGGAGGACTTGGATAAAAGAGTTATCCAAGGAGTCCCACAAAGAGAGTTGATTTGCATAGGTTGAGATTTCAATGGAATATGTGAAATGATACTTTAAGGTATGCTAGTGCTCATGGGAGTCATGTCTTCGGGATTAGAAATGAAGAGGGAAAAGTCATTCTGGATTTTGGAAAGGATTATGACCTTTTCATAGCAAACACTTTGTATTTATCACTTATAAGAGTGGCACAATAGCTTACTTTGCAATGAGGAGAATAGATCATTTGTGCTTCAAAGACTACAAAGTAATCCCAAGATGGGCTTGGCATCGCAATCGTTTGCTAGGCATGGATGTATAAATACAAGTGTTGGAAAAGAAAAGAAAGGATCCCAAGACCAACAGAGCTAGGTGGTGGAATCTTCAATTGAAGCAGTAAGCTTCTAGGAGAATGTTTAGAAGAGTTATTTTGGGCACATAACAGAAGTGCAAATGAGATGGGAGAGGCGGTAGCACCTTGTATATGAAAGGTATCCAAAGAGATGCTAGATGAGTCTAAAGGAGGAGTTTCATGCCAAAAGGAGGCTTGTGATGGAGTAAAGGGGTGCAAATGAAGCTTAAAGTTAAAAGAGCTTGCTTTAAGTCTATGTATAATGATAACAAAGCCTTAAATATCAGTTTCAATCACCATATTGCTGATCGACTGAAATGACATGTCAATCGAAGTCCTGTCAAAATTTAGCCAAAATTTTGGCCATTTCAGTCACATTTGTTTTATCTACTCCCCTCATGGATCATATATCGACCATTTAGATCAAATTTCGATCACCTATCGAAATCGAAATTCAGTCGAAATTCATCGAAATTGATGCCATGAATGATAATATAGAGGAAACGATCATGAACTACAAAATAACGAAGAAAAAAAAGCAAAAAAAGGCTGTAAGTGAAGCTAAGATAAAAGCCTATGAAGTTTTTCTAAAAAGCTTGACTTTACGGTGTGACATAAAGATATATTCAGATTGGCCTAAGCAAAATAAAGAAAGATTAAAGATCTTACTCAAGTTAGATACTCTAATAATGGGGAAGGACGTATGCTTGTTAGTCAGAAGAATATAGAGACTAGATGGAAGCATTACTTCCATAAGCTTTTTGTTAGACATAAGAATAAAGAGATTATTTTGGGACATCTAGCTAATATCGAAAGTTACCTGAATTTTGGAAGCTATAGATGAATAAAAAGGAAGTGGAGGAGGCTTTGAAGGTTATGAAACATGGGAAATGTGTAGGACCTGATGACATTTCTATATAAGTATGAAGAGTTCTAGGTGAACGTGGTTTGACTTGGCTCACAAATTTATTCAATGTTATTTGATGAAGCAAGAAACTACATGAAGAATGGAGGAAAAGCATCATGGTGTCTCTTTACAAGAATAAAGGAGACATTCAAAATTGTTCTTATTATAGATGTATCAAACTGATGAGTCATACTATGAAAATTTGGGAACATGTGATTGAAAGAAGGCTGAGGCAAGTTTCTAAAGTAACAAAAAGGCAATTCAGATTCATATCAGATCGCTCAACTATTGAGCCTATCCACCTGTTGAGGAGAACAATGGAGATTTATAAAGCTAAAAGGAAGTACCTTCATATATTTTTTATTGATTAGGAAAAGGCTTATGATTCAGTTTCACAGGAGATCTTGTGTTTGTTTTGGAAAAGCGACGCGTTTTATTTTTGTACATTATCGTAATAAAAGATGATGGGGCTTCATCTTGTGTAAGGATCTAGTCTAGAAAGACTAACTATTTTAACCTCAACATCGGTCTACATCACGGTTTTACTATGAACCCTTTCTATTTTACTTTGATTATGGGTGGGTTGATTAGTTATATTCAGGATGGGATCCCTTAGTGTGTGTTGTTTGCCGATGTATATTGTGTTGGTGGATGAGACTAAAGGTGGAGTACATGAGAAGCTTGGTGTTTGGGGACATGCCTTAGAGACTAAGTGATTTCGTATAAGTAGGGATAAGATGGAATATATGTAGTGCACATTTGATGGAAGCATTGGTGAATGATTTGAGGTGAAGATTGCAGAATATAACATTCAGAAGAAAGGTTCTTTTAGAACTTGGTATCCATTTTGCAACATGGTGGGGAAATCGATGGGGATGTTACTCATAAAATAAATGCATATCGGCTTAAGTGGAGAGGCGCCTCTACTTTTCTTTGTGATATGAAAATTCCTTTTGAAAATTAATGTATTAGAAAGCTATCATGAGACTTGCTATACTCTATGGATCTAGATGTTGTGAACCATTGACATGTGTAGAGAATAATTGAAGCAAAAATGAAAATACTATGTTGGATGTGTAGTCAGACACAAGTAGATCAGATTCGGAATGATGTGATTGGAGGGAAAGTCCTCCTTGAATACATATCAAAAAACGGCGACGATCCAACTATAAAGCGACATATCAAGCGATGAAACACGATAGCTCCAGTAGCTTCACCCTATACTCTGCCACCAACGTTTGGCCTTGCTGGAGGTTTGACGAACTCCATTTTCTTCTGCTGTTGCCAGGCCTGTGGATAGTCCTGATCCCCCACTACAACTAGGATTCACTTTAATTTCCATAGTTTGAATATATCTTTTTTGATTCAGATGTGAAAAAGGGCCAGGGAAATAGTCGAAGTGTGGGAGTTCTTCACGGTGCCATCGAGCTAAGAAAGGAAGGTGCAAGAGTTTCGAAGGCTAGTTGGTTTCAAAAATTATCAGTAGTAGAGAATTTGATTCTCACTAAATCATCAACATGGCATTCTTTGTTCATTAGAAAGAATGGAAAATATATTATGGCAGTGCTCGTGTATGTGGATGACATTATCCTCACAGGAAATGACTCTGACAACTATCTCTCCACTGTACGGATTCTCATATCAGTTCCAGTATAGCTTGATTGACCCTTGCATCACCTTGATGTCAAGAATGCTATTTTATATGGTGACATTTAGGATATTGTATACATGTAGTGACCTCCCGGCTTCGAGGCTCAAGAGGAATGTTAGAAGGTTCGCCTGCTATGCGAAGCTATATATGAACTCAAGGAGAGCCCTCATGCATGGTTTCAGAAATCATCAAGTACCAGAGAATTTGGACATTCACTAAATCATCAACAAGACATTCTTTATTTATAAGAAAGAACGAAAAATAAATTTTGGCAATGCTCGTCTATGTGGATTATATATCCTCATAAGAAATGACTTTGACGATTCTCTCCGCAGTTGGATTCTCATAGCAGTTGCAATACATCTTGATTAGCCCTTGCATCAACTTGATGTCAAGAATGCCTTCCTATGTGGTGACCTTTAGGAGTTTGTATAAATGTAGCAACCTTCCGGCTTCGTGGATCGAGGGTAGTGTTCGAAGGTTTGCCTGCTACACAAAGCTATTTGTGGACTCAAGAAGACCCCTCACACATGATTTCAGAAATTCTATGAAATACTAGAGAATCTGGACCTCACTAAATCATTAGTAGAGTATTTGTTATTCCTAAGAAAGAATGGAAAATAAATTGTTGCAATGCTCGTCTATATGTATGACATCATCCTTATAGGAAATGACTTTGACGACATTATATAAGTGAAGAAGAAGCCAAGGGCCACTAAGATATTTTCCAGGAGTTGAAATAGCTAGATCCAAGCTAAGACTAGTTATGTCCCAACAGAAGTATGATATTGTCTGCTTCAGGAAACATGGATGCTAGGGTCCTAGCCATCACGTATACCCATGGATGTTAAGGGACACATCTATGTGCCAGGAGCTATCGAAGATATTGGTCGATATATGCTAGGGGACACATCTTACCTTTACTTGACTATAAATATCTTTTGTTGGCAGGAAAATGAGTCACTTTATGGTTTTAGTTCACTTTGACGCATGCATGATGGTCATGAGGTACATCAAGTCCTCTCCAGGGAAAGGTCTAGTATTCACGGAAGTTAGCAGCTTCATTTTCATCTCATGTTCTATTCAATTGCAGATTATGGATGATGCATGATGGATGGAAACTCTACTGATTGATTTAGCACTTGTAGGAAATCTAGTTACTTGGAGGAGCACGAAACAAGCAGTAGTCTCTCCCTTAAGTGTTGAGAGTGAATACAGAGCCATGACTCATGTAACAAAAGAACTAGTACGGATACGATTTGTACACATAAATTTTCATATTGCTCTTAACGATACCATGTAGCTTAGATATGGCAACCTTACATTCTTGTTTTTAGCCAACAACCCCTTGTTTCATGAACAAACAAAATATGTGGAAGTATTGAGATCTAATACAAAGAGGTGTGCTTCATACTTACAAGTTACAACGTACTATCTACATATCAGATAGCTGGTATATTCACCAAGCCACTAGCTCGCACACAGATTGAGAAATGTTGCAACAAACTATGCATAATTGAAATATATGCTTCAGCTTGAAGGGGAGTATTGGGTGGTTTTTTTGTAAAACCCAACTCATTATATATGAGTTGTCTCTACGACAACCATAACCCTAGGACTCCACCTATATAAGGAGTGCTAGGGTTCTCTTTATATTCAAGCAATACATTCTGATTTCAACTAGGCTGTCCTTGTATTTTCCCCTCTTGTGATGTTTAAGGTTTCACCTCAATACAAGATTCCATACAACCTCAATAATATTATTCATCTCATTCAATTCCATCTTTGCCACACCATGCTTTGTCTAATATGTGATATGTCCTGCCACAAAAAGTGTACTAGAATTTACCTTCATCAATAGAGTAAGTGGGGCCAGTTTGACCAATAGGCCTACTTTGTTTCACAGTAGATCTACTATGACCTTTGCCACGACCTCTTTCAGAGGAATCATGCCCTGTGCCACTAGATGGCATTGTTAGGGTAGAATAGAAGTTTAGGACTTAGAATCTTTCGTTCTTATGAGATATTAAGGCAACTCAGTTTGTTGTATGCATGGCTTTGCAACATCTTTCATCACCAACTCCTGTTGATGGGCATCATAGCTCTAAGAATAATGGAAGCATGTGATCATTTGGTGCTCTTCATGTTCCCTTGCGAAGGTATGAAAAGATGTACTTGTAGTGTAAGATGTGGGGAAGGTTTTACTTAAGAAGAAGGCGATGGTTTGAACCTCGTAGGTCTTGAAGTCGCCCCGAAGACTCACGCATGTAGAAGGCGCATCTAGTAAAGTTGAACATGGGTTGGCTGAAGTGTTATATCTGTGTGAGTTTCCCATAGGAGGCTCTACTATTGGAGGGATGGAGGTACACCGGCCCCTAAGGTGAGGGGGATAATGTGATGTTGTCCGATGGTGAACTTCGGGAGATGACAACAACGCTGGATTTGATCTGTAGACTATTGTGCTGACAAGCGGCCTTATGGATATACTTTTGTGGAATGTTCGTGGGGTTGGGAGATCGATGAAGAGCCACACGATTTCCAATCTTCTTGTTGATTGCAAACATGATGTGATATTGATTTAGGAGACAAAAGTGCTAGTGTGGAATCAACAATCCTGGAATTCTTTAAGAGGACCCTCTCTATCTTACTTTTGCATCATACGATCTATTGGGAGTTCTGGATGAATATCGACGTGCTGGAATGGAGATACCATGCATTAATCCATAACGTTATGGGACAAAATGTCTTATCGATATTGGAGGGATGGAGGTACACCGGCCCCTAAGGGGAGGGGGGTAATGTGATGTTGTTCGATGGTGAACTTCGGGCGGAGATGACATCAGCGCTGGATTTGATCTGTAGACTATTGTGCTGACAAGCGTCCTTATGGAGATACTTTTGTGGAATGTTCGTGGGGTTGGAAGATCGGAGAAGAGCCACACTTCAATCTTCTTGTTGATTGCAAACATGATGCGATATTGATTTATGAGACAAAAATGCTAGTGTGGAGTCAACAGTCCCGGAACTCTTTAAGAGGACGCTCTATATCTTACTTTTGCATTATACGATCTATTGGGAGTTCTGGATGAATATCGACGTGCTAGAATGGAGATACTATGCATTAATCCATAACGTTATGGGGCAACGTATCTTATCGATATTCTCAGGCTTGCCGCTGTTTGCAAGGAGCTATCCGTGTCACCAATTTCCGTGACCTGATGGACGTGTCAACCATGGTTGATCTTTGGAAGGACTTGCGACAACTTCACGTGACATTTCTTGGACTTAGTTGGCTAGTTGGGGGTGATTTCAATGTAATGCTACGTGTATACGATCATTCGATTGATGTGGGGGCTTAGGATCGTGGATCTGATGGTTTTGCAAGCCTTGTAGGCAAACTGAATCTTAAGGATCTTAATGCCATAAATTGTCATTGTACGTGGAGAAATAAGTATTCTACGTTAGACATTGACAGTTTCTTGGTTTTGGTTGAATGTCTGCTACAGTTCCAATTACAGTTCATGAGAGTACTTCTTCGAGCTCATTCTAATCACATGCTGCTTCTATGGGATTTTGCGGATGACACCCTACAACAATCCTCTATGTTCAGATTTGAGAGACCAAGGATGCTCAAGGAGTGTTTCACTGATATGGTGGTTACATTTTGGAGATTGTGCATCATGTAGGGTTCGACAACTAGGAGATTATTTTCGTTTCTGGTAGTGTAGGAGGCTCATTGAGGTAAGAAGGGATACGCGCGAATCGAGGCTAAGGAGGATCACTACTCATGTGTTGGTTGAGTGTGTGGACATGGTTAAAGATTACAAGGCATTGACGATCGAGGAGCTTGAGGACCGTTTCTTGCAACAATTTATCGTTATTGATGGGGATAAGAAGATTGAATTCCAATGGAAGTAGAGATCTAGGTAGAGGTGCTTAAGAGAGGGTGACACTAACACCAAGTACTTCCATAACTTGGTTATTACGAGGAGGATGCGGGCATTTATTTAGTTTATCAAGATTGATGGTGTGTGTTGGAGAATGTAATAGATGGGTAATTGGATCTCTCCAAATCTGACTTGCTATGATACCATGTTGAAATATGAAATTTGGAAGTAGAATCGATAATAAAGAAATAATAAAACATTGAACATTCAAAATTTTTATGTGGAACCCTATTCCGTGAGGAGCGGGGTGAAACCACGGGGGAATCACCATAAAGGGTTGGATATTCTATTGAATTTTCTTAATGGATACATGGGTGTGGGATCCGTATATAGCCATACAGATAGACCTGACTCCCACAGATAGACGATGTGGAACTAAACATGAGATGATGTAATTGGATTTTGGAGAGATCCAATTGCTCGTCTATTACATTCTCTAACAATGTGATTGTACTGGAAATGTTGAGATCGGAACACTGTTGTAAAAATCGGCCGACTAGGCCGATTAGTCGGCCTGACTAGTCGAGTCGGGGGGGGGGGGGTAACTGACTCGACTAGGCCTAGTCGGCCATTACTCGATCAACCCGACTAATTGGGACGACAAGTCGGCCAACTCGTTGGCCGACTTTTACATAGAGGTTTTTTCATTTTTTTAGTTTTTTGATTTTTTTAAAAGAAAACTTATTTTAATATGCTTAATATTATATTTAAAGACAATTATTTCTTTGGGACTGGGGAAGCTGCACTCGGGGGTGTAGCTAACTAGCTGCACCCGGCCATTTTTTTCATTGATTTTTTGCATTTTTGAAATGAAACCTTGGGAGATTTAAATTACCATATATCACCATGATATCATACCAATTTCAACTAAATTCGACATTTCTATCATCTCCATCAAGGCTATGACATTTTAACGGTTTCAGAATTATTGAAATTGACCATATCTAGATGGGCATGCTAGGAGTGTTTGTTTTGCATGAAATTTGAAACACATATTCTTGTCAATAAACTAAGTAAATCTCCATAAGTTTTTTTCAAAAAAATAAAAAACTAAGAAAAATGGCCGGGTGTAGCTAGTTAGCTGTACCCGCCGGTGCATACTCCCTTTTCCCTATTTCTTTAATTTCATTATGATAGTATAGAAAAATATACAAATCAATGGAAGTACATAAGAATGTGTATAAAAATTGATTTATATATTTAAAATAATTAAAAAGTTCAAAACCGACTAATGGTCGGCTAAATCCGATTAGCCGCCCGACTATTGATTAATCTTTAGTCGGTGACCTCGTCGATCGAGTACCGACAACCGCTTTCTATAACCTTGGATCGGAATGATTGTTGCCATTTATTTCCGCCAGTTGAGTAGACACGAGCCTATGAGTCCTTGGGTGTGGAGCCTTATTGGGAATTATAATGAGCTTTCAACGGAGATGCACCGATACGAGGTTCATGATGCCTTGACGAGCATATATGTTGATTGTTCGTCAGGTTTAGATGGCTTTCGTGTGGCCTTTACATGCTATCTTAGGATGTGGTGAATTATGACATGATGACTTGTATCGTCGAATTTTTGAATGAAAATATGGGTTTGGAACTTTTGAATAGAGCCCTCATTTTCTCCTCCTCAAGGGTGATACTGCCGTAGGTGGAAGACTTTAGACCTTTTGTATTAATTAATGGCGTATATCTTATCGTGGCAAAGGTTTGTTAATTGGCTTCAATATGTGCCTGGTGGTATTATCTCCCCTACACATTCGATAATTACCTGAAACGGGCCTATGCTAGATAGTTTGGCCTAGTAAGATGACCACTGATTGGAAGAGACATTAGAAGAAGGACCTCTGGAAGATCGACTTTTCAAAGGCTTAACGTGGTATCTATAAAGTGATCGTGCGTGTTAATGTGAAGCTTAGGGACATTGCACATCCATCTATCTTTTGGGGAGGGGTTTGTGCCGTACTGCCTGTAGGGAGGGACATGTTAATGCCACACTTGGGAACTGGGAGTCTTTTCGCTTTTGAAAGAATGATTGGACTGGTAAGAGCTTTCTTGCTTACAACTTCCCCATACTATTTGCACTTGCTAATGATCAAGATCTGCTAGCCGCAAAGACGTAGGATAATGACTCGTGATGCCCCTTATTTAACTTGAGCTTCACGAATCAATGTGCTCGTGAATACATTAACTTGGTGAGGTAATTGGGTGACATTGGTTGACTGTCTACTGCTAAAGATTATTAGGTACGGGAAGATGTGTTGTTCTAACTAAAGAAGACATATAGATATATCATCGCATAAAACCCTTTATTTAAATGCAATTACTTCTTTTATTTTATTATGGTAGTATAAAAATATACAAAATCTATGTAAATATATGTATAAATATGAGTTATATACATTTAAAATAATCATAAAATTCAAAGTCGATTGAAGTATGACTAAATCCGATTAGTCGTCCAATTGTCGATTAATCCTTAGTCAGTGATCCGGCTGACCGAGTGCCGACTACCGACTTTTGCAACCTTGATTGGCAGTCCTCCTTTCCCCCTCGGATGAAGATGTTTTTGTGGAAGCTAAATAAAGGCAGGTGAGCAATGCATGCTCTTAGATCCATGTGGTCATGCGTGGGTGATGCACCCTGTCCTAGATATGAGAATGTTGTGGAGGACAATGGTCATCTTTTCTTTCCTTGTTCACTCTCGAACTACTGAACTGAAAGACATGAGCTCATTCATGAGATATTGGGACCAACCAAATTCCATTGATGGTCGTCTTGCTTTAGAAGCATGACTTGATTTGTATGTATGATGTATGCTTTTGGAAAGTATGTGATCAATACCGACTCCTAATGATCGAATGAGAAACTTAACGATAAAACTCTGTAGAAGACAATTCAAATAAGATCATAAATTCGGGTTTAGTCAATGTAATTCAAATAAGATCAGAAATTCGGGTTTAGTCAATGTCTTCTAGTATGCATGATATATGTATTAGGAATACTCGAGGGTGCCTTGGTTGCATCGCACAAACTTGAAAGGATTCTGAAGCTCTATGTGTTTAACTTGCATTTCATAATTAAATGGCTATGTGCACCTGTTTGTAGTGCTTTGAATGATTTGGCTCTCGCGGAATGGGCTTATCTTTCCGCAAGAGCATTGCTATTGTGAGAATATGTTGTGGTATTTTTTTGAGGTGTGTGGGGGGAGGTGGGGGGGGGGTTGGGGGGAGGCCTGCTCATTGTAGCTTCCATTTATTGTTCAAGTAATATCACTATGTGACCCACCTCAAGCTCACATCCCTTCTTTTCTCAAAAAGAAAGGATAGCATGAAATGAGGAAAACAATGTTCTGAACAAGTATTTATATCCTTTAACTCAATTTGACTCAAAAAAAATCCATTAACTCAATGGTATAATGAGCGGTAAGATATGTGTTATGGGACACCTAACTTTTGATTTATATGAAAGTTATTTCACTAAATTTTTTGGATATCCACTGGCAGGGGTCTTCATCTGCAAAGAGCCATCGGTTTCACATTTATGAAGATGATTGAATTTTTTTCATGTGTGTGTGTGAGGTCGGGGCCTCGGGGGTGCACAAATAATCATTATTTTAGATGATTTAATTATTTATAGGCTGGCATTAAATTGTTTAACAAATTTGCTGCTATTGTTTCTTTTTATCGGTGTCTCTGATGTTGATATCATCATAGTTGGGTTGCTAACTTTAATTTCTTTTAACATAGGCAACATTGTTATGCATTTTAATCAGGTTCATGTGAAAGAAAGCACTTGGCAAGCATTGGAAGAGAATCTAATTCCTTCCCCTGTTACAAATAAATCGAATTGGCTAGACAATCGAAAGATTCATTTGCCAAAAAAGTATGACAGCTCTGTGTCTGTTGTTGGAGGTAATACTATTGAATAGACAAACTTTGAGCACGTCCTACTTATGTAAACGTAAAGAATTGAATGCTGTTATATCTGTTTCTCACCCGGTACTGGCTTAGTATTAGTTGGAATGACATTTCTAGAGTAAGTTATCCGAATCTTGAGGCAAATTGGAAAAAAGAAAGAATCTTTTCCTCTTGCCAGAATAGTGGGGGAAAAGACTTGGTAATTGTGGAAAAAGGACATTTTATACATGTTTATATGTAAATGGTCTTCGATTATCTCGCTTAACAAGAAATTAGTTATGTTTTCTATATGCAGAAGCAATAAATGTGCAGCTTGAATTGAAAAATCCTCTCCAAGTATCTATTTCTGTTGCCAATCTCTCTCTTGTATGTGAGTACCGTTCAAGTCACGCTGCCGAGGAATCTGGTATTAGATTTTTTCTCTGTCCTTTTTCTTTAATACCGTGTTTCTAATGTGTTGGTGTAATTAGATCATGATAATGCAGATGATTCTTTGTCGATGGATGGGATCCAGAATAGCATTGTAGATCCCAATATTTCTCCTCCAAGGTCGGACATGACATATTTACGTCCTCCAATTGAAATTCTACATTTTTACATATGCAAATCAATCACTTGCTCTTTCCTTCTGCAGTGACACAAATGACCATAATTTAACATTTGAATTATCTGAGATCAATTTTCTCCTGGGGGGAGGGCAGACGAGGGATGTAAGTAGTGCTTTCTCATTTCCCATTTTTATCTGTGTATATATTTAGAGAATTTGTAATCTATTATTCGTAAAAGATTGTCTGAAATACGTAAGGCCGTTTTTTCACTGAAGACCAAATTTGCTTCCCTCACTATATTCTTGAATTTTGGTTATGCCCTCTTTTCTGACTAATTTGGATTTTAATTGTTTTTTTTGGTTCCCTGATTAACATCTTAAATAGTTCTACAGATAGAGGGTGCACTTTACTGTATTAGAAATATGTTTTGCATATATTTATGCATCTGCAAGGCTGGAACATTTGGTCAAATCTGTAATCAATGATTTTAGACTAGGAAATTATGAAAATGGAATTTGTAGGTGATGAGTGCAAAACTAATCCCATATGTTGTGTTTATATCTCTTTCTCGCTCAGTCGAGGTCAGTTAGTTGGTGCTTGGTTAGAGACATATGGAACGTTCCAATGAACATAACCATGAGTAGTTGGCCTCCATGCGTCACCTGCATGGGGGTGATTGACCTATGATTGGAGATGTTTCATGTGAGTGGCTAGCCTGTCTACCTCTCATGCCTCTTAGGCCATATCCAAAGCACATTCTTACCACACCCCCATTCTATGGGACTTGGGGGCTGTTGAATGTCCATGACCCTCTTGTTTAGATTTGAGTAGTTGTGGCTCTTGGGGGGTGGGGGTTGAAACCATGGTGTGATTGTGTGGTTCAAGGTTTTGTGACCAAGATTTAGACAAGTCTGTTTTGTGAAGGAGTCCCTTCATTTGCCGTCTTTTCTGGTCATAGGTCATTTCCATCGTCAAGTCCGGGCTAGTAGTTGGTACTCGCTTTGTCGGTATGCATAGATTTGGACTTTTTTAATACTATAGTTCATTCATAAAAACATAACAAGAGCGCTACACCTAATAAAAAAGTTAACATTTATAAAAAATGAAAAGCATATATATACTAACCGGTAGCATATAAAATAAATCATCCTTCTGTAAATATTTATAGTAACCAATAACATTATCATTGACAATAATGCAAAACTAAATAAAATAAACTATTGATATGACTTGAATCCTAACTATATCTTCAACTGAATCTAGTTGGAGGACCATTTGATGCCCCCTCCATCTTGAATTTTTTGATTTTGATTTGTGGTTCCATTTACAAGTTACAACATAAACTAAATATATAAACGATAACATTAACTAAATAAACAATATAGATATAAGATACAAAGGAATAACATGAAAAAAGAGAGGCAACATGATATACTAAGTTTCCAACTACTAACCAACAATGAATATTAAGTTACTAACAATGATACACAATGACAAAAAAAACTAGGGGGAGTGCTGCCATTGGACGACCGATGGCGAGTTGGTGGAGAATGAGGGGGAGTGCGAGGGGGAATGCGAGGGGGAGTGCTGCTTTGCATGGAGAGGCGGGCCTGGGGGAAGGCGTCGGTGCGGGTGTCTCGGAGGGGCTTCGAGGCGGTTGCATCGGTGTTGGGGCTGGTGAGAAGGGGAAGGAGGTGGCGCGCAGGGGAGTTGGGAGTCCGCGGGACGAAGCGGATGCAGTGGTGCGTGGGGGTCGTGCCGAGGAGCTTGACCGGGGGGGGGGGATGGGTGCAGGTGTCCCACAAGAAATCGAAGAAGAGATGCTTCCGGTGTGGGTGTCGGGGGCATGTGGCGTCGTCCTATGGTGTTCCCCCGAGGTGCTTCGCATGTGGGAGGGTGGGCCACCGTAAGGCCTCTTGTTAGTTTCGTTTCGATGGTGGTCCTGGTAGATCTCCGGCTCGTGTTGGTGCTGGCAAAGGCGAAAGGGCGGCTGCAAGTGGGGCCTTTGCCGGGCGGGGGCTACGATCTTTCACGCGTGTGGTAGCGGGAACCACGTAGAGTGCAACTGGTACCAGCGTCGAGGCTACTACGAGGACAGTGGGTGCCTCCAAAATGTCGATTTGCATTGCCAAAGGACCGGCTCCTGCCACTGTTACGCATGGGAAGGGTGACGTGAGGGGTGCTAACAACATGGCGGTGGTTGGGCACGCCTTACGAAAGTGCATATCCGTGGACATGGTGAGAGATCGTCTGCATAGGTTCCTGGGGCTGCAGTTCGCAGGGGACGTCATGGTTTTTGATGCAAGGCGTTGCTGTGCCCGCGGCCTTTCATCATTACAGCGAGATCGGTTAATTAAAAATGGAGCGGTGGGTGATATTTTTTGGAGAGATTTGCGCTTTGCGGACGGGGCGTGCTCTGACGTCGAGGTGTGCGTGGCGGAGGTTCGAGGAGTTCCCTTTCTTTCCAGATCGGTCCACTGCCTTGGCCGGGTTCTCCGGCGGTGGGGAGAGGTGCTCGCGGTTGTCGATGATGGGTTGGCGCTTGGTTCTGCTCATGACATCACTCGGGTCCTGATGGAGTGTAACAAGGGTTTCCTTGATGATGTTGTTGGCCGCGTCTTCAGCGAATCTTTGGAGGCTGGGCACTTCCGTTGTAGAGTGGAGATGACGATCGTCGATCCACCACCTCCGTCGAAGGTGTCGAGGGTGGTCGAAGTTGCCTCGCCGGAGATTCCGAGGGTGGTCAGCGTCGCCTTGCCTTCCGGGCGCCAGGTGGCCTTCCCTGGGGACGCTTCGCCTGGCTCGTCCCAAGGGAATGATTTTGCAGGTCCTTTCGGATTCTCCTCTCGGTTGCTGTGCGTGGTATCTTTAAAGGGTGGTTTGTCTGCTGACGTGGCAGGGGTGGTTCCTAATTTCTCTGCGCCTCTTCACTTTCGGGCTCGGGCTTCGGATCCCGACATGCGAGTTCGTCATGCGGATCCTTTGGCGGGTCGGGCGGTTGTTGGTGCCAACTACTGTGTTTCTCTCCTGTTGGATATGGAAGGCCGATCGGACACCACTCCGATTTTTCTCTCCTCGTCTGCTGCGACCTTCTCGGACCAAATGGCTGACGTGGCCTTCTCGTCTGGGCTTGCGGGTGCCCCTCCAACGGGGCGTGGCTTCTCTTGGACCTCTTCAGGATCTGGGCGTTGGCTTTCTAGCGATTCGGCTTTACCCGCGTTGGAGGGCCCTTCGTCGACCGCCTCCGATCTAGTTTCTACTTCTCGTCCTTCTGTGACGTTACTTGAAGTGGAAGGTGCTAGAGCTGCTGAAGGAGCGTCTGATAAGAGATCGAGGAAGAGGTACAAGAGGAGGAATAGGGCTCGGATGGCGTTGCCCGAGCCACACTCGTGCACGGCTCTTAAGGATTCTGTTGCGGCGGCCGCTAGTGTAGTCCGGTTTGGGGGTCAGCAGGATGGTTCCCTATGAAGATTGTTACATGGAATGTACGAGGGTTGGGGGAGGCGGACAAGAGGAGAGCTATGGGGGCACGGTTCACAGAATGGAGCTGCGATGTAGTCATGTTGCAAGAAACAAAGCTTCAAGGGGTGAATGATGTTCTTTGGAGGTCATTCGGTGCGGGAGGAGTGGATGAGGTTAGGGATATCGATGCGGAGGGTGCGGCGGGTGGCTTGCTTATTGCATGGAGATCTGCGGCTTTGGCTTTGGGCTCGGTTCTCATGGGGAGACATGTCATCTCAGTTCTTTTGGTACGTGTGGACACTTCTTTGCGTGTTGCTTTTTCTTGTGTATACGGGCCTTGCTGCCATGTTAAAAGAAAGGAATTATGGGAGGATCTGCGGGAGGCGAGTAGGGTGTTTGCGGGTATTCTGTGGCTCATTGGGGGCGACTTCAATGTTACCCTTCGAACGACGGATAAGCCACGTTCCAGGGGTGGTTAGGATCCAGGATCGTTGGATTTTGCGGAGGTTGTGGATTCTTTGGCACTCGAGGATTTGGTTGCGGAGGATATTGCTTACACGTGGAGGAACTCCAACTCACGCTCTCGTATTGATAGGTTCCTTGCATCTACGGAGCTTCTTGATTGTTTCCCTCTTTGTACTGTGACTGCTAGGCCGCGGAGCATGTCTGACCACACTCCACTTTTGTGGGATTCTGGTGATGCGCCCGCATTGAGGGTTTTTTTCAGGTATGAAAGGTGCTGGTTATTGGAAGATAACTTCAGGGAGTTGGTGGCTTCTCATTGGTCCCAGGTACAGGCTGCTGGGTCCGCGGTGTCAAAGTTTGCCCACAAGCTCGATTCTTTGCGCAAGAGGCTGTCTTCTTTCAAGAGGGAGTTTAGCGCGACGAGGCTTGCCGCCAGGACGGAGGCGGAGGGGGTGGTCAGCAGCATTGATGCGGTGGAAAATGATAGGGAGCTTTTGCCGGAAGAATTGGCTGCGCGCGAAGCAGATCGCGGCCGAGGATCTTAAGCGTGTAACTAAGTGGCGTCAGAGGTCGAGGGCATCATGGCTGAAGGAGGGGTATGCTAATACGACATTCTTTCATCGCATTGCTAGCGTAAGGCGGCGCTCTAACTCTTTGCGCTCGATCACGATAAATGGCACTCGTGTGGTTGGGGACTGGGAGATGGGAAGAGCAATCGCCTCTCACTTCATGGAGTTCTCGGCGAGGAGCTTCCCAAGGGTTTGGAGATGGACGGGGGTTGGGGCGACACCGCTTTCGCCATCACAATATGAGGGCCTGACGCATGCGGTGTCCTTGGAGGAGGTTAAAGCGGCGGTTTGGGAGTTGAACGCGGATGGGGTTCCGGGCCCGTACGGCTTCCCGGTGGCCTTTTATAGGGACTTTTAGGAGCTGGTTGGAGAGGAGGTGCTGGAGGTTATCGCCGAGTTCTGCCGTGGCAATGCTGGCTTCAATCGGATCAATAAGGTTCTCATTGTTCTGCTGCCTAAGTCCCCTTCGGTCGAAAGGATTGAGGATTACCGCCCCATTACTATTTCTAATGCTCTTTACCTTATCGTGGCTAAATTTTTTGCTTTGCGGCTTGGTAGGGTTCTCGATTCCATCATTTCCCCGCTGCAATCAGCCTTTATACAGGGAAGACAGATCGCGGATTGCCTTACTCTTGCTTAGAACTGGTAGCGGATTGGACGAAGGGGGGAAGACGTGGAGTGCTATAGAAAGTCGACTTCACGAAGGCCTACGATTGCCTTGACTGGAAGTTCATTTGGTCGGTTCTGCGGAGAAAAAGGAGGGGCTTCTCGGAGGTCTGGATTTCTTGGATGTGTCGTTGTGTTACCACAATCTCCTTTTCAATCATGGTTAATGGCCGCCCGGAGGGGGGTTTCTTCCAACCAAGAAGTGGGGTGCGTCAGGGCTGCCCCCTCGCTCCCCTTTTGTTCGTCATCGCTGCGGATGTCCTTGCCCGCATTGCTGGTCGTGTTGTAGATTGCGGGCTGTCGGCGAGATATTCCAGGGGTTGGTTGGTCGTGCCGCTGCTACAATATGCGGATGACACTATTTTTTTTATTGAGGGGGGCCTTTCGGAGGTCTCGGGCATGTCTGCGACCCTTGACATTTTTAGTGAGCTGTCGGGTCTATACAAGAATGTCAACAAGTCGAAGGTAGCCCCTTTTGGTCTCTCGGCGGAGGAGGCGGACGCTTGCGGTCGTATCTTGGGGTCTCATACTGGCTCCTTGCCTATTGAGTACCTGGGGATGCCTTTGGTTGTGGGAAGAGCTAGGCTGAGGGACTGGCTCAAGGTCGTCGAGAAGGTCGAGGCGAGGTTGGCTGGGTAGAGGTCGGCCATTCTTTCTAGGGGGGACGCCTCGTCCTCCTCAAGGCGGTGCTCTCCTCTATCCTAGTTTATTTCTTATCTAACCGTCGGTTGCCGGTGGGGATTCGCAATCGCCTTGAGAAGCTTATGCGAAGATTTTTATGGGGCAAAATTGGAGAGGTATCGGGGGGATTCACTTGGTGGAGTGGGGTGAATTAACGCAGCGCAAGAGCGAAGGAGGGTTGGGCGTGCGGAAACTGGAGCATATTAATGAGGCCTTCCTTCTTAAGTGGGCGAACAGAATATGGGGCACAGGAGAGGATTTTTGTAGCAAGATCTTGCATGAGATTCACGGCGTTAGTGGGGCGCCTCCTTTGGCGGCTGATATGGTGGGAGCCCAGACGCCTTTTTGGAAAGGGGTGCTACAGGTTTTCTCAAGATTTATATCTCTCTTTACGCCGGTGCTTGGCAATGGTGTCTCTCTCAGGTTTTGGACTGATGATTGGAGGGGGAGGGCTTGAGCTCGCGGTTCCCTCGCCTGTTTGCTTTGACAGCTGATAAAGATGCTTGTGTCGCCTCTTGCTGGTCGGATGGTGGTTGGTTACCGGCTTTCTCTGCTAATTTCTCCGATCAAAGACTCAAGGATTTTATGGCCTTGCTAGACGCCATCAGGGACGTATGTCGGCCTTCTGGGGGGAGAGATTATTGGGCATGGCGGAGGGCCTGTTCTCGGCGAGGAAGGCGTATGGGGCGATCTGTAGGCCCCCGCCCTCGCGCTCGGAGAGCATGGTGCATGACTGCGGTTTCTTTTGGGGTCTGAGGCTCCCTGAATGGGTGGGATTCTTCCTGTGGCTTTTTCGTAGACATAGGCTGATGACGAGGGATCGTTGCGCTAGGCTACTTGGCAATATCTCTGATAGGTGTATTTTGTGCGACAATGCAGTGGAGTCCATTGAGCACCTCTTCTTCGCGTGCCCTCAGGTCACTGGGGTATGGGAGGAAGCGACTGTTGACTGGGTTTGCATTTCAGATTTGGCGTACTTCTGTGGCTCATTGGTGGCCAACAAAGATAGGGAGCGGAGGACACTCCTGTGGCCCGTGGCAAGCTTGTGGGCGATTTGGCTGGGCAGAAATGCAACTCTTTTCTCGGGACATCGTTTTTACAAGAAAAACATCGTTTTGCACTGTATGCGTTTAGTCGATGATTGGGTTTTGTTGTAGGTTCCTTTTTGTCGTTTCTTTCGGTGACTTTGTAAACTACCTGTTCACCTTGTTTTGTTAAAGGCCTTAAATGTCGGTTTCGATCACCATTTCGGTATTAACCAAAAAAGAATTTCGATGGAATTTCGGTGGAATTTCGACCGAAATTTCAGTCATTTCGGCCATTTTTTGTACTAGGACCCCCATATTTCGGTCATTTCGGTCATTTCGGTCGAATTTCGGTTTCGATTGGATATCGATATTCGACAGAAATTCGATCGAATTTCGCTGAAATTTGAGGCCATGGTTTTGTTAATAAGTTGGGGCGAATGCCGCTAAATGTCTCCCCTCTTTTGGGCCTAAAAAAATGATACACAATGAGAACAAATGAACAAAAGGGTGTCATTAAAATTTAAAAAAGGTGACGACTAACGGTTGACTAGGCTGACTAGTCAGCTCAATTAGTGTGGAAAGGTGTGAAATGGAAAGTTGTATTTATCGCAACCGTAGAGCTCTCTTATAAAGAGAAAAGCTCTAAGGGAAAAGTGGACTGACGAAATAAAGAAATACGAAATAAAGATAGAGAGATACAAATATCTCAACACTCCCCATCAAGCTGGAGCATAAATGTCTATCATGCTCAGCTTCGAACAACAACATTGAAAAGGACCTTTAGGAAGAGCTTTTGTAAGCATATATGCAATTTGGTCGTCTGAAGCAATATGAGAGGTGGAAATAAGTCCATTCTGAATTAGATCACGAGTGTAATGGCAATCCACTTCGATGTGTTTTGTTCTTTCATGGAAGGCTGGATTATTAGCTATGAATAGAGCCGTTTGGTTATCGCATTCGAGGTGCATAGGAAGAGACACCTCAATAGTTAGATCAGTCAAAGACATACTTGACCCACATCATTTTCGTGCTCCCTTGGGCCATGGCTCTAAACTCTGATTCAACGCTATATCTAGCCACAACTGTATGTTTCTTACATTTCCATGAAACCAGCGAGCTACCTACAAACACGGTAAAGCCTGATGTGGACTTCCTGTCTTTGGGGCACTTAGCATTGTCTGCATCAGTGCACCCAGTAACTGTGAGAGACGTGTCTCTTCTGAACAGAAATCCTGCACCTGGAGAAGACTTCAGATACCTCATGATCATGTTAACACCATCCATATGAACATGTCTAGATTTTCCCATAATTTGGCTGACTAACAACAAATGATATATCAGGACTGGTGATAGTAATTACAACTTTCCTACTAGCTCTCTATGCCGTCTTTTATTAACCTCCTCAGAGTTATCATCATAGAGCTTAGCATTAAAATCCATTGGAGTAGTGTCAAGTCTACATCCTGTCATATTCGTCTTAGATAGAAGGTCAATGACATACTTCCTTTGCATTATCACCATACCATGCTGATTTTTTTGCAAATTGTAGGCCAAGAAAGTAACGGAAATTGCCAAGATCCTTGGTCACAAACTGTTGTCCAAGAAAATCCTTAGCTGCCTGAATACCCTGTTCATCACTGCCTGTAATAACAATGTCATCTACATAGACCAGAATAGCAACAATACCTCTCTGGGTTCTCTTAACAAAAAGAGAGTGATCTGCAGTTGATCTGACAAATCCCTGTTGTTCAATCAACTCTGAGAGTTTCTGAAACCAAGCCCTCGGACTCTGCTTAAGGCCATAAATGGCCTTGTGAAGTCTGCACACCATATAAGACTCTTCCTCAGCAGCAAACCTTGGTGGTTGCTGCATGTAGACTTTTTCCTGCAAGTCGCCATACAAGAATGCATTCTTGACATCTAATTGGAATAGAGGCCAATCACGTACCATAGCGATAGAGATGAGAATCCTCAACGTAAAGTGACGAGCAACTGGAGAAAATGTAACCTGATAATCCACCGCAAACTTTGGGTGAATCCGCGAGCAACAAGTTTGACCTTATATATGCCTACAGTACCATCCGCACGGTGTTTCATCGTAAACACCCTTTTGCTACCAACAACAGACGCACCTGGGGAGTTTGTACATTACTCATAGTGCCTCGAGACTTTAACACTGCCATCTTCTCCTCCATAGCCAGAAGCCACTAACTAATATGCAATGCTTCTTGATATGACCGTGGTATCTCCACGGCAGACATGCCCACAATAAACCTCTGGAACTCCTCTGAGAGACGTGCAAGAAAAACATTGGAAGCGAGAGGATACATAGTGCATTTACGCCTTTGTTTCCGTAAGGCAATAGGCACATAAAGGTCCTCAGCTTCCTCAGTTGCAGAGATTGGAACACCTAAGGATGCCTTCTCATCATGTTGTAAACACAAATCACCAATGCCATCATTAGAAATCAAGTGCTCAGAACATACCTGGGGCATACTGGATGATGGAGGCACATGAGCACGTGGTCTACACTGGTAAACCTGCGAAAACATCTGAGTGTGGCAGGGGGTGGAGGTGGTGGTGGTGTCGAATGTGATGAGTAAGTGGAGCCTGGAGTAGACAAAGTCAGAGGTAGATGCATGTATACCTCTTCTCCAGTCTCTGAAGGAATCATCTTGTCACCTGTAGGGGGGAAAAACATAATAGGCTCAAAGAAGGTCACATCCGCACTAACATAATAGTTTCTTCGAATAGGGTCAAAGCAACGATATCCTTTTTGGGCCCTGGAATACCGTACAAAAACACACTTAACAGCTCTAGGAGAGAGCTTGTCATGACTTGAAGACGTATAATGAACAAAAGCAACATACCCAAAAACACGAGGATCTGAGAGAGAAATGATTCGTCTCAGGAAATAAAATCAAGAACAGGATCTTCTCCCCCAGAATTGATGAGGGCATGCGATTCATCAGGTAGCAAGCAGCTAGAACCGCATCCCCCTAGTAGGAATGAGGAGCACAACTCTTGATCAAGAGAGTCCTGGTAACATCCAAAAGGTGGCGATGCTTACGTTCAACCACCCCATTCTTTTGAGAAGTATAAGCTCACAAAATCTGATGAACAATACTAAAGTTCTGAGAAACTAGGAGAGTTGAATATTGCAAATTCTAGTGCATTATCGGAACGAACACACTTGACATTTGCAGAGAAAATATTCCTTATTTAATTAATAAAAGTCTAAATAATAGAACCATCATCAGACTTGTTTTTAAGAAGGAAAACCCAAGACAATCTTGAAAAATCATCCACAACAACAAGATAAAACCGATACCCCTGATGGTCTGGGACACGACTTGGACCCCTAACATCAAGATGAATTAACTAAAAAATACTATGACTACTTCGACTTTGACGACTCTCAAAGGTGGACCAATGATGCTTCCCAAGCTGGCATGCCTCGCACTAAAAGGTAGAGCGAGGGGAAATCTGAGTAAGTGCATGATGCAACTTCTGCAGAGGAGGATGACCAAATCGGAGATGCCACACTTAAGGAGAAACTGTTCCAATATAGAGATATGAAGTACCTACATATGGAGATTGGACTAGTCTAGAGAGACCTTTGTGCTCATGGTCATATCCAATCACCCTGCCCGTAAGAATGTCCTGAAGCACGAGAGATGAGGGGTCAAATATGGCACGACAATGTAAATCCTTGGTGATTTGACTAATAGACAATAAATTCATAAAAAAATCAAGAGCATAAAAATCATTCTGAAGTCGCATTGCTGAAGTTAATTACACCTCCCCCTGACTAGTGATGGGAGAGTGTGTCCTATCTGCTATTATTACCGATCTCCCTGACTGAGTCGATCTGTATGTACTAAACCATCCTCTGTCACCATAAAGATGATGGGATGCTCCTGAATCCATAATCCATTCTGACAAATCTGCCTTGTAACAACTAGTAAGAGCATATGCCGTACCTGATGCGGATGCTGCCGCTGAGGCTGCTATCTCTGTGGATCCTGAAGGAGAGCTGGTCGACCAGGAGCAAGCATAATCTCTCTGAGTCGTGCTACAAGCTCATCGAGTAACTGATCAGATGCAGGGGATCGACTACCAACCTACTGAGTCTGCTCTGAAACTCGTGTTGAAGTGAAAAACCCATGCTTAGAGTAGCATGTTTCCTCAGAGTGGTCTGGCCTGTGGCATTAAGTGCACGGCTGAGGGGGTCGACTTCCTCCTCCTCTGCCACAGTTACCACGACCACGTTATTGAGTAGGGCTCCCGCTACCACGAGATGCAACCATAGCTGAGGAGGTCTGAGACTGCCGACTACCACCAGGAGATATAGAGAGCATGCTCAATCTGCGGTATGCCTCCTCCATCGGAGGTATGATGGCATCAATAAGAATCTGTGATCGAGCTGCATCATACTCAGGATCAAGAGCTGCTAGAAAAACTTCGGTCGTCACCGAATCTTTGTACGCCTTGAGCTGTTCTAGTGTGGCAGTCAAGGGAATGAAACCATGAAGCTTCTCAAACATACCACTTAGAGAGGTGTAAAGGGTATGGAGAGGATGACCATTCTTCTTCGATGTGAAGATATCATGTTGAAGTTGCAGTATCTTTGACTCGTTTTTCACCGGAGAATATATAGCGGTGAGAATGTCCCACATAGCCTTTGCAGTAGGCTAACTCAAAATATTGTTGCCTATGTCCATTGACACAATCTCAGATAGCCACATACGCGCATATGCATCATCTGTCTCCCATGAGGCACTAATCTCAGTTTTGTCACTTGGTTCCTTCTTCATAAGGATGTGCTTCTTGCCACTACACTGCATTATGCTCATAAACTACATAGTCCATAATTCATAATTTGTTCCATCCATCTTAACGATGGGTGCTGGACCTTTGAAGGCACCCGTGGATGAGACATCTGAGTTGTTGTCTGACATGATGACAATAATCTCCAGGATTGAGGTTGTAGACTGAAATAACTGTCTACCAAGACATACAAGAAGATGGTTGTGGGTGTAGACTCATACCCCAATCTCTTTCATCCGTTGGGTGATTTTAGATGATCAAATCATACCCTAGGAACCCAGAAGCACACCTAACATGAATTAAATTGTCCTTTCTGAATGATTTTCAGATCGAAATGGAGCCCGCAGAAGGTGACTAGCGCCGTGGGAGTGGACGCGGCGCCCTAGTCCAACATAGCATGGTGCCGACAGCGTTAGCCTTGATAGTTGTAGCCCATGACGGCAGCCGCACAACTGTTGCTGCTGTTCCGACATCGGCGATGACTGATACCGCTGATTTGCGGCACGACGGTGGCTGCTGCCGCCACTCTGACTGTGCTCGACACGAAAACGATCGACGACGGTGGTCGGCTGCGCGAGGCGCAAAGGTGGCGGCGTGAGATCCTTGGAGGTGTGGTAGGGTTTATGTGGGGTGGGATATCTAGGGCACATGCTCTGGTCTGAGATGGTCACTCTGATACCATGCGGAAAGACGTAAAATGAAAAGTTGTATTCATCGTAGACCTAAAGCTCCCTTAGAGAAAAGCTCCATGGGAAAATTACATAAAGTGGACTGAAGAAATAAAGATATTCGAAATAAAGATAGAGAGATACAATTATCTCAACAGTCAGGTCGACCGACTATTGGTCGATTAGGCCTAGTCGAGTCTGTTACCCCTCCGACTCGATTAAACGGGCTGACTAATCGACCGATTTTACATGCTTGGGTATGAAGGTTGTCTGTAATGGGGAGATAATGCCGCCAAGTGCATGCCTTAGCTAGTTTACGAGTACCTTTACCACGCTAAGATAGATCCCGCTAGACAATGCAATGTGCTAGATGTCTACGATGCATGATATCACAACCCCCTGGCAAGAGAAAGATTAAAGCTCTATTAAGCAGTTCCAACCCTCGGTTTCCTTGCCTAAACTCAGTAATGAAATCCTTACATCCTCCTTCACAACACTCCAGAACAACTTGTAGAATATGATAGAGAATCCATCCAAGTTTAGGCCCATGACCGCATCATGCATCTCCTTTATGTGGAACTCCCACATAAGCTTAGCTGATTGATCATTCAAGATTCTATTGATGTTACGACCCTACCACTTGCATCAACAACTTGTCGGGCCGCGTATGCTCAATTGTGGAAAATTCTTGGTAA
Source organism: Ottelia alismoides (assembly GCA_037367405.1). Classification (NCBI taxonomy): domain Eukaryota; kingdom Viridiplantae; phylum Streptophyta; class Magnoliopsida; order Alismatales; family Hydrocharitaceae; genus Ottelia; species Ottelia alismoides. Next base: position 263,895 of record JAZKJV010003999.1, read on the forward strand.
TGGTTGACCCACCCGATATCATAATTCCCATTCCCCACTAACTACCTCCCCTTAGATCTCAATGGAACATATATGATTCTACCTTCTCCAAGGTTGCAGAACTTGGCAGCCGGTAATCGGTCAGTAGGGTCACTGACTAAGGATTAATTGGCAGTTGGGAGAGTAATCAAATTTAGTTGAGCATTAGTTGGTTTGAATTTTTTAGTTATTTTAAATGCATAAATCAATTTTTAATATGTATACTCATTTATATTCATATATTTAGCCATTTTAATATTTTTAAGGGCTTAAAAATTTATAGCAAGAGAAGAAAAAATGAAGCAAGTTAAGAACAAAATGTTTGGTACATAGTCGAGCAAATGTTCAAAAACATATACAACATGCCCAAAAGAATAACAAAAGTGGAAAGTGAGACAAGTGTCACTAGTTAATGGATTCAATCCTCAATGCCATCATCCAAGTCCAATTCTTCATCTTCATCATCTTCTTCTATATCCTCAAGATGCAACTCTTCCTCCTCATTCATCGGCGTAACATTGAAGCTTGACGATGAAGCTCCCCTTCTACGTTCACCTCGTTGGCTTCTTCTCATTTCCAAATTCTCTTCGGCACCACTAGCATGTGCTACAACGCCCCATGTCAATCTGGAACCTGGAAAAGCCTCCTCATCACGAGCATCGACATCTCCGGTCCATTCAACCATGTGTGCACGATAACATGATGAGAGAGGATCTCTTTCTTTCTCAACTCGACGTTCCTGCTGATTGGAATTTGGAATTAATACGCACGCACACAAGATTGTTCAGCTTCTTCGTCTCCAACCTGTTTCTCTTCTCGATATGGATCTGAAGACCAAAAATAAAATTTAAACTTATATCAATTACCAATTTAAATTTTATAATTACTAATCAAATTGGGCGGTTGAAGTGGAGTCATTACCGAGTCAAATGTACTCCAGTTACGCTCACATCCGGTGGATGAAGATGTCAAGCTCAATATCTTGATGGCCATGGCTTTTAAAAAAGGGATGTCATCTCCATGATTATACCACCAATTAGCTATTGAAATAGAGAATGGGTCGAAATAATAAAATAAAAATATGATTAACATGAATAGAAAACAATGACTGAAATATCTGGATCATTATTGTCGTTATTTGTCATCCTTTGTTTTACAGCTAAAGGCTTGTCAAAATCTCCATGATCAAGTCTATTTGTCGGAAGCTCGTCCCTAGTAATTGCATCTTGTATGTCCAAATCTGGATAAAAATCTTCCCATGCTCTCCTTAGACCCTCTCCTTACCACAACATCTGGATCACCACGAGACTCAATGTAGAAGAAAAATGGGTTCAAGTAATAAGCTGCTAGATGTAATGGAGTATCGAGTCTCCCTTTGTTCTTGGAGGTAACAACCAACAAAAAGTTTCTTTCTAAGACGACTCCATGCCATTGAATGATGCAATTATCTCTCGCTTGGCCTCTTCAAGCCCTCCGTAGACAAAGTCCATAGACGGTCATCGATGTGCATCAACCACACACAGTAAACGAACCAGTGGAGTGAAAACTCGGACAATATGTGCAGTGTGGTTCCGGAATGTAGGGTTGAATACGATGGAACTTACTGCTTCTCCCTTTTTGGTTTTATACCATTTGCAGTTCCTCCACTCTTCTGAGGAAAATATCAATTCAACGTGTCTTTCTTCTCATTTAGGCTCTCAAGATTGAGAAAAGTGGTTGCAAATATTGTTTGGCCAGGCCTTGCAATGTCCTTCTTGCTGGTGAACTTGCGCATCAAGCTTAGAATTTTGGTGTGAGAGTAGATGAACACCATAAGCCTCTCCGCCTTTGTGATTGCACTCGTCACCTTCGTCTCTCTGCTTATCTCCTCCAAAGCAAGATCAATGGAGTGCGGGTCACATATAATCCACCGAATCTGCAGATATTTGGCGAGTAGCAATCTTCCCGCTGCTACATTGGTGGTTGCATTATCCGCCCCGATCTGAACCACATATTAGCCACTCCCACTTCATTAAGACACTCCACCAACTTGAAGATGTATCTGCAGTGCGAGTCTCATTTGTGGCATCTATGGACTTCAAAAATGAAGTCCCCAAGGTGCAATTGACACAAAATTTGATGATGCTCCTTCCTCGCATGTCCGTACGCGCATCAGTCATCAAAGAGCATCCCATTGACGTCCACATATCACATGGCATTGCAAGTCATCATGCATCTTCTTCAATGCCTTCTTTAGAAGCGGACCACTAGGCTCATACCTCATGGAGGCTTTAATCTAGGCTCGTACTTCCCAATTACCTCCGCCATATGCATGAAGGGCTTCGTCATCAATGCATTAAACGTAATCGTCTATTTATATGTCTAGTTGGATATATACGAGGTAACCCTATCATGATGATCCTTAGAGAATACTTCCTTTGTGGTCATCTGACGTGTTGACCCTCCACTACTACGTTGTGCTCCAAGGAGTTGGGGACTCGTGATCTCTTCGTCGAACCTACATCTTCAGTGATATCAACTTCCTCTCATCTCATGAACATCAACAGCTTTCTGGGACTTCTTCCTGGCAACATTATCAAGGTGTGCGATCAACTTCTTCTTTGTTTCCTTATCTACCTTAGGACATGCAGCCACTGTGCCTCTTCGGTGTGCTAGATGCTGCTTGAACCTGCTGGAGAAACTGAATGTTCTATTATTCAAAGGAACCCTAGGCTCTCTTATATAGGAAGAGACCTCATGGGTAAAGTACATAGTAGTCCAGAGAGAAATAAGAAATTGCGAACTTGTACATAACATATAATAATATCTATCTCTACACTCCCCCTCAAGGTGGAGCATAGATGTCTATCGTGCTCAGCTTGGAAGAACATCTCTGAAAAGGTCCTCTGAGCAATGGCTTGGTGAACACGTCAGCAGTCTGATCCCCTGAGCTCACGTGAGCTGTAGATATCATTCCTCTCTTGATCAAATCTCTAGTGTAGTGGCAATCGACTTTAATATGCTTTGTTCGTTCATGAAACGCTGGATTGTTGGCAATAAACAAGGCTGCCTGATTGTCACATTGAAGCTGCATGGTTAGAGGTGCGGCTATATGTAGATCATCTAGTACATATCGAACCCACATCATCTCCGTGCTTGCTTGCGCCATGGCCCTATATTCGGATTCAGCACTGGACCTTGCCACAACAGTTTGTTTCTTGCTTTTTCAAGAAACCAGAGAGCTCCCAACAAAAACTGCAAATCCTGAGGTTGATTTTCGATCCTTAGGGCATCCTGCATAATCGACATCTGCGCATGCTGAGATAGATAAATCTGTGCCCTTTCGAGACAGTAACCCTGAACCTAGAGAAGACTTCAGATACCTCAGTATTATGTATATGGCATCCATATGCACTTGTCTTCGCTGCTCCATGAACTGACTCACCTTGCTTACTGCAAAGACAATATCGAGACGAGTTATGGTAATGTAAAGTAGTTTACCTACCATTTCTCTATGTCTCCTCTTGTCGACTTCATCTATATCATAATCATACAACCTCATGCTTGGATCCATGGGAATACTTGATGGTTTGCATCCAGTCATGCCTGTTTCAGTCAAGAAATCTGTAATGTACTTCCTTTGGGTCATTACCAGACCCTGTGCATTCCTGGCGAATTCCAACCCCAGAAAGTATCTTAGGGTTCCAAGATCCTTCGTGACGAACAGACGGCCTAGGAATGCCTTCACCCTTTCTATGCCCTGAATATCATCTTTTGTAACCAGAATGTTATCAACATAGACCATGATAACAACCGTACTTGTCGATGACTTCTGAACAAACAACGAGTGGTCTGCATTCGACCTCTTGAATCCCTGTCATTCTATCAGATTGGAAAGCTTCTGGAACCACACTCGTGGACTTTGTTTGAGGTCATAAATTGCCTTGTGAAGTCTACACACCATATGCTTCTCCCCCTCAGCAGTAAACCCTGGTGGCTGCTGCATGTAGACTTCCTCCTGCAGATCGCCATACAAAAAGGCATTCTTGACATCCAGTTGAGATATGCTCCAGTCACGTACCACAACAACTGATAAGAGGATGCGAAGAGTAGAATGACGCGCCACTAGAGAGAATGTATCCATATAATCCACGCCATAGGTTTGTGTAAAACCACGCGCAACCAGCCGTGCTTTGTACCGATCTAGACTGCCATCAGCATGGTATTTAACTGTGAATACCCATTTACAGGTCACAACAGATGCATCAGGAGGAGCAATAACTAAGGTCCATGTGACACGAGACTGTAAGGCACACATCTCATCTTCCATAGCCTTTCTCCTGCAATCAATCTTCATAGCTTCCTGGTAGGTCCGTGGTATATCCACGGACGATAAGGCTGCAGCAAATCTCTGAAAGTCGCCTGTGAGGCGATGAAAGGACACCTGTGACGCAACGGGATAAGAGGTACATGTCCGCTTCTGTTTCCGGATAGCAATAGGAAGGTCAAGATCATCTTCCGCTGTACTGGATTGTGTAGTCTCCTCCTGCAATGAAGAATCCTGCACATGTACCATGTCTGACCTGTCAGTAGTAATGCCATCTGAACATACCTGAGGCGTGATGGATGTCTGACGTGTAGCCTGAGCAGGACCTGACCGACACGTGTAAAATTTTGGTAATGGTGGAATAGGAGGTCGAAGGGGTGGTGGAGGTGGAGGTGGTGGCGAGGATGACACATGACCAGGAACAGGAATGGACTCAGGTGAACTCCAAGTAGGAGGTGGAGGGACATAGACATCATCGTTGGTAGTGGATGGTACCAGTCTATCACCTGCAGGGGAAAAATACATAACAGACTCAAAGAATGTGGCATCAACACTGACGAAGTATTTCTTGTTTATGGGATCGTAACACCAATAGCCCTTCTGGGTCCTAGAGTAACCAACAAAGAAACATTTGACAGCTCTAGGAGAGAGTTTGTCAAGTCCAGGAGTAAGAAGATGAACAAATGCGACAGTACCAAAGACACGAAGAGTAAGTGAGAATAATTCCTTGTCAGGAAAAAGGATAGAGAGAGGAATTTTCTCACCAAGAACAGAAGATGACATACGATTGACTAGGTAGCAAGCGGTAAGAACAACATCCCCCCAGAATGAAATAGGAGCACAACTCTGAATCAGTAGGGTTCTAGTAATGTCAAGAAGGTGGCGATGCTTTCTTTCTGCCACGCCATTCTGCTGAGATGTGTAAGCACAAGTGGTTTGGTGAATAATGCCCTTTGACGAAAGGAACTGAGAGAGGGACCGTGTGCAAAATTCTAGAGCATTATCTGTACGAACATATTTGACAGTGGAAGAAAACACATTTTGCACTTCATTGATCAAATTCTTAATCACATCACCTGCTTCAGATTTATTCTTTAAAAGGAAGACCCAAGAAACACGAGAAAAATCATCCACTACCACAAGATAAAATCTATGTCCCTGATGATCGGGTACACGACTTGGACCCCATATATTTATATGAAACAACTCGAACGGGGAGCTACTGCTCCGACTCAGACGACTAGGAAAGTTCGACCGATGATGCTTTCCCAACTGACACGCTTCACAGCGAAAGGAAGAACTGGGAGAGATCTGAGGCAGAAGATGTCGCATTTCCTGGAGCGGGAGATGACCAAAACAGAGATGCCAGATGTATGGAGAAACTGGTCCGACAGAATGAGAAGAGACGCCAGCATAAGAATTCCGGACCAGGCGATATAGACCATTCTGCTCAGAGCCACAACCAAACACCTTGCCCGTTAGTATGTCCTGAAAATAAGAGAAGACGGGTCAAATATAACACCACAATGCAAATCCTTCGTAATCTGAAATAGGTTCATCGAGAAGTCAGGAGCATGTAGGACATTCTGTAGATGCATAGTAGAAGATAGGAAGACTTCCCCCTGTCCAACAAGGGGGGAATGAGTACCGTCTGCAATCTGTACTGAGCGGCCATGGGGATTGTCCCTGTAGGACTCAAGTCTCTCTCGATCTCGGCAGAGATGATGTGTGGCACCAGAATCTATAATCCAATCAGAGATATCATGTGAAGATGTAAATGCAGTAGCACTACCTGAGGTACTAGCAACAGCAGAGGAACTGGCAGATGCTGTAGCAGCAATATCTGAAGGTAATCACCAGTGATTGTGGCGTAATATCATGTAGACGTGCCACGAGTTCCTCGAAACGATTGTCTGCCGTAGATGCCAATTGGGGCTGAGAATGCTCTGCTACACGTGCCGATGTTGGGAAACCATGCTTAGAGTAGCATGTCTCCTCCGAGTGGCCTGTGCGGTGACAGTATGAACACGAGTGACGAAAACGACCACCCCTACCCTGGGGTCCACGTCCACGACCACGGCCAGAAGTGTGACCACCTCTCCCACGCGATACTGCCATCGCCGATGGGGGTGGAGTAGATGAGCTGGAAGGAACTGATATGCGACTGAGTCTCCTGTAAACATCCTCCATCGGAGGAATAACTGCATCAGCCAAAATCTGAGAGCGGGCGGCCTCGTACTCAGGATCTAGAGCTGCAAGTAGAACACCCACCATGGTGGCATTCCAAAATGTCTTCTGCTGCTCAGGAGTCACTGTGAGTGGAATGGTACTGTATAGCTTCTCAAACATCCCCCTCAGGGATGTGTACAAGGAGTGGAGTGGTCTGCCGTTTTGCTTCATTGTGAATATATCATGCTGAAGCTGTAACATCTTGGTCTCATTGCGCACCTGGGAATATGTAGCAGCCGGCAGTGGGTTGATGGAGGACATCATTGGCAATCTCCATCGACAGTGTTCCTGACAACCAGATCTTTGCATACGAATCATCATCCTCCCACGAGGTATATATCCCTGTCTTCTCTGTTGGCTCATCTTCGGTAAGAATGTGCTTCTTACCGTTCGACTTCATGAGGCTCATGAACTGCATCGCCCAGAGCTCATAATTCGACCCATCCATCTTCACTATTGGCGCGGGACCTTTGAACGCGCCTATGGAGGGCATGCCAACCTTTGACTCTGACATATCGCCGTTGGAGAAGAACTAGGGTATGTAGACAAAGTGATGGATGTCTACAGAGACTGCATAGGATTTGAGTGCGTATGTAGACGTTACACACTCAAATCCATATATCTGGAGAAAGAGACGACTTCGAGCACTCCAGGGATCGTCGAGAATCGGCTAGGGCACCCCGGAAGATCGGCTCGGGCACGCCTGGGGCACCGGGAACTGGCTAGGGCCGCCGGGGGGGTTTGGCGGCGGGACTGAAGGCCACCGGTGGTGGATGGCTGCTGAACTGGGGTCCGCCGGGGAGGTGGCGACGATACTGGGGTCCGCTTAGAGGTTGGCGACGAGACTGGGGATCCGCCGGGGGGTTGGCGGCGGGAGTGGGGGTTGGTGGCGAAATTGGAGAGCCACCGGGGGGGTGGCGGGGACTGCCGGGGTGGTTGGCGGGGAGCAGGCGGCGGCGGTGGGAAGAGAAAGAGGAGAGAGGGCGGTGGGTGTGGAGAGGGCGGCGGGTGGGGAGCCCTAGGGCTTGGGCTCTGATACCATGTTGGAGAAACTGAATGTTCTATTATTCAAAGGAACCCTAGGCTCTCTTATATAGGGAGAGACCTCATGGGTAAAGTACATAGTAGTCCAGAGAGAAATAAGAATTTACGAACTTGTACATAACATATAATAATATCTATCTCTACAGAACCTGTACACACCACCCTTGACCACCTTCTTGAACAGTCTACAAGTGACCGTATTTGGATTCACATGGTTCGCTCATAAAAAGACGAGTCACTACAAGAAGCGACGTTTGCTGGATGTGTAGCCATCTACAAACTCACAAAATTGGCGAGTAAGAGAATTGTAAATATTCGATGTTTAAAATGGGACTATTGCTACAACCATGATATACATAAAAAAATCATAGTTCATGTTTTTTACTATGTATGATTACTTAAGTTTCACACTAATGCTACATCCATGATATAACAAAAAATCAGCCATAATATACAACAAACTCAAGGATATACTGCCACCGTCATTAAAGATTCTAACCATAATATACAAAGGATATACAACAATCCCAAGTGCTACATCCATGATATGCAACAAACCTAAGGATTTAACATGCCCTAACCATCATCAAAGATTCTTACCCAGCCATGATATACAACAAACCCTTACCATCATCAAGGATCCTTACCCATCCATGATATACAATAAACCCAAAAGCCAACAAGCAAATCATATATGAGTTAACAAAGATTCTTCACTCACAAGTTTCAACCTAAAATCTAATTGTCCTAATCATATATAAACCCAAATGCCAACAAATAGTGTTCTAATCATGTATAAAGTTCAAAAAAGCAAACAAAAAAAACCTAACCTGGGCGGCGAGGTTCGAGAGTTGGAGAAGCTCCGAGGAGAGCTTTGGCTACAACAGGAAGTAACCTTGCAGTCGGTGATGGTGGAGGCGGAGGTGGAGGGTGCGGTCGGAGGTTTAGGTTTTCATGGGCTCGAGTGTAGAAATCCGGGCGAGGGAGGGCACTTACTGTCGAAAAATAAGCTCTTTAGAATTTCATCTGGTATTCAGTTTTCGGTGGTCCGATTACTTAAAAAAAATCTATGCTAAAAGAGGCCGATTAAGCTACCGACTAAATCGATTACTCGGACGAGTAATTTTTTCTATCTGATTATAGAACGACTTTGTCTAGTCCACTCGGCTACCCTGCCGAGTTGACTAGTCAGATTATTCGACACTGGTCTTCTCCTCAAACTGCTCGTACTATGAAATAATTTTGTATTCGTGTCACCCTCTTTGAGGCATCTTTGTTTGGACTTTTGCTTCACTCCAACTTCACTTTCCCATCTTCTGCCACAAGGTAGCCTAGTGCCTTGTGTGCTCCTCGAACTCCTCATCTGTCAACGTCCTTTCATCCCCAACTTGGTTCAACCTTTCGATCCCGTCTTATGCTCTTGACATCTTTCTGGCTCTTGCCTCCCACACCTCTCACTTGTGAGTAATAAGCCTACTTTGGAGGGCATGTTGCTTCAGAAAGAGCCTCTTGGTGGAAAGTCATGGACCTAACAATCCCTCCAGATTTCAGCTTCCATGGTCTTAAACCCTTCCTCCAAATTTCAGGACCGTTCAAATCTCAACAACGAAGATCAACACCGCTCATCTTCCCTGAAACCCCACATAAGAGCCATGTGATCAGAGTACACCCTAAAAAGGGCCATCACAAACTGTGAATAAAAAGATGCAACCAGTCATCCTACACCCAGAACCGATCAATATCTGATCTAAATATCTTGTTTCTCCATGCAATTGCCAGTGTCAAGAACTTTCAAGTGCAAGTCATCAACCAATCTGGCAAATTCATCAGAGCCCAGGTCTTGAACCCCATGTTCCCATGTTGATTTTCAACTTTCAATGTAACATTGAAGTCATTTCCTACCAACCAAGACATATTGGGGAGAGTGTTATGAACCAACCTCATTTCCTTGCATAGGCTCCCCCCTTTTGTAGGCTTGCAAATATTGATAAGCAACCACTTCGTCCGATCAGCTACACGTATAAGTACCATAGAGAATGCTCGCTACCCTTTGAGTTTATACTCCAAGCAAAACTATTCATCAGTCCAACTTGTGAGCACACCTGATCTGCCTTCCGAATTGATGGAACAAAAATGAGGGGGATCTGGACCCCTCAACATCCACCACATCTGTTCACTCCACGTACTTTCTTTTCTCACTTTCTTGTGGTCGCATGAAATCCGGTCTCCATTTCGCAAGTAACTCATCGGGTAGCCCTTTCTTCTTGTGCTTCCCTAACCTACGAACATGCCCATTGCTACTCGCAAGTAACTCATCGGGTAGCCCTTATTCTGCTCTCATCCCCATTGCTGTGCATCCGGAGGCGTCCTTTCTTGACCATTGCAAACTCATATGGGGTCTCAAGCTTCCGGAAAGGATTGGCATTTTTCTGTGGATCCTTAGGCGTGGACGCCTTCCTACTCGCGACCGCCTGGTAGCAATTTTTCCATCCGTTCCCATCTCTTGTGGCTTATGCGACTCGGCTGTGGAGACGGTTGAGCACCTCTTCCTACACTGTGACCTTGTGCGGCCTTTATGGGAGGACATTGCGTGGCTGAATCTTTCGTCGATGGAATCTTTTTGGGAGAGCATGGTTCTCGCGGCAAACCATCCGAGGGCGGTGAGACTGGTTCCCTTCGCACGCATCTGGTGTGTATGGCTGGCGAGGAACAAATTCCTGTTTGCAGGGCAGAGATTCTACGTTGAAAACATATGTATTGACGCTAATCGTCTTTGTTCGGACTGGTCTATTCGGTAGCGAGTTTCTGGGTTTGGGGCGAATGATATCAGTATTGATATCATCTTCCCCTATTTTTTACTTTTTCCTCCATCTGTAAGTTTTCTTTCTTTTTCTCTTCATTAATAAAATGGGGCGAACACCTACGGGTGTCTCCCCCTCTTTGGAGTGTCAAAAAAAAAAAAACCTACGAACATGCCAAGTTATACCTTTCATTTGGGAATTGGGTTTTCATTAATATGCAAGTGACATCCAAGGCTTCAATCATCTCCGACAAAATCATTCTATTGTCCTCAACTGACTGATGTTCCAGCCGTTGATGTCCATGGACAGACCTTCCCACCATATCGCCAATCTTTCGGCCAGATCCGTTAGCCATACTCCATAACCACCAACCATTAGCACAAGATAACAAGCCCCTCTTCCTTCCACTACCCCAACGTCTCTTGACAGAGATCTTGCAACATTGCCTCCTCCTCCTTGTGAAGATTTTCCCTCAATGCTTAGATGGAGACAATACAATCTTGTCCCTACTGGTCCTCTCCTTGTCTCTGGTTCTACATCCCTTGCCTCTGGAGTTGTGCTGCCCATATGATGTTGAAGATGCCTGAAGAGTTACATCCCAAGTAGCATAGAAAGAAACCCCATATAAGGCCTACATCTCATTCCAAAAATATCATGGGGATTCCTAATTTATATCTCCATCAGATCGAGAGTATGAGGTACCCTGTTTAGAACCATTGCCTAAGGATCCGGATGGGTTTCCTCGTCCTGAGGTCCCTTCCATCAATTTGACATGAATAATTAATAGTAACATAGTCCGCTAAGTTCTCACCGGATCCGACTTAACCCTCCTTGACCCTCTTCAAAGGCTTCACACGACTCACAACCACATTCACGTATGAAAAAACCCTTGTAGTTTCGCACTACATATCCATCCACAACATATCTGAGGGCGTTTGTGTAACATCCGAATTTCAACCAAACCCGAACCCGACCTGATTAGGGTCTGATTAACCCAATAAAGTTATATGACAATATCAGATGACCTAAATCGACCAATTGATCGTGAATCAAAAGTTATTCGGGCAAAATCGATCGAAAATCGGTCGCATCGTAATGCGTGCCGCGAAATAGCCGCGACAGAAATTCGAAAATCGCGAAACGAACCTAGACCGCCTAAAAATCCGATTCGACGAAATAAGACCAACAGAATTGACCGTTCGTCAATAGGAGGTCGTTTGATATTTTTAAATCGCAAATTTAATATTAAACAAAAACCGTATCCGAAAATTTCGGATATTCAAAACCCGATCGGAAGTATATCAATATTATACTCATATTGATCGTCATTTAGAGACGATCAAAACGAGATTTTGCTCTTCAAAATCTGACATCCGTGGTGCGAATAAGGAAGACTTTAGTATCTTAAGTAAATAAATAAAATGGTTTTTAAAAAAATATAAAATAAAAACTTAAAGCAACGGTAGTAGACTTTTGTAAAAAAAAAACTTAAAGCTACAGCAGTTTATAGGATAGCCACATGGCTTTCCTTCTCTATTTCCACTTGGCTATTTTCTAATTCCTCTTAGCAACATCCCAAGAGCCCCATACTCTTCCTTTTTCTATCTCCAACGTGACGAGCCACATCCATCATCAATTTTTTCCCTTTCCTCTCCAAATCCCAGCCAAGGAAGCTCTATTCTTCATCCTTCTGCCGCTGTCCAGCAACTGTTCAAGCACAAGCATCACGGATTCACTTCAATTTTTGATCTAAAGGTACAATTTCCTCCTCCTTCTCGCTGCCATGCATGTAAATTTTACTTGATTTTTTTGTACAATCATTCTTCCTTTTTTTCTTGCTGTCACTCATGTGCTTTTGCACAAATTATTCCCTTTTGGTTAAGGAATTGGGACTGGAATTTGGAGGAAGTCAGGAATATATGCCAAGATAAGAAACTGCACCTTCTTTCTCCATAGAAACTGCTGCATGCTTGAATCAAAGCAAGTTTTTGATCTCTAAATTTGAGATTTCAGATGTTCATTCAAGCCCTCTTTTGCTGCCATTCATATAGTCTTACACCTTTTTGATCATTGTTCACATTCCTCCCAGTTTATGAACCCTAGAGTCAACTCTTTTCTTTATTTATGATTCAAACTATTCAATTGACATGGTTAATCATACAATTGACCAGGCTCTTGAGCTTCTTTGTATAAATATTCATATATATTATATGGTAATATATGTCAGGTTTCTGATTGATTTTAATTCTTAACAAGGTGTTCTAATAGGGTATATCAATTGGATGCTACTAGTCTACTTATCAATTTTGTCCAGAGATACATTAACATATCTGGTATTAGGTATATATACCATGGTGGGTTGTGCAGTCTTGATTGTCAGAACTATATTAATCTGTATAATATAATCTTATTGGCATGAAATGGCTCTTAGCCTTATGAATTCCTTGATACACCCAAATAACCAAGTGAAGAAGGTAGAACGAGATTTTTGGGAATATTTGACTGGAGTTAGTAACTTAGTATTCATATTTTGGACTTATAGGATCCTGCTTTCTACATTTGGGGGAAATGAATTTTTTTTTTCACATATATATCAGCTTAATCTAATGCCTTTGGAGGATCAAATAAGACTCCCAGAATTATAGTCACACTTAATTAAATTTTACAGTGGCTATTTAGACCAGCCTCATAATTAGGAAGATGATAAGATTCAAATTTGCTTGGATAAATGCTACTTCTTCCATACTCTAAACGTGTGATTTTGCCGCTAGTATGGATTTTTTTTAAAATCAGTTCTCCACATCTCTTATGATTATAAATCAGCCCCATTATCTCATACTATTTTTTTAAAGTTACTCATGCTCTTATCAAAAGATCTAAATGATCCCAATGCCGTTGATGGGACCTTGGTGATACATTAACTTAATTTCTTAAGATCAAACGTACGAACAACTCCAAACAAATTTGTTGATATAACTATCATACGCAAGTTGCAGTGCATTAGTTGAAAGCCACACAAAGATTCAATAAATTTAGTTAGAAATTTATTAACATCATTGAAATACAACCATTTAAGATGCTTGATCTAAGGTCTAAGATTATCTCAAGAGCAGAAGCAATCATTTCATACCTTTCTAACTAATACCTCCAAGTTTAGCCTTTACAATGCACACTCCTCTACTCCTGCCCCAAGAATCGACTTGAAACAGATCGTGATAAATATATCAAGAAAGTTCAAAGGATCTTAACTAAGCTGACACCGATGTTGAGTAAGATTTCAAGAGTTTTATGATTTATGGAATATGAGGTCCCATTTTTTTAATTAATTAAACAGTTGATCCTGAGAAGCTACGGTAAGTTGCAAAAACTTGAAAGCCTTTACATCTTTTATATAACTCCATATGGCATGTATGAATCCTATGTCGATATTGCAGACCACGAAATTATATGGTTTGATGAGAATTAATGACGATTGATAATTGTGCCGGTCATGGTGACCTAAACACCTGACCGTGCGAGGGTGCGGTGATCCTCAACTGGGCGGAGGAAAGGAAGCCCAGTTAGGGCAACAACTGCCAAGTGTGTGGGTCTAGGATCCCAGTCCCTTCTTCGGTTTTTACGCGAGCTCGCAGTGTTTTTACGCATCGTTGGGAACCCGACTTAGACCAGTTCCGCTGACCCTTTATTTTAGGATACCCAGGCGGGGGATCCTCGGTTTTTCAGTTTTACGTACGAGCTCGGTTGCCCGTATTAGTCGGGCCGTTTTCTAGAGCGATTTTTCCGGAGAGTCTCTCTCACCCGTCTCAGTGGCGTAGTTTTGGAGTAGATCTATCCCTCTATTGGACCGCACTTCCAATTAGAGGGCGAGATGTAAGAGCCATTTGTAGGCTACCTCACCACTTGAGTTTTACTTTCGCCAACAGACTTGGCGATTATACATCCAAATCATCCATATCTATATCTACATCATCTAGAGTTACATCTGAGACATTTGTACTTGAAATTTGAAAGAATTCCAATTAAAGTTGAGAAGATGGAAGTGAGTATAATCTGATTCGAAATTCTTATAAGCTAGTGGACGTGTTGGGAACTTAGTTAGGATGCATTATACAACTCCGCATGCCTAAAGAGGCACCCAACCCTAAGACATTCCCCAAGTCTTAGAGTTATAGTGTGAGGTTGCACACTAATCAAGACCACAGACTATCCACTAGACTTAAGAATATAAATAAATCAAGAAATCTTTCCAATCTCAAATTTTTTCATCATCACTCACAAACATAATCTCAGAAGAAAATAATATTATATACTTACACTCGTACATTCATGAATATTTAACTACAATATAAATATGTCATATATAAGAAGTGTTGGGTTAATGAGCGATCATGAGAGTTGTTTGCACACAACTTGAAAACCCTTTTTACTTGAGCAAGTAGATGTAAATTGTACTTGTTCCACCTTTCTACTTGCTCTTTTTTGCACATAATAAGTTACTTGTTATTTATTTTAAACTACGGATTGTATTTACAATTGTGACTTCGTTTCTTTCCTAAACATGTTTTAGCAGGCAAACAACATGCTGTTCAGTAGCTGTTCATGTTTCCAGGAGACATGGTATATACTAGACGGTATGGTTTCTTTTGTCTCAGTTTTTGTTCGGTTGATAGTTTAATATGCTTCTTTTCTCTTCAGTCAGATTTTTGGGAATACTGTATGTATTGTCAGTCACTGTACATGTTGTAAAATAAATGTAAGTTAATGAAATGAAAATTTGGTGGTATTTGTCTCTCTTAGCTTTGTGGTTATGGTTGTGAATGAGAATGTCATATGCAATTGTTGCAACGAGAAAAATTTTCCCTATTTTTCTGTTGCTTGTGCGATCTCATGTGAATATAATATTGTGAAATTATGTTAACGGGTATCCGGATCCTCGGGAAATCACAATTTGGTATCAGAGCCGTGGTACCCCAATACGCACATTCATGGTATTACAATTCCGTTCGCATTAAGTTCTCGGATAGCGACAGTCATCCGACTTGTCGTGTGTCCGATTAGAGAAATATGACATTCAAATTCAATACCACAGATGCCACCTATTTCATTAATTTTCATACTATATCCCAAGAAGAGAAAAATCATTTATGATAAGTATCTGCGAATGACATAGATTTCGCTCGACCATCTGGGTCGCAGCGAGCAGACATACTACCTGCAAGACCAGGTCAGAGCACATACATGGCCACTCCACCTACCAGGCCAGTCTGTTGTTACTTATGCCATGAGTGGGGACATTAACGGCATCAGCATCCCTAGAGGTCTGATGAGCCGCAACCACAACCTTCACAGTCACAGCCTCAGACACAACGTTCAGGGAGTTTCTGTGGCAGAAACTCCAACTTTAGGCGACAACAGAAGAGACCGACGCAGAGTGTGGCAGGTTCCAGTGCCGCACCAGCCAGGCAAGGGCAGGAACATGCAGTTACTAAGGAGCAGACACGTTCAACGGCTACTGTGGTGAAAGGTATGGTCTCAGTCTTGGGCCGACCTTTTCATGTTCTATTTGATTCTGGTGCGACACATTCTTTTCTTGCTTCGAGGTTACTTGCTTCTTTAGATAGAGTCGCAGAGACTCTTTCTTTCCCATATCATATCCGAGGGCCAGGTGGCCAGTTGTTCATTATTTTACTGATAGTCAGGCATTTGCCCGTACTGATTGGCGGTCACGAGATGATCACAGATTGTCTACTCTTACAGCTTGAAGAGTTTGACTTGATTTTGAGCATGGATTGGTTATCCACTCATCATGCACTTGTTCATTGCTTTAGTAAGACAGTTGTCTTCAGGATTCCAGATCTACCCAAATTCACTTTTGAGGGTATTGTTCATGACTCCACCATAGAGTACATTTCAGTGTTGCGAGCTCAATGACTTGTTGATCAGGGTTGTGATTCATATCTTGCATTTATTCGGGAGGTATCTGACCAGGAGCCGATGACACAGGATATCCGAGTAGTATCAGAATATCCAGATGTATTTCCTAATGAGTTACCAGGATTACCTCCTGAGAGAGAAATCGAGTTCGAGATCACATTGCTACCTGATACACAACCGATCTCGATGGCTCCTTATCACATGGCACCAGCTGAGTTGAGGGGGCTGAAGGTGCAGTTACAGGTGTTATTCGATTTGGGATTCGTGAGGCCGAGCACTTCACCTTGGGGTGCTCCGGTTCTATTTGTCAAGAAGAAGGATGGATCCATGAGGTTATGCATTGATTACAGGCAGCTGAACAAGAGAACGGTGAAAACACCTTATCCTTTGCCACACAAGATGATTTGTTCGACCAGCTCCAGGGATCTTCGAATTTCTCGAAGATCGATCTTCGCTCACGCTACCATCAACTGAGGATTCGAGAGTCCGATATTCCGAAGACAGCCTTCAGGACTCGCTATGGACATTACGAGTTTGTGGTGATGACGTTTGGGCTCACCAATGCACCTGCAGCTTTCATGGATATGATGAATAAGATCTTCCGTCCATACTTGGACAAATTTGTGGCAGTATTCATCGATGATGTGCTCGTCTACTCCCGAATGAATGGGATCATGCGAATGATCTAGAGATTGTTTTGGATACATTGCGGGAGCACAAGCTATATGTCAAGTTGAGCAAGTGTGAGTTCTGGTTATCCCAGGTCTCATTTCTAGGGCATGTTATTTCTGAAGCAGTCATCGCAGTTGATCCTGTGAAGATAGATGCAGTTATGTCTTGGGAGCAGTCCAAGACTGTCACACAGATTCGGAGTTTCCTTGGGCTAGCAGGTTATTATAGACGTTTCGTCAGCAGATTTTCACGCATTGTTCGCCCTTTGACATGATTGACGCATAAGGGAGATCCATTCATTTGGGATGATTCTTGTGAGCAGGCCTTCAGGACACTGAAGGAGAGATTGACGACGACACCTATTCTTGCTCTTCCTTCAGGCACTCAGGATTATGCAGTCTACACAGATGCATATGGAGAAGGTCTAGGAGCAGTGCTGATGCAGAGAGGATAGGTAATTGCTTATGCATCACGACAGTTGAGGCCGCATGAGCGGAACTAACCCACACATGACTTGGAGTTGGCGGCAGTTGTCTTCGCCTTGAAGATCTGGCGCCACTATCTATATGGGGTGAATTTCGAGATCTTCACAGACCACAAGAGCCTGAAGTACATCTTTGATCAGAAGGAGCTGAACATGAGGCAACACAGATGGCTCGAGCTACTGAAGGATTATGATTGCACGATCTCTTACCACCCAGTAAGGGAAACGTGGTGGCTGATGCACTTAGCAGGAGAGCGCATGCTGATGGTACGGCGAACTGGCTATATACGTGGGATATGCTCGCCGCTTTGACTGATTGGTATCCCTAGGAGAGTGCATCCATATCTACTACCGTGCCTCCATGATACAACATTCTTTGGGACCGCCTTGTAGAGGGAAAGAAGACAGATACTTGGATTCGAGACAGATACATGCGTGCCATCAAGGACGGATTAGATGATTTTGTTGTGACGGAGTCTATTTTATGGAAGACAGGACGGGTCGTTGTGCCCAACGATGAGCAGTTACGCAGAGACATACTTGATGAGGTACACTGTTCACAGTTATCGATCCATCTAGGCATCACAAAGATGTATCGTGATCTACGCTGACATTTCTGGTGGGAAGGAATGAAACGCGATGTGGCACTACATGTTGGCAGATGCATGACCTGTCAGATGGTCAAGGCCGAGCACAGGAGACCACCAGGATTACTGCAGTCTCTTCCCATTTCTGAGTGGAAGTGGGAGAGCATTTCTATGGATTTTGTCAGAAGTCTGTCGAAGACACCAGGTGACCATGATTCCATTGGGGTCGTTGTTGATAGGTTGACCAAGTTAGCCCATTTTATACCTGTCAACACGACTTACTCTCCATCCAGATTGGCCAAGCTCTATGTGCAGAACATCATCAGGCTACATGGTATACCACGAGAGGTGGTGCCTGACAGGGATTTGAGATTTACGTCGCATTATTGGCATCAGTTCATGTTAGCACTACAGACAGAACTGAAGATGAGTTCTGCATATCATCCGCAAACAGATGGGCAGAGCGAACGCACCATTCAGACATTAAAAGATTTGCTTCACGCATGCTCTTTGGAGTGGAAAGTGTCCTGTAAGGATCATCTGCTATTGGTGGAATTCATGTACAACAACTATCAATCCAGTATCGGCATGGCACCATTTGAAGCCTTATATGGGCGGAGATGCCTCACACCTCTCAGTTGGCGTGAGGTAGGTGATCATGCTCTTTACTCCGTGGATCTCCTGGAGGAGACCGCGAGAGCTGTTGATCTTGTCAGACGGAGGCTTCTGACGGCACAAAGCCACCAGAAGAGCTATGCAGACCATCGGAGAAAAGATTTGGAGTTTGAGGTATCCAATACTTTCCTCTTGCTCCTTTTGCAAATTTAGTTAAAACTCATACTAATGGCATTCCCATAAATTACAGGTGGGAGATTGGGTATTTCTCCGTGTATCTCTCATGAAGGGAATACAGAGATTTGACGTCCGTGGCAAGTTGGCGACACGATACGTTGGTCCATTCAAGATTTTGGCTAGAGTGGGGAAGGTGGCCTACCGAGTTGCCCTTCCTCGACATCTATCAGCTATTCACGATGTATCCAACCTAAGGAACTATGTGCACGATCCACGACACATCATCAATTACGAGAATCTCGACGTGGAACCAGACTTGACTTATGAAGAGAGGCCAGTGTAGATACTTGACGGTGCTGTGAAAAAGCTTCGCAGCAAAGAGATTCCATTAGTTAAAGTGTTGTGGCTGTCGAAGAGGCGACGTGGAAGACTGGAGCTGACATGAGAGCAAGATATCCACAACTTTTCTAAATGTAATCATTAAAACAAGCATTTGTAATTATATATATATATGGCTTGTTTTCTCTTTGAGGTTTTTATGGGTTCAAAACCCTTTGAGGTTTTTATGGTCATATGAAATTCAAGATACATAATAACCTTAACTCGAGTCTTGAGTACGAGACTTCCTTTGAGGTTTTTATATTTGTAACATCCGAATTTCAACCAAAACCTAACCCGACCCGATTAAGGTCCGATTAACCCAATAAAGTTATCTGACAATATCAGATAACCTAAATCGACCAATTGATCATGAATCAAAAGTTGTTCGGGCAAAATCGACCAAAAATCGGTCGCATCGTAATGCGTGCCGCGAAAAAGCCGCGACGGAAATTCGAAAACCGCGAAACGAACCGAAACCGCCTAAAAATCCGATTCGACGAAATAAGACCAATGGAATCGACCGTTCGTCAATCGGAGGTCGTTTGATATTTTTAAATAACAAAATTTAATCTTAAACAAAAACTCTATCCGAAAATTTTGGGTATTCAAAACCCGATCGGAAGTATATCAGTATTATACTCATATTGATCGTCTTTTAGAGACGATCAAAACGGGATTTTGCTCGTCAAAATCTGACATCCAAGGTGTGAATAAGGAAGACTTTAGTATCTTAAGTAAATAAATAAAATGGTTTTAAAAAAATATATATAAAATAAAAACATAAAGCAACGATAGCAGACTGTTGTAAAAAAAAACTTAAAGCTACAACAATTTATAGGACAGCTACATGGCTTTCCTTCTCTATTTCCACTTGGCTATTTTCTAATTCCTCTTAGTAACATCCCAAGAGCTTTCTCTCCTTATAAATAGCCCCATAGTCTTCCTTTTTCTATCTCCAACGTGAGGAGCCACATCCATCATCAATTTTTTCCTTTCCTCTCCAAATCCCAGCCAAGGAAGCTCTATTCTTCATCCTTCTGCCGCTGTCCAGCAGCTGTTCAAGCACAAGCATCACAGATTCACTTCAATTTTTTTATCTAAAGGTACAATTCCCTCCTCCTTGCTGCCATGCATGTAAATTTTACTTGATTTTTTTGTACAATCCTTCTTCCTTTTTCTCTTGTTGTCACTCATGTGCTTTTGCACAAATTATTCCCTTTTTGTTAAGGAATTAGGGCTGGAATTAGGAGGAAGTCAGGAATATATGCCAAGATAAGAAACTGCAGCTTCTTTCTCCATAGGAACTGCTGCATGCTTGAATCAAAGCAAGTTTTTGATCTCTAAATTTGAGATTTCAGATGTACATCCAAGCCCTCTTTTGTTTCCATTCATATAGTCTTACACCTTTTTGATCTTTGTTCACATTCCTCCCAGTTTATGAACCCTTGAGTCAACTCTTTTCTTTATTTCTGATTCAAACTATTCAAATCCCATGCCTTGTTGGATGGCATGGTTAATCATACAATTGACCAGGCTCTTGAGGTTCTTTGTATAAATATTCATATATATTATATGGTAATATATGTCAGGTATCTGATTGATTTTAATTATTAACAAGGTGTTCTAATAGGGTATATCAATTGGATGCTACTAGTCTTGATACCTACTTATCAATTTTGTCCAGAGATACATTAACATATCTGGTATTAGGTATATACCATGGTGGGTTGTGCAGTCTTGATTGTCAGAACTATATTAATCTGTATTATACTAATCTGTATAATATAATCTTATTGGCAGCGGCCGCCAAGTGCGCAGGTCTAGGATCCCAGTCCCTTCTTCGGTTTTTACGCGAGCTCGTAGTGTTTTTACGTCTCGTTGGGATCCCGACTTAGACCAGTTCCGCTGACCCTTTGTTTTAGGATACGCAGGCAGGGGATCCTCGATTTTTCAGTTTTACGTACGTGCTCGGTTGCCCGTACTAGTCGGACCATTTTCTAGAGCGATTTTTCCGGAGAGTCTATCTCAGCCGTCTCAGTGGCGTAGTTTTGGAGTAGACCTATCCTTCTATTGGACCGCACTTCCAATTAGAGGGCAAGACGGAAGAGCCATTTGTAAGCTATCTCACCGCTTGAGTTTTACTTTCGCCAACAGACTTGGCGATTATACATCCAAACCATCCATATCTATATCTACATCATCTAGAGTTACATCTGAGACATTTGCACTTGAAATTTGAAAGAATTCCAATTAAAGTTGAGAAGATGGAAGTGACTATAATCTGATTCGAAATTCCTATAAGCTAGTGGACGTGTTGGGAACTTAGTTAGTATGCATTATATAACACTGCATGCCTACGGAGGCACCCCAAACCTAAGACATTCCCCAAGTCTTAGAGTTAGTGTGAAGTTGCACACTAATCAAGACTACAGACTATCCACTAGACTTAAGAATCTAAATAAGTCAAGAAATCTTTCCAATATCAAACTTTTCCATCATCACTCACAATCATGATCTCTGAAGAAAATGATGTTATATACTTACACTCATAAATTCATGAATATTCAACTACAATATAAATATGTCATATATGGGAAGTGTTGGGTTAATGGGCGATCATGAGAGATGTTTGCACACAACTTAAAAACCCTTTTTACTTGAGCAAGTAGATGTAAATTGTACTTGTTCCACCTTTCTACTTGCTCTCTTTTGCACATAATAAGTTACTTTTTATTTATTTTAAACTACGGATTGTATTCACAATTGTGACTCCATTTCTTTCCTAAACATGTTTTGGCAGGCAAACAACCTACTGTTCAGTAGCTGTTCATGTTTCCAGGAGACAGGGTATATACTAGACGGTATGGTTTCTTTGTCTCAGTTTTTGTTCGGTTGATAATGTTAGGGTGGAGCATTGGGCTCGACCCGGCCCAACCCAAGAAAGCTCGGCCCGAGCCCATCAATTTTCCGTGGGCTTTGGGCCGGGTTGAGGCCCGCTTTTTTAGCAAATCGAGGACCCGGGCCCGACCCAAGCCCGCTGGATTGGGCTCGGGTTCGGGTCGGGCTCGGGTTCGGGCCGGTCTCAGCCCGCACCTAATTTGATTTCATGAAGTTGCACTTTGATTGCAATTTATTGTTATGAATATAATTGATTCATAACACATGAATATTGGATGTATTGTTATGGTATAATGTTACTATTCATGGAAGAAGGAAATATTGGACGTATTGTGACTATAAATCCATGTTCCCTAATTTGGTTCGAATATGATATTTTGAAATATGAGGGCCCGGGCCCGGCCCATTTGTACTTCGGGTTCGGGTCCGGCCCGGCCCGAACATGAAATTTTTGAAATATGAGGGCCCGAGCCCGGTCCATTTTTACATCGGGCCGGGCCCGGGTTTTGCGGGTCAGGTCAGGGTCGGGTCCGGGCCGACCCGACTCAATGCTCTACCCTAGATAGTGTAATATGCTTCTTTTCTCTTCAGTCAGATTTTTGGGAATACTGTATGTACTGTCAGTCACTGTACATGTTGTAAAATAAATGAAAGTTAATGAAATGAAAAATTTGGTGGCATTTGTCTCTATTAGCTTTGTGATTATGGTTGTGAATGAGAATGTCATATGCAATTGTTGCAACGAGAAAAATTTCCCCTGTTTTTCTGTAGCTTATGCGATCTCATTTGAATATAATAGTACGAAATGTGTGTTAACGGGCACCCGGATCCTCAGGGGTTCACAGTTTGTAGCTAATTTCCCAAGGTGGGCATGGAGGTATTTCGAGGTTCATCAGTCTTCAGACCTCTTGAAGCAACATGGACAACACCCACTGATGCTCCGACTTCCAACATAGCGATGCCACGTGGGTTTTGCTTTCTACACCCCACCCATTGGCGTCGTTCAACTACTGCCACCACCGACCTCTGATTCCGCTTACCTAACTCCATCACCCAATCGCCTACACACGACCCGAGAATGGCGTGGTTCGAGGTTCCATATCCCCTCCACAAGATTTTGATAGCCTATCTTACCAATACAAACTTCTAACCTATAGGGAAGAATCATCTCACAATTGTCGATCTCAACAAGCATATCTACTTCTTGACCCCTTGATAACCCATTAGAAACTTTTCTAAGAACAACCCCTACACTCGTCAGAGCCTTATGCATTGTCTCTAAGTCCCTGTAAGTGAGGGAAAGTCCATGCACTTAAAGCAACCTCTTGTCATGGACACCCAACTACCCATCATAGATTCTCAATAATATCTAGATCATGGATCCACTTGTCGCGTGATTTTGCTTCAACAATTTGAGGCACTCTACATCCAACAATTACATGTTCTGAAGAGTTTCTCCCAATGATGGTTTGATGGTAGGAAGGCCACTAGTTTCTACCCGTGATCAACCATCCAACAAGATGGTTGACATGTCCTCACATTTTTCAACAAGGACAAACGATGTGTCCCTTGCTTGACTCCCTCGTTCGGCACCATACAAATCTCCAGACCTCCTCCAGATAATGGGCACCCTTGGTTTGCACTGGCTGCATCCTTACGAAGCCGCCATGTCTCCCAGTTAGGCCATTTCCACTGATGATGTTCTGACTTCTCACACTTGAAGCAACATACCTGGTCTTTGCATGACCATGCCAAGTGGTTTCGACCCTTGCATCTCAGACATCTTTCACAAAACATGACTGAAAGGCCACCTTCCAGCCTGTTGGAGTATAAGTTGTATCCGCCCATTGTGTTGTAGCAGGGTAAATGGATCCTGGACTATATAAGGAGCTCCATCTAGTGTTTAGTCCCACATCGTCCAGTGGTGGGACTTGGAGGCTCTGGAGAGGCTATATATGGAGCCCCAGACCTCCTGTATCCATTGAGAAAAAGCGATGTATATCACGCCCCTTTGAGGGCTTCTCCCGTGGTTTCATTCCGCTCCTCACGGAGAGGGTTCTACGTAAAATCATGGTGTTCGATGTTTATCTTTCTATTCTTATGCTCTGTTTTATCATTCCGCTTCCCCTTTCGATTTCCTAACATGGTATCAGAGCGGGTTCGTTTCTCGGGGATTTCATGTTCTTTATCAGTTCGAGATTCGATTGTAATATTTTATTTGAAGTTTTTTTTGGAGCGAGTTGTTCTTAGATTAAGTTATACTGTTGAGGTTTACGATTTCTTGATACCCGAATCTGGAGAATTTTTGAAGTTCACGTCAGTCTAGGGTCTCGATCAAAACCCCAAATCCAGATCCAAGCAGTGGTTCATTCACGTTGTTCCAGATCCATGCGCTCGAACATCCAGGTCGCAAGCCGTATACGACGCCATTCTCTAGACCCGCAAAACCCTAGCTGCGGTTGTTCTCGTCAGATCGTATCAAGGCAGCTTCGATCTGCATCGCATCTCAGTTCTCCAGGCTATCGCCAGGCGGCAACCTTCCTTCCATTCGCGTCTTCTCCATCAGATCCTAGCGGTGCGAGCCACACATCACGCGCACAGGGCGATGCATCCCCCAAGCGCGATCTCCTGCGCGAGCCGCGCACGCACCAACTCCCAGGCGCGAGTCGAAACCTCTGGCGACACCTTCTGGCGCACCCTCCAGCCCGCGTAATCCCCTCGCGCGGCTCATCGAACCTTGGCGGCGAGTATATCCATCGCAGACCTATGCGATTCTTCAGTGAAGCCCTCCACTCCAGCCCTCCACTTTGCACGATCCAACGACGAGCCCCATTCGATCTCCTCATAGCCAAGACGCGCAGTTGCGCGAAACTCGATCTTCTGCAAGCCCTCGCAGCATCCAAGAAGCAAAGGCGGGGGGCCTTCCGATACCCATCTTGCGCACAGACCCCTCCCGGGCCCCTTTCCGCGCACGCAGGAGACCCTCCCGGCGATGAAGAGCCACCTCCATCTCGGCGGTGGTGCCCGACATCCAGTAGCAGGCCGCCCCTCTCCAGATCACGCGCACCCTCTTGGCGGCGGCGGCGACTTTTCAGAAAACCCCAAAGGGGGCGGCGTTTAATGGGAACCCTAGTGGTGCCCACGTTGGAAAATTAGGAAGACAACCCACGATTAAAAAAAAGAGGGTAAATGAGGCCAAATTGGGCGGCTGATTTCACGAGGCCCCAAAAGGGACAGTTTATTCGGAAAAAAAATGGCATTAGTTTGTGTTAAAATAAAATGGGAGAAATGAGTTTTTCTTTTGGGCCTAATTTGGCCATGTAAAAAAAAGAAGAAGAAGAAGGGGGGGCCTGCGGCTATTTAAAAAAAAAGTGGGGGCATATTTCTGTGGGCCAAGCAGGCCAATTCAAAAAAAAGGAATTTGAAAAAGGCGCGTACAACAATAAAAAGCCGTACACAAATGTTTAAAAAAAATGAGAAAAGCCGTAAAAAAAAGGAACGACTTACAAAAAAATGACGGCTTATTAAAAAAAAGAAAAAAAAGAAAAGCCACAAATTTCATGTTCGGTTTCCCCATTATGTTGTCTTCTCCCAACTTTGTCGATGTGTCTGTTTTCCGACAAGTATGGGAGAAAGGAGTATATATGTAGAGTCACAGGTCTTGTATTCCAGATGCATATTCAGATTTCCAGACCGATCAGATTCCAGACTCTACGGTTCAGATCCAGTTTCAGACTCGACATCAGACATCTCCGAGTCTTCAGTTTCAGACACACATATGATTGCGGTCATTTTCAGATGAGCATATGTTGCCATCATTTGTTCGTGGTCCCCATCATTCTTCTAGTTGTCTGGCCAGAGTTTTCATATGGTATCATAGGTACACCAGAGCAGTGCACCATTCTCTAAGCCAGATGGGAGAGACCCAGTTCTCCAACGAGGAGACTTCAGGCGCAGTTTCAGACTCGATGCTCAGATTCCGAGTCTTCAGTTGACTCTCACTCCAGCTCGTTCGTCCTCCTCACCTGCACGGCATGAGAAGCAACGTCCTCGACTGCAGCAATGTGCGCGTTGGGTTAATATTGTCCGTAGTGTCCTGTAGCGTTGAGTTGAGTTTATTTCTGTTTGTCCAAGCTGAGCATTGCATGCTCCAGCTTGAGAGGGAGTGTTGGAGTATAAGTTGTATGCGCCCATTGTGTTGTAGCATGGTAAATGAATCCTGGAGGAGATCCATTTACCCCATCCAGTGATTAGTCCCACATCGTCCAGTGGTGGGACTTGGAGGCTCTGGAGAGGCTATATAAGGAGCTCCAGACCTCCTGTATCCATTGAGAAAAAGCAATGCATATCACGCCCCTTTGAGGGCTTCTCCCGTGGTTTCATCCCGCTCCTCACGGAGTAGGGTTCCACGTAAAATCATGGTGTTCCATGTTTATCTTTCTATTCTTATGCTCTGTTTTATCATTCCGCTTCCGCTTCCGATTTCCTAACACAACCATTGATCTCCACTCGAAATTGGCATTCTCCCCATCATGGACACCTTTGTCACATGCTTAACTTTTCTGTGGACCATGTTCCAACCTTCCCTGTCATCCCTCTATCTCGTCTCTCAAGAGATATCAATTTACATATTGATTTGGCGGTCTCCTCTTTCGATAGGAGTGAAGATTTTCGCATGGCAAATGAAAAAGGGTCGTATGATGACAAAGTAGATTAGAGCTAGGTGGATGCAAGAGATTACATTACTTGTCCAAGATGCGAGTGTTGCAGAGAGTAAGGATCATTTATTCTTTGGTTTCCTCTACTTCGATGGGATCTTAGGCATGTTTTTCTTCATTGGAAGGGTCATTTTGACGTTGATGGTTTTTGAGCTTCAGTGCGTTCTGCTTGCATTGCCTCATGTGATGGCGGTCTACGTCCTTTCGTTGTTGCTTGGGTTATCTGATTATCGTGAAATGTGTTGATTTTAGGAAGGTGGGGTGTTATATGGAAAATGCACTTAATTATTCATGGCCTTATTTGATGCATGGTCTGGATGTGTTTCTTTAAAAAAATGATGGTTGGCTCCTTAGAATGTTGGGTGGCATGTTCCTAAACCACCACTTTCCAAATGGCTTTTAGTTTATGATCATGAAATTGGAGTGTCCTATGCTCTAGTGAGATTCCCTTCACACTTTTTGCTATTCAAGCATGAAGGGATAAGAAGGGGTTGTACGAGATGACAATTGCATAGAATAAATGTTCCATGGCAGAACCATGTGATCGGACTATCTTTTTTTTAGGAGAAAAGAGGGTGAAAGTCCCAAGGAGGGACCTACACAAAGATTTACACACACATATTGGAAGTTACAAATTACAAATTTGTGTGTCAAGAACATTGCAAAAGGCCCTTCCATGTTCTAAGACATTCTCGCGCTGGCGGTATAACCACGAAAGAAGGCCGTATCCCGATATATCAACGATATATCGCCGATATATCCATATCGACATGGGACCGATATCGAAATCGATATATCGATATATCTGATTTCAGGCATTTTCTTCAGAAAGATTCATAGATATAGCGATATGTCGGCGATATATCGGCGATATATCGATATCGACACGATATCGAAACGATATCGATATCGATATGTCCTTCCGTCCCATTCCTTGCACGGCAAAGTGCCCACACGTGTTCCAAAGCCAACGTTTAGTCATCCTGAGAGCTACCACAGAAAGTCCGAATCGATTTCCAGAAGTTGCCACTGCTACCAGCGCTCAAGAAGAAGCTCCTCGATTGCTAGCAACCAAAGAATAGATGCTTCAAATCCTTATCACTCTCTGTACATCTAGGTCTAAGGTTCTTCTCAACTCGAAGTATTTTTGCCCTGTAGGCTTTTGTTAGCACTTGGTTGAGTCTTAGAAGCAAAAAGAGTACCTTTACTGTATTCAGAGTCCTACTCTTCCAAATCAAAATAAAGTCCCTCAGATTGTCCTATAGCTACTCCCGCTTATTGTAGAGAAATATGTATGCTCTTTATTGAGAATTTCCATCCGCCCAAATCCAGTAATCCCTTCCAGTGCCATGTCCATCCAACTCTGGCAGTTCTCTGCTCATGAGTAGAAAATCTTGTAATCATTGTTCTGAAAATCTTACTGAAAATGATGGGTCCGAAGAGCCTTCAGATCACGCCAGCCTTATAGTACATTCTTGCTCTCTAGCCATAGTATATAACTTGGAGAAACAGTTCTCAAGCGAAATTCCTTCCGACCAATTGTCTCTCCAAAACTGTACTAATTCTCCACTACCCACCACGAGCCTTAGCATATTCGTCATCTTTGGCAGGAGCATGCGGATCCCTGCCATAACAAGGACGATGCTCAAATTTCAGGTGCTAATAACTTGACTCCGATCCCATAAATAGAGCGAAGAAGTCGATTAACCAAAGCATCACCTTTACCCCAGAGCCAGATAATCCACTTTGCTAATAGCGCCTTATTGATATGCTCCAATCTCAGAACGCCAATGCTTCTTGACCCTTCGACTTCCTAAATATCCCACTTCACAATATGAATCCCGTTACGCTCCTGCCTAGCATCGGCCCAAAAGAAACATCTCATCAGCGACTCCATTTGATAACGACTACCCACCGGTAGCCAATGTAGGAAATATCGATATCGATATCATATATCGATATCGATATCGTATCGATCCGTTCGGAAAAGGATATATCAGGATTAATCGTTGATATATCGACGATATCAATGGAAATGTCAGAAATTACTAAAAAAGCTATTTTTGCTGTTTTTCAGAAATTAAGATCATTCAAGATACTAAAATAACAAATAACCTGCAAATACATACTTATATCACACATATCAGTCATTTATACCTCATATATTGCACAAATCAGTCATATCGAATGTATCGCTGCTGATGCTGTTTCCTGACTTTTAGATTCGGGCATATAGTGAATGTCATTGAGATGAGCCATTTGATTCCAATAATGTACATAATGGTTAATGACTAATGAGACCATGTTTCTTTGGTATATAGATTTATCTGTTGTCAAAAATACATGGCAAAATATAATTAAGGCAATATTGTAATAGAGATTGCCTAGAACCAAGAGTTCCATGGAGGATCTGAATCGGTCCCCTTGCCTGTTGTCTCTCATGATGGATTGCAGACTCAATGAACTCACAATAGTTTTCCCGTGTCATGTACGAGTACATGGCCTTGTAATCCATGACATACCCGTCGGTATTGATGATCATCGATCCTTATGAGTATCCTGAAACGAGGATAATCATCACTAGATCCGGTATCACGAGAGGTACGGCGATGTTGTGAAGCACTGGTTTGAGATCCTCGGGATGATGATGACAGAGTGGGAGAAGATCTCTGTAGAGGAGGCACGTGCATGTACTCGGGGAAGAAATCAAAACTGTCACCACCAAAGAAACTACCCTGGTTCTGCTCGGGTTGTCTACCTTGCTAGTTCTCACCGCTGTAGCTGCTATATCCTCCATGCCCGCTATACCCATATGATGGAGTTGTATACGCCTGACGACGAGGTGGAGGAGGTCCTGGAGGAGCATGAAAGAATTCCGGGAAGACATCATATGATCTCTCATCGTGTGATGATCCATATCCGCCCAAGGGACTTGGTATTCCTCCACGGTATGGGTTGTCAATATACATGTAACTCAACAAACCTCCAGATGATACCAAATCATCCATGTAGATGTCCATAGGACGATGGTCACGTCTATATGCATCGTAATCCACAAGTCCTGGACTCGGACTTGGGACAAACTGCCCATGTGTGTTTCCATGCTGCTCCATGTATTCTGGCCCTGCTTCGAATCTTATATCGTCATGTGGTCCATGACCACTCTTTGTTGACCTTGACCCCCTGAATACGTTTCCCCATCATCAGATCCACCACGACCGCCAAGAACATCATCATTATCATCACTTTCACTGTCAACCTTTGATTTGGATTTGGATTTCGAACTAATGGAGAGAATGTCATCAACAATCGCATCGAGCTCTACCCCTCCACGAGGGTCCATGATTTGAACTTGGTGTTACTAATTTTTAGTTAACATAAATCACCATAGAATCTTGTTTTCTATGTCTAGAACATGAGATTCGGCTTTATTCTTTCATAACTTAACTTAATTTCTAATTTTTATTTCACGGATTTAGTTGATTACTGTTAAGATTCTTATGTTTTGTCGTATTTTTTTACTGTTTATTTCTCTTGTCCCGTTTATGTAATTTACCCTTTGAGCTTTTCTCCTATATAAGAGAGCTCTAGGGTTAGATTGAATATAACTTTCTTTTCACCTTTCCATATGGTATCAGAGCGACGGTCCTAGACCAGAGCCTGTGCCCTAAATCTATGCCTTGCACCAAAACCCTCACGCGTCGCCGTTGCACGCCTCATCCTCGCGGGCCTGCGCAGGCCGCCTGTTCCACTGTGTGCCTGCGCAACCCTGCGCGCACGCGTCCTGCACGCTCCAGCACGCGCACTGGTGCGCCTCCGTGCGCATGTCCGTGGCTGTGCACTTGTGCACCTCCGCGCATCTGCACTCCCGTGCTCTCTTGCGCAACTATGCGCTCCAGCGCGCCTGCGCTCTCGCGCACGCCCTCGCGTGCCCTAGCGTGCCTACGCTCTCGGAAGGCTCTATTCAGATCTCCTAGGATGCGCATGGCCCTCTAAATTACACTAGCCTTCCAAGGGAGTCTTCAAGAATGGAAGTGGTTGTGGTATGAGTCTACACCCACAATCATCTTTCTATATGTCTGTGTAGACATTTTATGTCAAAGTTTGCAACCCCAGTTTTTTTAAGAAATTGTTGTCATCATGCCGGACAACAAAGCAAATATTTCATCTCTGGGTGCCTTCAAAGGTCCATCACCCATTGTGAAGATGGATGGAACCAATTATGAACTGTGGGCCATGCAATTCATGAGTTTAATGCAATATAATGGCAATAAGCATATCCTCACACAGGGGGAACCTGTTGACAAGAGTGGGGTTAATTCCTCATGGGAGGCAGATGATGCGTATGCATGAGTATGGTTCTCTGGAACATTATCCATGGAGATAGCCAATGATATTTTCAGCCAGCCCACGACAAAGGCTATGTGGGACATTTTCGCCGCTACATATTCTCCGACGAAGAATGAGTTAAAGATTCTGTAACTTCAGCATGATATCTTCACTTCGAAGCAGAATGGTCGTCCTCTCCAAACCCTTTACACTTCGTTAAGGGGTATGTTTGGGAAATTACATGGTTACATTCCCTTGACTGCTACACCAGAACAATTCAAGACATACAGGGATTCCGCGATGACAGGAGTCTTTCTAGCGGCATTGGATCCTGAGTATGATGCAGCTAGAGCAAAGATTCTTACCGATGCTACTATTCCTTGTATAGAGGAAGCATATCGCCGACTGAGCAGACTGTCTATATCTTCTGGCAGTTCTACCACATCTCAGACTTCTTCAGCCATGGCAGCATCTCGTGGCAGGGGAAGCACTATGCAGTTCCATGGCCTAGGTGGTCGTGGAAGAGGGGGAAGCAATAGACCTCCTCGTCAGCCATGTACTTATTGCCATAGGTCTGGTCATTCAGAGGACACATGCTATTCTAAGCATGGTTTTCCCGCTTCAGCACATGTGGCATAATAGATCCAGCAGGGCAGCAGTTCGTCTGACGCATCTGACCAGAGGTTTGATGAGTTAGTTGCACGGATCAGGGAGATCACGCCGTCTCTCGGGTCAACTAGATCACCGTCGGGATCTTTGGAGGTAGCGGCCTCTGCCACTGCATCCACATCAGGTACAACATATGCTTTTACTAGCTATTACATGACAGACTTGTCAGAGTGGATCATGGATTCAGGTGCATCCCATCATCTCTGTGGTGACAGAGAATAGTTCAGTACCTATAGCACGGCTCAGTCACGCAGATCTGTGGTGATAGCTGATGGGACACACTCTCCTATTACTGGTTAGGGGGAGGTCCAGTTGGCCCCTGAAATGCGGCTTCAGAATGTTCTTTACGCTCCTGAATTTTCTATGAATTTGTTATCTATTAGTCAAATCACCAAGGATTTGCATTGTCGTGCCATATTTGACCCCTCTGCTCTTGTGTTTTAGGACATTCTAACGGGCATGGTGATTGGAACTGGCCGTGAGCAAGGAGGCGTATACAGACTGGTGCAATCTCCATATGCTGTTGTTTCTTCTCTTTGCACTGGATCTGTCTCTCCGTACACGTGGCATCTATGTTTTGGTCATCTTCCTCTGCAAAAGCTGCATCTTGTACTCCCTCAGATCTCTCCCCGCTCTACTTTCCAGTGCGAGGCCTGCTAGCTTGGGAAGCATCATAGGTCTACATTCCAGAGTCGTCAGAGTCAAAGTTGTCATGGTCTTTTTGAGTTGATTCATTTGGATATTTGGGGTCCCAGTCGTGTTCCTGATCTACAGGGACGTCGTTTTTATCTTGTTGCAGTTGATGAGTTTTCTAGATTATCATGGGCCTTTCTGCTTAAGAACAAGTCTGATGCTAGTCCTATCATTCAGTCATTTATCAATGAAATACGGAATGTTTTTTTTGCAAATGTCTAGTATATACGTTCAGATAATGCGCTTGAAATCTGTAGTATACAATTGTCTCAATTTCTTAGGTCTTATGGTATTGTGCATTAGACATCTTGTGCTTATACGTCCCAACAGAATGGGGTGACTGAGAGGAAACATCGCCATCTCTTGGATGTCACTAGGGCGCTTTTGATTCAGAGTTGTGCTCTCCGCTTGTACTGGAGATGTTGTTCTCACTGCATGTTATCTGGTAAATCGTATGCCTTCATCGATTCTGGTGCGTTTCCCGAGAATGACCTTTTCTCTCACTCCTCGTGTCTTTGGTTCTGTAGCTTTTGTTCATCAAATGTCTCCAGGTCTTGACAAGCTCTCTCCCAGAGCTGTCAATTGTGTGTTTGTTGGGTATTCCAAGACCCAAAAGGATATCGTTGCTTTGACCCTATTCGTCGAAGATATTTTGTTAGTGCTGATGTTACCTTTTTTGAGTCCATTATGCATTTTTCTCCCACATGTGACAGGCTTACTCTTTCAGAGGATGGAGAAGAGGTCTATATGCCACTTCCTCCATCATTATCACCTACGACACCTTCTCCACCACCACCTCCTCCACCGCCACCTCCACCATCACCACCTCCTCCACCGTCACCTCCACCGCCACCTACTTTCTTTCCGCAGGTTTACCAGCGACGACCCCTTGCTCATGTGTCTCCTCCGTCATCTAGCACGTCCAAGGTATGTTCTGAACATTTGAGTTTTTCTGATGGCACTGGTGATTTGCATGTACAGACTGAGGTACAGGACATGGATACTATGTCTTCTACATCTGCTGAGGATCTGGATATGCCTATTGCACTAAGGTGTTAAAAACGGGCATGTACTGTGCATCCTATTGGGTCTCATGTTTCCTTGGGGCGTCTTTCCAAGGATTTTCAGAGATTTGTTGTTGGTTTGTCTACCGTGGAGATACCGCGGTCATATCAGGAGGCACTATAGTCCATGGCGTCTGGCTATGGAGGAGGAGATGGTAGCTTTACAGTCATGAGGTACGTGGAGTGTTGTCCATGCTCCACTAGGCGCATCTTTTGTTGGCAGCAAGTGGGTATTTACTGCGAAGCATCAGGCTGATGGTACAGTAGACAGATATAAGGCCAGATTAGTTGTTCGTGAGTTCACCCAAACCTATGGGGTGGATTATCAAGACACCTTTTCTCCTGTTGCACGTCACTCTATCCTGCGGATTCTTATTGCTGTTGCCGTGGTTCGTGATTGACCACTTTTCCAATTAGATGTAAAGAATACTTTCTTGTATGGAGATCTGCAGGAGGAGGTTTACATGCAGCAACCACTTGGGTTTACTGCTGAGGGGGGGTCCAGTATGGTGTGCCGTCTTCATAAGGATATCTATGGCCTTAAGCAGAGTCCGAGGGCTTGGTTCCAGAAGCTCTCGGAGTTGATTGAACAGAAGGGGTTTGTCAGATCCACTGCAGATCATACTCTCTTTGTTAAGAGAAATCAAAGAGGTATTGTAGTTGTTTTGGTTTATGTTGATGACATTGTTATCACTGGTAGCGATGAATATGGCATTCAAGCAGCTAAGGATTTTCATGGGCAACAGTTTGTTACCAAGGACCTTGGCACGCTTCGTTACTTCCGTGGCTTGGAGTTTGCACGAAATCAAGAGGTATGGTTATGATGCAAAGGAAGTATGCTACTTATCTTCTATCTGAGACAGACATGACATGATGTAGACTATCTACTACGCCAATGGATCCTAATGCTAGGATATATGATGATGACTCTGAGGAGGTTAACAAGAGACGATACAGAGAGCTGGTAGGGAAATTATTATATGTTACTATTACCAGGCCTGATATATCTTTCGCTGTGAGCAGAATGAGCCAGTTCATGGAGCAACCCATGCAGGCACACATAGATGCAGTGCACATGATCTTGAGATATCTGAAGTCATCTCCAGGTGCAGGTCTTCTTTTTAGAAGAGATACTTCTCTTACAATT
This sequence comes from Ottelia alismoides, assembly GCA_037367405.1. Classification (NCBI taxonomy): domain Eukaryota; kingdom Viridiplantae; phylum Streptophyta; class Magnoliopsida; order Alismatales; family Hydrocharitaceae; genus Ottelia; species Ottelia alismoides. Next base: position 298,661 of record JAZKJV010003999.1, read on the forward strand.
ACTGGGTGTGCAGATGCAGATTATGCTGGGTGTCCTAAGGACATGAAGTCCACTTCAGGCTTCATTGTGTTTGTTGATAGCTCATTGGTCTCATGGAAGAGTAAGAAACAAATTGTTGTTGCTCGGTCTAGCGTTGAATCAGAATATAGGGCCATGGCCCAATGGAATACAAAAATGATGTAGGTCAAGTCTGTCCTGACAGATCCAATGATTGAGGTGCCTCTTCCTATGCACCTCAAATGTGGTAATCAAGCAGCCTTGTTCATGGCTAATAATCCAGCATTTCATGAGAGAACAAAGCATATTGAGGTAGACTGTCACTACACTCGTGACTTGATCCAAAAGGGGCTTATTTAAACGTCTTATGTTGCTTCAGGTGATCAGATTGCAGATATGCTCACCAAAGCTCTTGCAAGAGGTCCATTTCATCATTGTTGTTCCAAGCTGAGCATGATAGATATATGTGCTCCAGCTTGAGGGGGAGTGTTAAGATTCTTATGTTTTGTCTTATTTTTATATTGTTTATTTCTCTTTTCCCGTTTATGTAATTTACCCTTTCAGCTTTTCTCTTATATAAGAGAGCTCTAGGGTTAGATGGAATATAACTTTTCTTTTCACCTTTCCACAATTACTAATTTTTAGTTAACATAAAACACCATAAAACATTGTTTTCTATATCTAAAACATGATGTCCAACTTTATTCTTCTATAACTTAACTTAATTTCACAATGCAAACCCAAAATTCCAAATTAGTTCCCCAAATATCTCACTAAATACTTCAAATCTTACCAAAAAAAACAAGAATATGCATTACCTAACTACGAACAAAACCCTTAACAAATTTCACAATTTCAACAAAGAAATTGGAGCAGATCTAGATGCTACCTCAAGGAAGGAAGGAAGACCTTTGGAGAAGAGCTTGGAGGAAGAAACTGTCGAAACGGGAGATCTAGACTGAAATGTGGCGATATGGGGTCGATATCAGTGGATTTGCACGTTGGCATATTCCTCATATTGGCGATATATCGCCGATATATCGGTCAAATATCGACGATATCCGGTAAAAGGATATATAGTCTGATATCGATATCCCTTCCCAACCGATACCCGATATATCGATGATATATCACTGATATATCGTGATATGGTCTACTATGCTGACAACAACCTCGTGGATCAATAGAAAATGGGAATGGTTGTAAGAACACATTTGAGTAATATCATTTTCCCGCCTCAGGACTATCGCCACGTTTCGACCAGTTAACCTCTTGTGAATCTTATCCAAAACAACTCTCCAGTTAGACGCACAAAATCTACCACCAAGCAACGGTAGCCCCTGATACTCTATGAGGAGCGAAGAACTATGACAAACGAAGGGCTGAAACCATCTCCAACATCTCCAACCGAGAGAATCTCAAAGGCATGGACACATACTTATCTGTATCTCTACAAGTTGGAAATGTGACCAAAAATCTTCAAAATGCTCGCAACCCCTTTCACCTGTTCCACTCCACCGTCAACAAACAAATGGTGTCTTCCACATATTATAGCATTGGCACAGAGATGTCCTCCCGTCTGTAACCATGGCAGAATCCTCCATCCGAAGCCAACCTCGTCATCACTGTCAAAGCATCCATCACTATAACAAAAAATAAGGGAGCTAACGTGCATCCTTGACGAACCACCCTTTGTCACTTAAAAAAATCCCCTTCATGCATCTCATTCACCAGTATCTCAAAGAAGAGGCCGTGATGCATCTCTCCATCGACGCGACCCAGGTGTCCGAAAATTCCCTTTTCTACAGTGACGACTAGATGAACCTCCAATCCACACAGTCACATGCTCTAGAGAAATCCTCGTTCCAAACCATACCTTTCTTCTTGTACCACTTCCAATAGAGAACCATTTTTGATGCCATTAGCAAGTCGTCCGCCATCAATTTGCCAGCACAAAAGCCGACTGCTTCTGCAAAATGATGCTGTCCAAAACCCTCTGCAATATGTTTACCAAGACCTTGGTAACAATAATGTGTGCGACGTTGGGTATAGCAATAGGCCTAAACTCCTCCACCCTTGTTGGCACGTCCTTCTTATGTAGCAAGCAAAACAATGCCTTGCTAAGACGTTTGAATCCGAAGTTACCATACCAAAATTCCTGAACCACTACCATGGAATCTTCCTTCACTGTCTCCCAAAACTTTCTGTGAAGGAGACCGGGAATCCATACAGACCTGTAGACCCATCTCCATTTAACCGAAAGAGTGCATCTGTTACCTCCCCTTCACTCAACGAAGTGTCTAGCCAGTCCACCTGATTATGCAGTTAACCGAAAGAGCGCGTCTCTTACCTCCCCTTCATTAAACGGAGTGTCTAGCCCATCTCTCTGTAGAAGGTGACTGGTCTATCTAACTTATCTATCAAGATTCGTTTTTTCATGATTTGATATTATTTGTTCTTTTGCCAAGGTTTTGATTTGTCACTTTTTGTATATAAGGGGATGGAATATCGTTTATCTCTTCTTAACCCACATCTTGTGATGGAACGTGGTAATAAATTGTTTTTTATTTGTTGTAAAGTGCTTCCTTTCTTCTTTCATTCTTCTCTTATTTACGCTGGTAACACTTGGTCCCTTACCCCACTTAGGAAGCTTTGTGCCCTCCCTGTTGCTGCCCCATCAACATGACCCTAAATGTTGATTTCACTGACACATAAAGTTTGATTTTTTGGAAGTTAAGATTTTCAATGTATTTTGATCAATAAATAAGATAGAAAATGACACTTATTTACTAAAATAGAGGTCTAAATATAAGCTTTGTTGTAGTATGTCATCAGCGCATGCTGATATGCGATACTCAGTCAGGCGTGCACTAAGCAGTTGTCCTGTAGAATGCAAAATAAATTAGAAATTAAAAGTAGCACACTCTTACCAACTCAAAATTTATTTATATATCAATACACTGGTAAGAATACTTGCCATAATAGGTTGAAGAGGACTATGTTATCCGTTAAAGTCTGATAGAAGTGAATATCTGAAGATGATGTGAATATCAATACACTAGTATATTGCTAAACAGTGTTGCCGTCGTCACTCCTTTTTATCGAGGGCTACCTTTTTTTTGCATTTTCACTTCAGAAAGATCCCAAACCTTCTATTACTTTAGAGCTTGTTGAATTTTTTACAAGGTTTGTGGGCTCTTTGTCTTTTTTAGTTGAAGCACACTATCCTGAGACTAAGGAAAAATGAGAAAAAGAAATGGCCTTCTTTTGTAGCTATTATTCATAGGAAACCTAGAAGAGAGGGAAAGTACTCCGATTGGGAGAATATATTAGCTGCTTATGGTGCAAAATACTGTGCTATCTGCAAGCATCAAGCAATGTAGCATTGACAATTATGTAATAGTTTGACATGAAATCCTAGGGTTCCAGCAGTCCAGAATGGTGCCGAGAACGTTGAATCTAGGCAGCAGTTGTAATGACATGCCCGCTGCATTTGTATGATATAGTTAGGTAAATAGTCAGTAGAAGGGCATTTCTTTTAGGTAGCCAACAGCCAGTGTAAAAATAGTCGGATCTTTAGCATGGATCTGAGCAAGAATCCATTTAGCCCACCGCTACTTATAGTGGGAGAAGGCTTTTGCCATTTTTGGTAGGGAAATAGTCAACTTATTGTATTCGAGGTAAATGAAATTTTATGCAATAGAATAATCACCATTTCATTTTTTTGGCAGGGATTTTATGACGATTCACTCATCCTTATTACCTTTTTAGAAATAATATTAAATTCTATGCCTCACTCATTGAATAAATCTTATCGGGCAATCATGCTAATACTATGAAGAGCCTATTCCCAGCGGAATTGGGCCATATTTGTGGGCTTTATTCGGGAAAAAGTCTTTAATCTTTGAATGAAAAAGAGCTCTGATGTGTTTGTAAAGACAGATTTTTATGAATATTTTAAACTTTAGCATGTCATCTTATGTTTTGCTGGATCGTCCTTTCAGTGGAAGGAGCATCCTCATCTGTTAGTATATGGTTGATCTAATATTGATATCATGATATGCTTAGCTTCTGTAGTTTTCTCCCATTTAAGTCTGATAGAAGTTCTGTTCTCGACTTCAAGTATATTGATCTCTACTCTGACCTTATGGCCTTGGTCTTTGGGTATTTAGAGTGTTTTTCACGTAAACATGTTGTCGTTGATAAAGTTACAATATAGATGACTAATATTGTGCGTGTTTATATTTTTGGATGTCATTCTGTGAAGACTGTGTTGTATTTAATTCATTACAGTCAATGCCTAACAACTGTTGGTCTCTTTTTGGTTTAGGTACAATTAAGTGTCATCCCTAAAATGGAAGGATTTCTGAAAATATTAGGAGTGAAATGGACATTGTCAGGATCTGTCATGGGTTACCAGAGCTTTGATCTTGATGGGAAAAGAAAGTCTCGGAAAGGAAGGGGTTCAGTCCAATCATTTAGGAATATGGCCTTCATAGTAATCAAGGTACGTAACTTTAACCATGCTTCATTTTTCCTATTAAAGGTAATAGATTCCCCTGTTTCTTCTTTCAGGGACTTCCAAAACTCAAAGGCTTTATCAAGCATCTTCCTCAAAAGGCTTACAAGGGAGACTTGAGGCTTCTGATGCTAGAATTGAAAAATGACTCCGAGTACTCAGTGAAGGTAGCTTAATACTTGGAAGCATTTGCTTGGGAGCATTGAAACTTTGGGTTTTAAAAGATTTCGATAACACCAATACCAACAGTCTTTTCGTACAAAAACACTATTAGGTTCAATTTGCACCCTTAAACTTGTTTGGAGTCAAATTTAATGGAAAAAATGAAGCAGCACAATGCACCTTTGGACAGTCTGCTAGGGAGACATGGGGCTTCAGATGTTAGAGTTGAAAAATGACTCCGAGTACTCACTACTCGGTGCAGGAAATATAATACTTCAAAGCATTTGCTTGGAAACATTGAAAGTATCCCACTTCTTTGGGTGCTAAAAATTGAACATTTGGATAAAATTGATATCAACAATCTTTTTATTCAAAAACACCGTTATTTTCAAATTGTGCCATTAAATTTGTTTGTAGTCAAATTTAAAGAAAAAAAATATAGCAGCACATTGCACCTTTGGATTGTCTCCAATTTCGTTATATATAGTAGGATGGCTGTTCTTTTGATTTTTTTAAATCATATCACATTCTCAAGGAGTGTAGTTGAGCCTCAGCATGTAACAAAGTCGAGATCTGAAGTGAAGCATCGGCAATGGTCAGTCCGTCCAACTTTGATGATGCCTTCATGGAAGCAACCTTTTAGGCATAGATATTGATATAATATCCTTTTTCGGGATGCTGGGATCCTGTAAATGAGAAAAGTTAATCTGGCTATAAACTAGATGTGATTTGAGGATCTTCATGCTTGGAATGGGTTTCGAGGCGAGAGGTGACGACGATGGCGATGGAGGAGGCGAGGTCGTTGGTGATGGCGATGGCGATGCTGATGGCGAAGGGTGGTTGCTGGCGGGTCCTCGGAAGCGGCGGCGTTGGGTCAGTATGGCTGTGTTCAGGGGTCGGAGGCCGTCGGTTAATCCTTTCGGGCGTGGGTGCTTCCGTTGCGGTGGCCTTGACCATTGGGCGCCAGTGCCATGAGCCACTACGATGCTTCAGCTGTTGGCATTTTGGGCACTCGAGCAGGCTTTGTCCGTCGAAGGCGAAAGGGAAGGCGGTGCTTGTCGGTGAAGGTGGTGGGTCGGAGGCGCTTTTCTTGGCATCGTCGGACGTGGCGCTTTTTCTGAGGCAAGGTTCGCTGGGGACATTGCTCAGGTGTCCCCCTAGTGCGTGCTGGCACGGGGTCTCTATGAGGTTGAGGAGGATGCCCTACTTCGTGGGTCGAGGGACAATTCTATGTTGATGAGGTGGCGCCGCCTGAGGGCGGACGACGGCGTTGTGAGACCTGCGCCTTTGGAGAGGGTAAGGGTGAGGGGTCTGCCGTTCCACGCGAGGAGCCCGCAGGCTTGTTCGGAGGTGCTGCAGGGAGTCGCCATGATCCTTGCGATGGAGAGTGATGGCTGTCAGCCTGGGAAGTCTTTGGACATCATCCTCAGGGTTAGGCGGCTCGGGCCGGAGAAGCTTGGTTGGTGGGCGGTGGTCTTTAGGGCGCGCCATGTGCTAGTGGAGCTGGCTGATGCGGGGCCTGGGGGCGATGTTCGCGGTGATGGTCGGCGACGACTGGAGGGGCAGGAGCCGGCGACAACGGTGGGGGCTGGCGTTCTGTGCTCAATGTCGCGCGTGGCTCGAAGTCCGATGGAGGTGCATCGCCCAAGGCAGGGGGTTCGATTCGACACTGTATCCGCAGTGGGGGTCTCGAGGCTGACGTCGGTCCTTCTCCCGGGGAGCGCGAGGGGTTGCGCTCGAGGCGTTTTGAGGGGGGTTGGTGGTCAGATGGATTCGACCTGACAGGGTGACCTGCTGTCGGGCACGAATCCAAAGCCGCTCCGTTTTCTGGAGCAAAGCGGTGGGTCGGGTTCTCGGGCGAGCCGAATCTCTTCGAAGGCGGTTTTTGAGTTCCATGGTCCGGATGCAGGTCTTCGGGTCTGTGTTTCGACTGGGGCTTCAGACGAGCGCTCATGTGGTAGCAGCAGACTGACGACGAAGGAGGTGCCTGGCCGGCACGAGTCTGTGATGCGGAGCAAGCTAGGTCAGCATGGCCACTCGTCGAGGTCCAAGGGGGTTCCCTTTTTCAGCCGCGCGCATTCTGATGGGGTGCATGCGTCGGGTAGTGGTGCTTCGCCTGAGTCCAGCGGGTGTCGGGAGGCGGCATAGATGGGCGCTTCTGGGGAGGCCGAGCCTGGCAAGACGGCAAGGGGGTGGTGCCAACAACATTGTCCTCGGCGCCTCCGGTGTTGGCATGCTTGTGGGGGCCTCTGCGGCCTGCGGGGCTGGTGAGGGGGAGCTGTGCCCGTTGGTGGAGGGGAGGGGGCTCTGTAGGTTCGGTGCTGCGTACGTGAGGGGAGGGTCGCTTAGATCGGTCAGGAGGAAGAAGAGTGCTGCACTGCGTGCTTCTTTAGCTCGGGCAACGTCTGCTTCCTTTGCATCTCCAGATTCCGACAACCCGTTTTAGAGACACAACCGTTTTGCCGCGCTCGACAGCAGCTTTGCTCGGTGTCTGGGGGTGATTCCTCCAAAGAAGATGGTGTAGGGGGTTTCCTTTATGAAGATTCTATCCTCCAATGTCAGGGGGTTGGGCCGCCCCGACAAGCTGCTGGGGGTGAGGAACTTACTCAAAGAGGCTGGCGCGGATATTTTCTTTATCCAGGAGTCAAAGCTTCCTTCTTGTGACGACAAGATCAGACGGGAGTTGGGAGGTGGGGATTGTCTTGAGTTGGCGGAGATGGCGGCCCAAGGTACCTTGGGTGGGATCATTACTGGATGGTTGTCCAATCGGTTTGATTTATTGGGGATCTCCACGTGATCGTTCTGCTTGACGATGAAGTTGAGAAGGAGGGATGATGGTATCCCATTTTGGATCACCAATGCCTATGGTCCGTGTGGGCGTGATGGTGGCTCCTTGGCGGCTGACCTTGAAGAAGTTGCCACGGAAACGGAGAATGGGATCTGGGTCATTGGTGGAGACATGAATGTTACTTTGCTTCTGAGGGACAGGCTGCGCATGTCAGGCGGGAGGGACCCAGGTTCGGAGGCCTTTCGAGGGGTGGTCAACTCCTTTGGCCTGTTTGTTGTCGACGCTGTCGGCTGCTCTTTCACTTGGAGGAATGCGAGGTCGCGTTCCAGGCTGAATCGTTTTCTGTTTTCCGCTGAGGCGGGGGCGGCATTTCCGTCCGCTTGCCCGGGCGTGGGCCTTGCCTCGTACGTTCTCTAATCATACTCCCATCCTTTAGTCTTCCGGCGAGGAGCGGCGTGGCAGGTTTATGTTCCGTTTTGAGAAGAGCTGGTTGCTAGAAGATGGTTTCAGGGACTTGGTGGTCGCTCATTGGAGAGAGTGTGATGCGGTTGGCTCGGCGGTCTCGTGGGTGACGTTTAAGTTGAAGTCCCTAAGATCGGTGCTGGTGGCTTATGGCAGGGAGGTTAGGGCTCGACGCAGGGTAAGGCGTGTTGAAGCTGAGGCATGGGTTTTGAGATTAGATGGCGTCAACGACGAGCGGAGCTTGAATCAGGAGGAGTTCGCGGAGAGGTTGGCGTTGTTGGAGGAGCTGCTGAGTGACGGTAGAGGTCGAGGCAGAGGTGGTTGAGGGAGGGGGATGCAAACACGAGGTTCTTCCACTCGATGGCGTCTGGTCGGAGGAGAAGGAACTTCTTACACGAGATCGAGGTGGAGGGGGTCAGAGTGTCTGGGGAGAGGCAGATTGGGGGGGCTTTGAGGAACAACTACGTGAAGGCCTCGCGCAGGGGGTGCGCGGAAGGAGAAGGTTATGGGTGGCTGGGGGTGGGGGTTGAGTCGGTGACTGCCGGACAGGCTGAGATGCTGGTAGTTGAGTTCTCCGAGGATGGGGTGAGGCGGACTGTTTGGGTTTGAATGTGGATGGGGCTCTGGGCCCTGGCGAGTTTCCCTTCCTGTTCTACCGTGAGTTCTGGGATCTTCTGAAGGCCGACGTTTTGGACATTCTGCGCGAGTTCAGAGGCGAAAATCGGGGGTTTGAGAAGGTCAACCGGGCTTTGACTTTTCTTCTCCTGAAGAGGGAGAACCCTTTGGGGGTGGGGGATTTCACGCCAATATCTATTTCAAACACTTTGTATATAATTGTGGCGAAGGTGCTGGCGAAGAGACTCAAGTAGGTTATGGATTCGATGGTGCTTCATGGGCAGTCCGCCTTCATTCCGGGTCGTTAGATGGCAGAAGGGCTGGTGGCGGCGTCAGAGATTTGCCTTGAGTAGAGGAGGTCGAAGAAGAAGGGGGCACTCTAGAAGATTGATTTTGCCAAAGCCTACGGTTGTGTCAGCTGGACGTTCCTGTGGTCATCGCTATGGCGGAGGGGTTTCCCAGAGGTTTAGGTGCAGTGGATGAAGAGATGTGTCACCACTAACTCGAGTTCTTTCTTGGTTAATGGTAAGCCTGAGGGTGGTTGGTTTCAGCCGCAGCGGGGGGTTCTACAGGGGTGCTCGCTGGCCCCCCGGCTCTTTTTCCTGGTAGCGGATTGTTTGGCGGTCTTGTTCAAGCGTGCGGTGGAGGCGGGATGGTGCGAGGGTGATGCAGAAGAAGATCGATGACGGAAAAATAAAATATTTTGTTCGGTGGAATTTCGGTGGAGAAGAATTGGAGGGGTTGAGGAGAGAAGCTCGTCGGGAATACGAGGGGATGGAGAAGAGAAACGGGAAGATCACGTGGGGAAGTAGAGAGACTAGAGAGGGAGAGAGATAGAGAATAAATCTCAAATTTTCATATCAACTGAACTGTCTAAAATAATAGTCTATCATCCATTTATATAGGAGGGATGAGGTTACAAAAATAGAAACTCAAATTCAAATTCAAACTAATTATCCTAATTTGACTCTAACCGACTAACCAACTAATTTGAAATTAACTATTTTAGAGATCACAAGCGATCTCTTTTATTTAATTAAAAATGCGACGACTCAAATAAACGTAAATAAAATTAATGGATAAAAAAATTAAATAAATGCAGTCCTACAATTTCATTTTACGCTGCGTCAATTCTCCTCCGCTTGAGAAATTCGTCTCCCGACGAATTGCTGGATCTGCAGGCTTGGAGGTTGATAAATTCGAATCATCGTTCTCGATCATCCCATGGAAGAACTGGTGTGGAGTAAATGGCGGGATCCATACGTGCGCGATGCGGGTGTTGGCGACGTGAGCTTCGTGGCGGAAGATCAGGTGGCGCACATGCGGGCGCCCATCCGGGATTCATCTCTGTGACATGGTGCTCGAAGAACTGATGGGGCATCTTCATGACGATCAACCCGGCCTTTGGAGAATCCATAGCAAAGTAATAGCACAAGGAGAGTAGATGAGGAGATGTGTACAATGAATGAAGCCATGGGGCCTTTAAATAGGTGAAACCCATGGTCCTAATCCTAATAGGATAAGGAGGCCACCCGAATTTCTTCCTTTCAGTCCTTTTTAAATATTCCTGCTCTAAGGAGCTGGAACGCAAAAGTTCTACCCCTTCATTCCATTTAAGTTTTACCCTTCTATACTTAACTTTGGGTGGGGGTTTCTTTTTATAAAACTTCCAAATTAAACAACCATCCCTAAACTTACGGGATGCACCCTTCATTTGAGTGTCGTGTTCCTTTCGTAAGAGAACTCGCATTAGGGTTTGCTTTTTCCAGGGGCAACAGCGGCGGCGGCTCCTCAAGGCCGAGCTGTGCAGATGATGGGGGCTCAGGTGGGGAATGCGGCGGCGACACGGTGGCGGCGGGATGGCGGCAGTCTGGAAGGATCCAGCCGTGGGGGTTGGATGGTCGGCGAATGGTAGTTGGCGTGAGAGAGGGACGAGGGCTTGGAGGGAATGGGTAGGGGTTTTACAGGGGTCGCGGCAGGCGAAGAATGCGTTTTTGAGTGGCGATGGCGGGGCTGGGATCGGGGGTTCGGGATCGGTGATGGGGGGCGGTTGAGGGAGGTTCGGTGGCGTGAGGACTGCGGGGGGTGAGGGCTGAGCCGACGGGGCTGGGTTTTCGGGGGCAGTGGTACAGGATGGTGGTGGCGGTGGTGTTGGAATCGCGGAGATGGGCTGCGAGGAAGGGGTTGGCGATGGCATCAGGGGGAGGTGGAGGGGGTTCGGGAAAGGCGTTGTCGCGAGGGGAGGGGTATGTGCGGGCTCAGGGTTCGGGGCTTGTTCCGCAGGAGTTGTGGCGGTGGGGACAGCAGGCGTTGGTGGGGTTGGCGGCGATGGAACCAGGGAGGGGGCCTGCAGGGTTGGGGGGTGGGCCGATGGGGACACAAGGGCTGAAGCGGGCGGTGCAGGGTTGACAACGGGGGTGGTAGGAGGAAAATCTGGGGCTGGGGTCGCAGAAGGATCCGCGGATGGTGCCGGGATTGATTTCGGGGGGATTTGCAGGTCGGAAAATACCTGGACAGCAAGTATTTCGCCGTTTTTTCCTTTTGGAATGGCCTGGACAGCGATCGAATCTTCCTCAACAGCGAGGTTTTCTTCGTCAAAACTCTGGACAGCGGCTTTGGTAGTGGAAGACTTTGATAGGGCGGCGCACATAGCCTCGAAATTGGCCATAATATCTCGACATTTGGACTGGAAATCACGTAGTTCGTCCTTCAGCTCCTTGTAGTAAGCTTCGTCGGATCGTCATTTTCGTTCCAATGAACGATGGCCCTTCGTTGCATGATGATTGCGTGAACTTTTGTATGGATCGACAGATCGTGAGGACGATCTGTAAGCCATGCTCTGATAGCAATTGATGCAGAAGAAGATCAGCGACAGAAAAATAAAATATTTTGTTCGGTGGAATTTCGGTGGAGAAGAATTGGAGGGGTTGGGGAGAGAAGCTCGTTGGGAATACGAGGGGATGGAGAAGAGAAACGTGAAGATCACGTGGGAAAGGAGAGAGACTAGAGAGGGAGAGAGATAGAGAATAAATCTCAAATTTTCATATCAATTGAACTGTCTAAAACAATAACCTATCATCCCTTTATATAGAAGCGATGATGTTACAAAAATAGAAACTCAAATTCAAATTCAAACTAATTATCGTAATTTGACTCTAACCGACTAATTTGAAATTAACTATTTTAGAGATCACATGCGATCTCTTTTATTTAATGAAAATTGCGACGACTCAAATAAACGTAAATAAAATTAACGGATAAAAAAATTAAATAAATGCATCCCTATATTTTCATTTTAGGCTGCATCAGAGGGCTTCCGCATGTGTGACATTTCGGTTCCTTTGCTTAGTATGCGGATGACACTTTGATCTTTTTGGGGGGTTCGGAGGAGCAGAACCGCAATGCTACGATCCTGGTGGATATCTTTGGGAGTCTTTCGGGCCTGCAGATCAACAGGTAGAAATCTGTGGTGATTCCGTTCGGGGTGGACGACGCAGAGTGTGGCAGGGTTGTTGGGTGGGCAGGGTGCCCCTCGGGGGGACTCCTGATTTCCTATCTGGGGCTGCCGTTGGTGGATAGCAGATTGAAGAAGTCCGATTGGGACTGCGTGTTGCGTAGAATGGAGGAGAGGTTGGCTGGTTGGAAGGCCGTCACTCTGTCTAGGGGAGGGAAGCTGACGCTCCTCAAGAGCGTGCTCGCCGCCATTCCGATCTTTTTCTATTCTACCCGTTTGATGCCGGTTGGGGTGAGAAGGAAGGTTGAGGCAATGATGAGGTCCTTCTTCTGGTCGGATGGGAGGCAACAGAGGGCTGGATTGCATTTGGTGGGATGAGAGGATGTTACGAAATGTTTAACTGATGGTGGCCTTGGAGTTCGTGATGTCGAGCTCATGAACAAAGCTCTGCTGGCCAAGTGGGTGGTTCAGATTTGGGGATCTTCGGCTTCGCTGGCTGCCAGGCTTTTGAGGGGCATTTACGGCGTCATGGGCGTGCTGGTGGCTGAGAGACCGAGATTTGAGTCGCCGCTTTGGATGGGGATCCGTGCTGTCATGCCAGATATTCTGCCCTCCTTGCGTCCGAGGGTGGGGAATGGGCAGTTGTTTAGATTCTAGCTCGACAAATGGACGGGGGAGGGTGCGCTGGGGCAGCGCTTACCTCGACTGCTAGCTTTGGTAGTTGACAGGACTGCTCATCTGGCTGAGGTGGCGGATTCCGGTTCGTGGGCTCTACGGTTTGTATCAGATCCGTTGGACCAACAGTTGGACGATTTCTTGCAGATGATGGCTGTCATTGCTTCGCCCGGGGGGGGGTCCAATGAACCCGATCATTTTGAATGGGAGGGAGGGAAATTCTCAGTTAAGAAAGCTTACCATATGATGAGAAGGTCGCTTGTGGAGCGGGACGGGGAGTTGTGCAAAGACATGAAGGTTATTTGGGCCGCCAAGATCTCCGGTAGAGTGAAGATATTCCTGTGGTGTTTGAGAAGAAATTGCCTGTGTGTCAAAGCGAGGAGGGGGAGATTGTTCGGCTTGGCAGATACGTGCCGTGACCAGTGCGAGGGCGTCGTGGAGGATGCGGACCATCTCTTCTTCGGATGCACGACTTCAGCATAGGTCTGGGGTTCGGTATGGATCCCGTTGGTATAGGCCAGTGGCTTGAGGGTTTTTTGAGGTCGGTTCGTTCGGTGGGGCTTGGTTCGATGGATGACTGTTCAAAGGGTTTCGCTGTGCTGTGGGCTATCTGGATTGGGCGGAATGATCTCATATTCAAAAACTGAGATTCTATTCGGAGAATGTTGTCTGTATTGTAGCGCTCTGTACAATTTCTGGACCTCAACTTGATGTACTCTTTTTCTTTCTTTTCTTTTTAATGAAAGCGTGACCGTGTTGACTCCTGCCTTGGGAGATCTCCCCTTATTTTATCAAAAAAAACTAGATGTGATCACTTAATCCATTTCCCACATGCTAGAAAAGGACAAGCCGCATCTCATCGTATGTCAAACCAAACCTCATCAGAATGAGGGTTGTAGAAATCAGAAGAAGTCTGTATGCAGTCAGCAGGGTCACTGACTAATGATTAATTGGTAGTCGTGCGACTAATTAAATTTAGTTGACCATTAGTCGATTTTGAATTTTTTAATTATTTTAAATATATAAATCATTTTTATACATACATACTTATAATAAATCTGTACATTTTCTATACTATCATAATGAAATAAAAGAAATCATTGACTTTAAATATACCATTAAGCATATTAGTATAGGTTAACTTTTAAAAAAAGCAAAAAAAACTAAAAAAGGCTCTATGTAAAAGTCGGTGGACCAATTGGCCCGATGAGTCGAGTTGACCGACTAATGGCTAACTAGGCCTAGTCAAGTCGGCTACCCCTTGGACTCGACTAGTTAGGTCAATTAGTTGGCCTAGTTTGCCGATTTTTACAACATTGATCAGAACCAAGCACCAATTCCAGCATACTCTTTTTCCCCTCTCCTGCAAATCGAGAAAACCTCTATCTGTTAGAGCCAGGCCCGTCAATCAACCTGCAACTATATATTCACCTTATTGTATATACAGTCTAACTAAAAACTTTGCTATTTCTAGCATCTTCTTACTCTTTTTCTAAATTTTTTTTGTGGAGTATTCGTCAATTGAAATGCAAAAAAGATATAACATTATATACATATTGTGAGAGAATTTTCTAAAAGAGCCTAATGTTGAAAGGATAAAACACAAATATACGCCACTAGAACACAATCGATTTTCCTATAATTCCTTGCACCTAAATAGATCTAATTGCGGTCATACCCTAGCTTTAATCCAATGTCCTTCTTAATAGCTCCTTCCAACAATATTTTGGACTTCATCAACCCCTTTAATTGGGCTACTTTTCTTACGTCGAACTTGTGCATTGAACAACCTTTGCGTATGTCCAAAGCACCTTAGAAAGTTTTGCTATTTTTTTCTTCTATTGGTGCCAACTAACCTTGTTGTACGATATACTTGTCATGATTTCAATCTTTATTTACGTGGTCACACATCAACAAAAGTATCTTATTCATATTATTGACATTCTTTGCACATGTCTATGCTAACAACCTAACCTTCGTTTGGATGGGCCCTTAAAGGAGGTTCATCCCATCTTTTCTAAAATATAACAACATAACCTTCAGTATTGCAAATAATTATAGTTCTCACTGCATCTTTATAGTATTTTCTCATGAATTCAATGATACCTTTTTATCACAAAGAACATCAAGCAACCTAAATATCTAGTGTATATTTTTTGTTATATTTATTTTATTTTTCTTTTCATTTTGTAATCTTTGAATATTCAAAGTTACAAAGATCAAAGATATTGGGTGGGCCTTTTAGGCGAATGTTTCTTTAAATTGTTAATTTTTACTATATAAACAAGTTTCTTTTAGAGGGTTAATTTCATATTTAAAGAAATCTATTCTTCGTTAGGCCTTTCCTTGCTAGTGATGTGTTGCGTCACTCGAATGCAATGAGAAATAGGCAGAGGCCGCTTCAATTCTATCCGGATGTAGTTCTAAATTTGGAAGGGTTCTTGTATGAGGAACGCATGCGTGTAAATAAGCTAGTTCCATTGCATTGACACCCATATGCAATCTAAAATTTACAAGGGTTCTTGCATGATGGACACATAAGAGTAAAGAAGTTAGTCCAAAAGAGGTTGCAAAAAACTTGAGGATATGTAGTTTTAATATTGGCGCTTTGACTGGAAAATCGATGGAAATAGTTGATACGATGGAAAGAAGGATGATTTAGATACTATGTCTCTAAGAGACAAAATGGGTTGGAGAGAAAGCAAGGGAGATCGAGATGACACGCTTTAAATTATGATATTGGGTAAAGAGAGTGGTAGAAATGGTGTTGGAGTGGTTGTTCATAAAGATTTGAAGGATAGTATAGTTGATGTGCAAAGATCTGGGGATCTGATTATTTTGCTAAAATTGGTGCCGGAAGAAGTTATGAATATAATCTCAATTTATGTGCAGCAAGTTGGTTAGGGGAAAGGATTAACAAGCTTTTTGGGAGGATTAAGATAAGATTGTGCAATGAATCCCACAAAGAGAGATGATTTGCCTCGGTGGGGATCTTAATGGACATGTAGGAAAGGATGCTTCAAGGTATGCTAGTGTTCATGGTGACCATGGCTTTGGGGATTGAAATGAATAGGGAAAAGTTATCCTAGATTTTGCAATGGCTTATGACCTTTTCATAGCAAACACTCTCTTCAAGAAGAGGGAGGAGCATTTGTTTACTTATAAGAGTGGCTCGATTAAAACACAGAGAGATTACTTTGCGATGAGGTGAAGAAATTGATTATGTTGCAGACACTACAAAGTAATCCCAGGAGAGAACTTGGCATCTCAACATCACTTGCTAATCATGGATGTACAAATAAAAGGATTGGCAAAAAAGAGGATGATTCCCAAGATCATTAGAACTAAATGGTAGAATCTTCAATTGAAGCAGTCAAGCTTTAAGGATAAGATTTTAGAAGACGTATCTTGGGATTGTAACGGAAGTGCAAACGAGATGTGGGAGGTAGTAGCATGTTGTGTCCGAAGGGTAGCTAAAAAGATGCTAGGCGAGTTCAAGGGAGGAGTTCCAGGCTAAAAGAAGGCTTGGTGATGTTGTGAAGGGGTGCAAGAGAAGCTTAAATATAAAAGAGCATGCTTTAAAGCTACGTATAAGGATAGAACATAGGAAGCTGTCACAACCTACAAAAAACCGAAGAAGGAAGCAAAGAAGGCCGTAAGTGAAGCTAAGTCAAAAGCTTATGAAGTATTGTATAAAATGCTTGATTCGAAGGACAAACAAGATGATATATTTAAATTTGCCAAAGTAAGAGAAAGAAAGACCAAAGATCTTTCTCAAGTGAGATGCATCAAGGATGAGGAAGGACATCAAGGATGAGGAAGGACACACGCTTGTTACTCAAAAGGATATAGATACTAGATGGAAGCAACATTTCCATAAGCTTTCCACTGGGGAAGGGAATAATGAGAATACTTTGGGAGAACTTGTTGGTAGTGAATGTTACATGAATCGTGCAAGCTATAGACGGATAAAAAGAAGGATGTAGAGGAGGCTTTAAAGGTTATGAAACTTGGGAAATGAGTATGATCTGATGACATTTCTATGAAGATTGGAGAGTTCTAGGTGAATGGGGTTTGACATGGCTCACAAATTTGTTCAATGTTATTTGGCGACGTAAGAAAGTGCCCGAAGAATGAAGGAGAAGCAATGTGATGCCTTTTTTTAAGAATAAAGGAGACATTAAAATTATTCGAATTATAAAGATATCAAATTGATGAGTGATATCATAAAAAATTGGCAATGTGGAATCGAAAGAAAGTGGAGGCAAGTTTCCAAAGTAATTGAAAATCAATTCGGATTCATTCCAGGTCACTCAACTATCGAAGCTATCCACTTGTTGAGGAGAACATATGAGATTTATAGAGCTAAAAAGAATAACCCCCATATGATTTTTATTGATTTGAAGAAGGCTTATGATTTAGTCCCAAGGAAGATTTTGTCGAGAGCTTTGGAGAAGAGACAAGTACCTGTCCTATACATTAACATTATAAATGATATGCATGACGAAGCTTCATCTTGTGTAAGGAACCTGTCTATGAAGACTGACTATTTTAACATTAGCATCAATTTGTATCAAGGTTCAGCTTTGAGTCCATTCCTTTTACTTTAATTATGGATGAGTTGACTAGTCACATTCATGATGAGATACCTTGGTATACATTGTTCACCGATGATATTGTGTTGATTGATGATACAAGAGATGGAGTAACTGAGAAGCTAGAGGTTTAGAGAGATGCCTTAGAGACTAAAGGATTTCGTATAAGTATCGCGTATTGAATATATTGAGTGCACATTTGATGGAAATAAAAGTGAAGGGCTCGAGGTGAAGATAGGAGACGATAACATTCAAAAGAAAGATTCTTTTAGATACTTGGGATCTATTTTGCTACATGATGGGGAAATTGAAGGAGATGTTACATTACACATAGAATAAATGTAGGTTGTCTAAAGTAGAGAGGAGCCTCTACTGTTCTTTGTGATAAGAAAATCCCTTTGAAAGTCAAAGGAAAGTATTATAAAACAATCACGAGTGCTGTTGGGCTCTATGGATTAAAATGTTGACCCATGAACCATAGACATGTGTAGAGAATGATAGTAGTAGAAATGAAAATGTTAAGGTGGATGTGTGGTCGCACATGAAAAGATAGGATTCGAAATGATGCGACCAGAAGGAAAGTCGGTGTAGATTCGGAATGATGCGATCAAAAGGAAGGATGAAAGAAAACTGCTTAAGATGGTTTGACCATTTGCAAAGGAGGTCTGTTGATGCTCCGGTTAGAAGATACGATATTTGGGATCTAAGCCAGTTAAGAGAGGGCGAGGAAAGCATAAGAAGTGTTGGATTGAGACCATCATAAGGGATTTTAGCTATTTGGATTTTAGCTCGAGAATGACCCAAAATAGATCTGAATGGTGGCAAAAAATCTAGGTAGCCGACCCGACTTAATTATGGGAAAATTCTTTATTGTTTTTAAAGGAAACCTATTCCTTTTGAAATAGAGAGATAGATTAAAGGATTTTTATCAGTTGTGCCCCTCTGAGATATTGCAATATCAGTTATGCCCCTTCCTTTTTGGGAATATTAGCTGTGCCCCCAACTTCTTGCCATTCTATCACTTATGCCCCTGCGTTACTTTAGCTGTCAATAGGTTGAACCTAAGCATGGTTTTTTCAAACCATGGTTAGGTTAAAAGGGGCATAACTGTCCAAATACTCTCGCCAGCCATCCTCCTCCCGTCCATCTTCCTTCGCCGCACGCAATCTCCGGCCTCCTCCTTTATCGTCCTCATCGATTCTCGGAACATCCATGAGGGAGGCGGTGCTTCGCGGATCTGACCGCTTCTTCTTTGCAGGAGGAGGGGACTGCGAAAAGCAACAACGGTGCTTTGCGGATCGAGCTCGTTGCTGAAGATGATGACATCAAATACATGGCGGGGTGAGGGAAGAACATCCCAACCATGCAGCTGGCAATGGTGTTTGATGGATATGTTCTCAGCGTGGAAGCTGGGGAGGGGAAGGGGGCTTGAAGGAGGAGGAGGAGGTTGGTGAGAATGGGGCGGAGGAGGTTGTGGAGGAGGGGGCGGTGGAGGAGGGGGAAGGAGGATGAGGTCCATGCAGAGGAGGGCGGAGGGGGCGGAGGAGGGGGAGGAGGATGAGGTGGGGGAGGAGGGGAAGCATGGGGTAGAGGGTAGAGGGGGAGATCGAGCTGGGAATGGAGAAGGGACCGGAGGTGGGGAAGCAAGGGGGTGGCAGTGGGAGGTCGAGCTAGTGATAGAGGACGAGGGGCCGTAGGTGGGGGCGGAGGTGGGGAAGTAAGGGCCGACGAGGGGAGGTCAGGTTGGGGATGGAGGGGGCAGAAGGAGGGGTTGGAGGCGGCAGAAGGAGGTGCTGGAGGCGGCGAGCTGGGGAGGAGGGGCAGAGGAGGAGGTGCGGGGCATGCTAGGGAGGAGGTGGTGGGACTGTGAGGAGGTGGTCGGTTGAGGGGAGGAGGCAGTGTAGTGGAGGAGATGATTGGAAAGGAGGAAAAGGACATGAATGACTTTCCAGCCCTTTTTTAATTAATTCCACTTGTGTCCTCAAAATTAACGTCCGTTTTGGTTGGGGATGGGCGACAACTAACCTGAGGAGCACAAGTGATAGAACGACAAGAAGTTGGGTGCACAACTGATATTCCCAAAAAGGGAGGGACATAACTGATATTGCAATATCTCAGAGGGACACAACTGATAAAAACCCTAGATTAAATGAAATTAATTGTGATTTAGCCATTGGATTTCTCCGTTTTCCCCTTGGATTGTCTTTCTTCTTATAAACCCTTAATTCCCATTCTTTGCCCTTTTCTTATTCTTTCTTTAGTCTTTCTTCCATTTTACCGTTAATATACCTCTAAAATTTTAGACTGCATCATTTGGTATCAGTGCATTATTGCTAAGTTTTTCTTATGACTTAGTGATTCAAAAAAGTTTTAAAGAGGATAATAAACATGAAGAGTAAGGGTCACATGTCATTATCTTGTTTATCGTACATTAAAGGATCTTCGTGGTCTTTGTTTGGACATTCAAGATATGCTAAGTCGGAGATGAACTTAAATCCTTTAAGAAGGAGATATTGAAGCCAAGGCATTAACACCATCCTCCCAAGCCACACTCGTTGAGCCCCCATCGAGATCATGCCAATGTCAAGCTTGCAGTAATCGATCGGCTAGGCCGATTAGTTGGTCCCTTTAGCCGCGTTGTTGAGGTGGTCGACTCACTTGTCTTTAGTTGGTTATTAACCGGTAAAATGATTGAGCTGCCTTCTCTGTTTGCTTAGTCGGTTAACTAATCAGCTGATTGAGATTGCATTATCGAGCCAATATTCACACAAGTATCCCTTTTATCGATACATGATTAATATCTTTAATAATCCATTGTCCTATAGACCCCCCCCCCCCTAAGAAACACTCCCCTTCTAAACCTACCTCCCTTTTATTTTCCTCTCACTGGCTACACATTGCCACTAGCTAGATCATCTCGCCTCAACCTATCATTATTGTTGTGATGCCTCTAGCTCCAGGTTGCTCTTGCTTCCCCCTCCCGCTCCTTTTCATTAGTTACCTGTGGGTGGTATCCGTCTTGCCTCCTCTCCAGGTCCCTTTCATTGATCACCTATCACCACTAGGTCCACTACTCATACTCTTCGTCGCTCGACAACGGCAATTGCAATAAGGGTTTTCATTATTATTTTTGCAACAAACATAGGTGTCATCTTTTTGATATCATATATGCTCAATTGAATGGTGGTTTTCTTTCAACAATAGTTTATTTCAATAATTTATGTGGGTAATATGTTTTTATAATAGTTTATTTCAATAATGTTAAATAGGTTTTGATTGATAAATATAATAGATTTTTTAGACTAACTTGGTTTACAGTGAATAATCAACGGTTTAATTAATTTCTTGAAATAATCTTTGTAGTTAATGCCAATAGTGGTTTATTTCAATAATTTATATAGTGAATGCTTTTTAAAGATTACATGCAGAATGTATAGTTAGTATTTTGGTACAATTAATGATAAATGATGAATTGATGATAAATGTCCAAGACTATTTAATATATATGGTGAATCTATAGTTTATAAATATACGAGGTAATGTTATATATTGTCATATAGTGAATGATTATGAATGATTAGTTTAGTACTTGCACGTCGAGCCCCCTAAGGTGGGTCTCCTTCCAACTGGCCGGATGAGGCACGCAGCAAGGGTGTTTGTTGCTGGATGTCATGGTTCCGGGGCGCCATGATCCTTCTCTTCTCTCTGAAACAATGAAGTTCAGTTCATGCCTAGAACGTCAAAGGGGGTGCGAAGATGTACATTGATTTGGACTTGCCTCCGATTGACTGGGCTGAGAGCGGGCTTGATTTCTGATCATGAATAAATGCATTGGAGATGGGTGAAAGTACAGGCCTCCGACGAATTGATGATAAATGTCTAAGACTATTTAATATATATGGTGAATCTATAGTTTATAAATATACGAGGTAATGTTATATATTGTCATATAGTGAATGATTATGAATGATTAGTTTAGTAATTAGTATTCTTACTATTGCTACTAAGTTATACTGCTATAAGACACTGTTGCAATATTCAGCTGAATTGATTGAGTATTCGATCGAATATGCGGTTCAAAGGGGTGGGAAAATAGAATATAGCTATTCGATCAATATTTACCCAAACCAAATATTCGATCAATTTAGTTTATTTTTATTCTTTAAAGGTTCCCATTTATCCTCGTAGAAATGTTAAAGCTCCATATATGTAACTTGTTTATTGGTACTTATATCTTGAATTCTTGTTGATTGATGATGATATATGTATAATTGTATTAGAATTTATATCTATCTATATTTATATTAGACAAAAAATTTTATATTTTAATAATAAAAAAGTATAACCGAATAATTACGAATATTCTCATGAATACCAGATATTCTTTACCGACTTCTGCAACACTGATTATAAATCGTTACATTACACCTACTAGCATTACATTCGACATCGGCTCGTGGTTTGATGTTATGTCGAGATCATTTGACCCTACATGGCAATTTGGCTATCTTTTGGAACATGCCAATCCAAATACAGTGGCATGCAGGTTGTGCAAGAAGGTGTGAAAGGAGGAATTTATAGATTAGAACAACATCTTGCACATGGAAGCGAAGGCCATCTTATATGAATGACATTACCCGGAAGAAGGTCCAAAAAGCGTCATCATTTGAGGAGATGCAAAACGAGATTGACATTGTTGGAGATGCTAGATCAGAGATATGACCTTGATTTTCTAGTGACAAAAGCATTTGATTACCTTAATGGGTGCAATCTCCCAGGACCATCAAGTGGGTCATCTCATGTATATACGATTAGGCATATATACAACAATTCCATTTAATGCATTGACCAAGAAATTATTCTGACTGATTTTGGCGTTTTGGCGGTAGTGGTGGCAATTAGGCAGTATGTTCTTGGTCCTAAACCTCACATGATGTATGATATCACTTATCCACTTTTAAATAAGGCGGTGAAGAGAGTATTAGATGATTTGCAATGTCACTAGGATATATGGAGTTGACTCGTTCGATAATGATAATGCACAAACATGCATGAAGGAAGGAGCATAACAACTTTTGAATCAATTTCTCTCTGGGAAATTCATTTTTAATATCTATACATGTATCTGATGAGACATGCAATGCTGACTATTTCTTTCAATTAGTTGATCAATGAATGAAAGATGATGTGGATGCAAAATGATGTTCAGATTATGGTGGATAATGCTTCCATAGATGCAACACTTGGAAGTTTGTTGCAAACTAAATATCTGTAAATATGGTGGACTTTCTATGCCTCATTACTTCGGTTTGGCATTTGAAGAGATAAGCAAAGAGTTAATGATTAAGAGCAAGGTTGCAAAAGTCGGTAGTCGGTACTCGGTCCGTTGGGTCACTGACTAAGGATTAATCAGCAGTCGGGAGACAAATCGGATTTAGTCGGACTTTAATCGGCTTTGTATTTTATGATTATTAAATGTATTACTCATTTTTATACATATATTTACATAGATTTTGTACATTTTTATACTATTATAGTAAAATAAAAGAAGTAATTGAATTTAAATAAAACATTAAGCATCTTATAATAAGTTTGCTTATAAAAAAACAAAACATAAAAAAGTGTGGTATCTCCAAGCAAAAATTGGTCGACTAGTGTGCATAGTCGGAATTAGTCGGTACTTGATTGACCACCCTACTGACTAGGCTAGTCGGACCTACTAGTCGGGCTAGTCGGGTGACTTTTACAACACTGATTAAGAGTTCAATGACAATGATGAAAATACTTATGATATTTATTCATCATTATACAGAGATACTAAGCTGATGCGAAAGTTTACTAGCAATGGAGACATTGCCAACTTGTGTATATGAGATTTGCAACAAGTTTTCTTGTATTGCAATCAATTTCGAAAAAAAAAGACAAAACATTGTGATATATGTCCCTGAAAAGGTCTTTTCTTCATAAATAGTCATTGATATGGGCGATATTTCAGCGATATATTGTCGATATTTCACCGAATTATTGTATCGATATGGGACCAATTTTAGAGTATAATATCTACATTTAAACCCTTGATCTGGACGAGTGGAGATATTGTGAATGATCATTAACCAAAAAGGGTACGGGTGCATTTTCCATAATCTAGAGTGCTTTTCTTGATTCATATTATAGTTTTGAGTCTTTAAACCATTTGTTCGCTTATTGCATGTGGTTAATGCTGGTTGGAAGTCATCCGTGGGCATTGTCTTTAGAGGGTTTCTAAAGGACAACGAAGAGATACTGGCATCTTTTAATGCCGTGGATTAGTCTTATAAGACATTTGTTGATGATAATTTCTCTATGACCAAATGAATGATACCTACTCCTTTGTATCTCACGTCTGATTTTCTTAATCAATACTACTTTGAAGATTTTAGTATTGCAAGAAAAAAGATCAAAGACCTTTCTCAAGTGAGATGCATTAAGGATGAGGAATGACACATGCTTGTTACTCAGAAGGATATGAAGGCTAGATGGGAGCAGTGTTTCCACAAGCTTTTCATTGGGAAAGGAAATCGAGGGATCACTTTAGGAGATCTAGCTAGTAGTGAAAGTTACTTGAATCGTGCAAGCTATAGACGAACACTAAAGAAGGAAGTAGAGGAGGCTTTGAAGGTTATGAAACCTGGGAAATATGTAGGACCTGTGGCATTTCTATAGAAGTATGGATAGTTCTAGGTGAGCATGGTTTGACTTTGCTTACAAATTTATTCAATGTTATTTGGGGAAGCAAGAAAATGCCTGAAGAATGGAGGAGAAGAATCGTAGTGCTTTTTTATAAGAACAAAGGAGACATTTAAAATTGTTAGAATTACAGAGGTATCAAGCCGATGAATCATACTATGAAAATTCAGGAAGATGTGATCGAAAGAAGGTTGAGGCAAGTTTCCGAAGTAAAAGAAAACAAATTCGGATTCATGCCAGGTCGCTCAACTATTGAAGCCATCTACTTGCTGGGGAGAACAATGGAGATTTATAGAGCTAAAAGGAAGAACTTCCATATGATTTTATTGATTTGTAGATGGCTTATGATTCTGTCCTATGTGAGATATTGTGGAGAGTTTTGGAGAAAAGGCAAGTACATGTCTTATATATTAAGCTCATAAAAGATATGTATGCTAGAGCTTCATCTTGTATAAGGATCCAGTCTGGAAAGACTGATTATTTTGACACGAACATTGATCTGCATCTAGGTTTAATTTTGAGTCCATTCCTTTTTACTTTGATTATGGACAAGTTAACTAGTCACATTCAGGATGAGATACCTTGGTGTATATTATTCGCTGATGATATTGTGTTGATTGATGAAACTAGAGATGGGGTAAACGAGAAGCTCAAGGTTTGGAGACATGCACTAGAGAGACTAAAGGATTTGGTATAAGTAGGGCTAATACGGAATATATGGAGTGCACTTTTGATGGAAGCAATGGTGAAGGATTCAAGGTCAAGATTGGTGACGATAACATTCAGAAGAAAGATTCTTTTAGATACTTGAGATCTATTTTTCAACATGATGGGGAAATTGATGGAGATGTTAATCGTAGAATAAATGTAGGTTGGTTAAAGTCGATAGGAACCTCTATTGTTCTATATCATAAGAAAATTCCTTTAAAAATCAATGGAAAGTTCTAAAAACCATAGACATGTGCAGAAAATGACAGTAGCAGAAATGGAAATGCTAAGGTGGATGTCTGGACATACGCGTAAATATCTGATTTGGAATGGTGCAATCAGAAGGAAAATTGGTGTAGCTCCGATCGAGGCTAATATGCGAGAAAACTGTTTAAGGTGGTTTGACCATTTGCAAAGGAGGTCGACTGATGCACCAGGTAGGAGACGCGAGTTTTCATATGTTGAGCCGGCTAAGAGAGGACGAGCAAGGCCCAAGAAATGTTGGAATGAGGCTATATGAAGGGATCTTAGTTTTTTAGATCTAAACCCGAGAGTGGCCCAAGATAGATCTGAATGGAGGCAAAGAATCCATGTAGCTGGCCTTGCTTAATGTGGGAAAATGCTTTGTTGTTGTTCTTGTATACTACTAGAAAGATTGTAGTATGTTTAAAGCAAATATTGTGTTAAACAATGAAATCAAGATTGTATAGAAAAATTCTATCTATATTTCGATATGTGAGACACCATCACAAGGAAGGAGTAGATTGCTTATAAACATGCTCAAGGATTATGTGACAAGCCATTGGTTGTGAGATGGCGGTCGAGAAATGATGTCATTTTGGTCGAGGTATGCAATTCACTAATTTTGTTTTATGCCATTCATCTTGGAGTTTCTTAACTTTATAAATTCTCAACTTTTACATTTACTTGATGGTTTCTTTATGGAGGTTACAACACCTCTTTTAGAATATATGGACATTAAAATCCTAAGCTTGACTTCTTTCCTTCTCTTAATGCTAGAAAAACCGAACTATGTTTAGCTTGATAATAAGTCTATTGACCTTCTTATTTAGAATACTCTTACCTGAAAATAAATTCATAATGTTTCTTGTAATGTTATTCTTCGATCTACACAAGGAAGAGATGCAAGTTGGAGATTAAGAGACTAAACAATCTTGTGTACATACATTTCAATTCCAACCTCAAGGAATTCGATTTGGGCAATCAACAGACTCCATCTTTCTTCTCAAAATTGTGCACACTTAAGTGAATGGACTGGTGATGTGAATGTACAAGCTTAACAAGCTCAAGCTGAGGATGTTTTTCCTAGTTCAAGATTAACTTGGATCCCAATAGCAAATGCAAGTTGACTGTTGAGGAAAGTTTTGAATCAAGAAGTCAAAGAGTCGATTCCCAAATAAAGGTTTAATTTTCCAAATGTATCAAACATGGACCCAACTTTCAACTTTAGGGTTTAACGTCGATATAAAAAGGTCGCAGAATTTTACGGAAGCTTGTTTTTAAAATAAAAAAAATAAAAGTTGGGCTCCTCTTTGTGAAATTTGAAAAATGAGACCCGTAATTGTGATTGCGATGCATAGCTAGGATCCTTTTTTGTAACTTACCTAAATGACTAAGAATAGATGATTAATTATATTTGGTTAAGCTGTCGACTATTGCTTGAGTACTGATTAGTCATTAGTCATTGACCCGACCAACTGAAAACCAACTACTGACTTTAACAAGTTTTCTCAAAAGCTTATCCATATGTAGGAATGTCAACGGGTCGTGTTTGGGACGTGTGGAAGGAAAAGAAAAAGTAGTATTCCATCTAACCCTAGAGCTCTCTTATATAGGAGAAAAGCTCAAAGGGTAAATTACATAAACAGGACAATAGAAATAAACAATATAGAAAAAAGACGAAATAACATAAGTATCTTAACACTCCGCCTCAAGCTGGAGCATATATATCTATCATGCTCAGCTTGGAACAACAGTGATGAAAAGGACCTCTCGCAAAAGCTTAAGTAAACATGTCTGCAATATGATCTCCTGACGCTACATAAGACGTTGAGATAAGCCCCTTTTGGATCAAATCACGAGTGTAGTGACAATCCACCTCAATGTGCTTTGTCCTTTCATGAAATGCTGGATTATTAGCTATGAACAAGGCTACTTGATGGTCGCTTTTGAGATGCATAGGATCCATCGGGGTAGTAGCTGGTCTACATCCTGTTATACCTGTCTCAGATAGAAAATCAATAACATACTTCCTTTGCGTCATAATCATACCCTGCTGATTTCGTGCAAACTCCAGGTGAAGGAAGTGAAGAAGCGTGCCAAGGTCCTTGGTAACAAACTGTTGTCCAAAGAAATCCTTAGATGCTTGAATGCCCTGTTCATCGTTGCCAGTGATAACAATGTCATTAACATAAACTAAAATAACTACAATACCTCTCTGGTTTCTCTTAACAAAGAGAGTATGATCTGCAGTAGATCTGACAAACCCCTTCTGTTCAATCAATTTTGAGAGCTTCTGAAACCAAACCCTCGGACTCTGCTTAAGGCCATATATAGCCTTATGAAGACGACACACCATACTGGACTCCCCCTCAACAGCAAACCCATGTGGCTGTTGCATATAAACCTCTTCCTGCAGATCTCCATACAAGAAAGAATTCTTGACATCTAATTGGAAAAGAGGCCAATTGCGTACCACATCAACAACAATAAGAATCCGCGGGGTAGAGTGACGCGCTACATGAGAAAAGGTGTCCTGATAATCCACTCCATAGGTATGTGTGAATCCACGAGCAACCAGTCTGGCCTTGTATCTGTCTACTGTACCGTCAGCTCGATGCTTCACAGTAAATACCCACTTGCTCCCAACAATAGACGCACTTGGTAGAGCATGGACCATACTCCACGTATCTCGTGACTGTAAAGCTGCCATCTCCTCCTCCATAGCCAGACACCACCGTCTTCTTTGTAGTACCTCCTTATATGACCGTGGTATCTCCACAACAGACAAGCCCACAAGAAAGTGCTGAAAATCCTTGGAAAGACGCTCCAAGGAAATGTGAGAATCAATAGGATGCATAGTGCATACTCGTTTCTGCCGCCGAAGTGCAATAGGCATATCCAGATCCTCACCAGGAGAAGTAGAGATAGTATCTGCACCCTGTACCTCATTTTGTAATTGCGAATCACCCGTGCCGTCAAAAAAACTCAGATGCTTAGTATATACCTTGGGCATGCTGGATGATGGAGGAGGCGCATGAGCATGGGGCCTTCGCTGGTAAACCTGCGAAAAGAAAATAGGAGACGGTGGTGGTGGTGGAGATGGTGATGGAGACGGTGGTGGAGGTGGTGGCGGTGGT
The DNA here is from genome assembly GCA_037367405.1 of Ottelia alismoides. Lineage (NCBI taxonomy): Eukaryota > Viridiplantae > Streptophyta > Magnoliopsida > Alismatales > Hydrocharitaceae > Ottelia > Ottelia alismoides. Next base: position 326,742 of record JAZKJV010003999.1, read on the forward strand.
GATGGAGTAGAATGTGGTAATTACGGAGGAGGAGGCATATAGACCTCTTCTCCATCCTCTCTAGGAGTAAGCTTGTCACCTGTGGGAGAAAAATACATAATGGACTCAAAGAAGGTGACATCAGCACTGACATAATACCTTCGTCGAACAGGGTCAAAACAACGATATCCCTTTTAGGTTTTGGAATACCCAACACACATTTGACAGCTCTGGGAGAGAGCTTGTCAAGACCAGGAGAGAGTTGATGAACAAATGTTACAGAACCAAAAACACGAGGCGTAAGCGAGAAAAGATCCGGCTCGGGAAACACAATCAAGAACGGGATCTTCTCCCCTAGCGAGAGACTTGTTCTTAAGAAGAAAAACCCAAGACAATCACGAAAAATTATCAACTGCAACAAGATAAAACATGTGTCCCTGATGATCTGGGACACGATTAGGACCCCAAATATCAAAATGGAGCAACTCAAACAGACTATGACTACTTGGACCCTGACGACTCTGGAAAGTAGACCGATGATGCTTCCCAAGCTGGTAGGCCTCGCAATGAAAAGTGGAGCGAGGAGAAATTTGTGGAAGAACATGACTCAACTTTTACAGAGGAAGATGACCAAATCGCAGATGCCACATATATGGAGAAACAAATCCAGTGCGAAGAGGAAAAGAGGCACCAACATACGGAGACTGCACTAGTATGTAAAGGCCCCCTTGCTCATGGCTAGTTCCAATCACTCTGCCCGTAAGTATGGTCTGAAACACAAGAGCAGATGGATCAAATATGGCACGACAATGTAAATCTCTGAAGATTTGACTAATTGATAATAGATTCATAGAAAATTCTGGAGTATAAAGAACATTCTGAAGCCTTTATGTAGAAGTCAACTGCACCTCCCCCTGATCAGTAATGGGGGAATGTGTTCCATCTGCTATCACAACTGATCGTCCAAGTTGAGTAGGACGAAAAACACTAAACTTACCTCTGTCACCACAGAGATGATGGGATGCGCCGGAATCCATGATCCATTCCGACAAGTTTGCCATGTAGCAACTAGTATAAGCATATTCTATACCTGATGTAGACGCAGATGCTGAAGCAGCAACCTCTGAGAATCCTGAAGGAGAGCTAGTGGATCAAGAAGTGCCAGGTATAATCTTCCTCTGTCGTGCTACAAGCTCATCAAACCTCTGATCAGATGCAGGTGATGGACTCCCAGCCTGTTGTGTCTGCTCTGCAACTCTGGCTAACGCAGGAAACTCATGCTTAGAATAGCAGGTTTCCTCAGAGTGGCATGTCCTGTGGCAATAAGTGCGTGGTTGATGGGGTCGACCACCCCCTCTTCTACCGCGGTTGGGACTTCCCCTGCCACGATATGGTGGTGTATGGTTGTTGCCTCTACCACATGACGCCGCCATAGCTGAAGAAGTATGGTGCTGTAAAGTACTACCAGAGGATATAAATAGTCTACTCAATCTACAATATGCCTCCTCCATTGGAGGTATGGTAGCATCAGTAAGGATCTGGGCACGAGCTGCATCGTACTCGGACCCAGGGCTTCTAGAAATACTCCAGTCATCACAGAGTCTCTGTATGCCTTGAGCTGCTCTGGTGTAGCAATCAAGGGTATGTAGTCATGTAACTTCTCAAACATACCCCTCAAAGAAGTATAGAGGGTGTGAAGGGGGCGGCCATTCTGCTTCGATGTGAAGATATCATGCTGGAGCTGTAGTATCTTCGACTCATTCTTCGTCGGAGAGTATGTCGCGGCAAGAATGTCCCACATAGCCTTTGCAGTAGGCTGACTGAGTATATCATTAGCTATCTCCGTGGATACAATCCCAGATAGCCATACACGAGCATACACATCATCCGCCTCCCATGAGGCATTTGTCTCAGTCTTGTCACGTGGCTCCTCTGTCGTGAGGATGTGCTTCTTGCCATTACATTGCATCAAACTCATGAACTGCATGGCCCACAGTTCATAGTTGGTTCCATCCATTTTGACAATGGGTGCTGGACCTTTAAGGCACCTAGGGATGGGACTTCCGCTTTGTTGTCGAACATGATGACAACTATCTTCAATACTTGGTCAACAACAAGAAATACCAGCGTCTACACTGACATAACAGCGTAACTTCGATACTGGCATAGTATTGTCCTTTTATAGGATCAAAACACCGATAACCCTTTGGGTACGAGAGTACCCAACGAACATACATTTGACAGCTCGAGGAGTGAGCTTGTCACAACCAAAATATTAATACCATAAGAAAATACCATAATTTATACCCATAATACCATAATATTACGTTGTACAAAATTTAGTAATATATATATACATTGGTCAAGTAAATGTTTGTTGTGAAATCAGTAATACCATAACAAATGTTTAGTAATACCATTGGGTATAAAATGATCATTGCATTTAATTCTGTAATATTTTTTTCGTCTACGAAGCATTCTATTTATTTTACTAATTCAGTTTTCCTTATCTGCATGCTTTTAATAACTTCATTTTCAAAGTATTATTTCCATATTAATTGTAAATAAGGAGAATGTATTACGAATTACATGTTAATATATTACTTGAGTAATGCCCCTTGCTTACTGACCATTATTTTGTTATTACTGATCTCAGAACAATCATTTACTTGAGAATTGTATATATATTATTGAACCCGTGACTTGACATAAATATATATTACTTATCTCACAACAATAATTTACTTAAGAATTGTATATACATTACTTGAGTATTGTCTCTAAACTACTTATTATGTTAAAGATAATATTACAGATGGAAATTATTGAACATTTATGGTATTTCCGATTTTACAAGAAGCATTTACTGTACCATTGTATATATATATATATATATCTATTACTGAATTATGTATAAAGGTAATATTATAGATGTTAATTACTGATCATTATTTTGGTGTTGTTAATCTCACAACAACTATTTACTTGATCGTTGTATATATATTGTTGATCTGATATGTTTGGATATCAATCTTCTGCTTGAAATCATTGATTTGAATATTCTCTTTCCAAAATTTTCTTCCTCTTTTCAAGGACGCGATCCTACAAAAATATAGTTATTGTTTAATCGTCAAGTATATTAATATCTTTCTAAAAATGACATCTTTCAAAATATGTAACCACTCAATTGCTAATACACATGTATGCCTATAATTGGTGCTCACCAAGACTATAATTGGCATATGCTAGTTGGAAAAATCCCTCCCTTTCTCTATATATATGGGTAAAATGGGTCTGCCATCTAGGGGGAGCTAACTTGGCTCTCCCATAATAGGAGCCAAGTTAGCTCCCCTCGGGGGGCAGCTCCATTTTACCTTATATATACCTATATAGTGAAAAATTGGGTTGCCCCTTGGGGTGAGCTAACTTGGCCCGCCCCATTTTCCTCCATTTTTTATTTTTTTAAAATAAATCTGTGGATTTTCATCATTATATCTCTAACTTATGTTATTCAAGTTTCATGCGAATCAGGGACTCATACGACATCCATCCAAACAAACATTTTTTAGGAATTTTTACCCGACAGACCCTATAAACTTTGCTAATTACCTCCACGACCTTTGAAACAACCTAATTCCCCCCTCGACTCCATAAACTTGCCAACTCTTACCCCATGAACCCTCCGGATAATCTGTTTGAAGCCCGTGGGGGTTCTTGGGGATAATTTACAGGGTCGATGGGGGTAATTACGTTGTGCAAAAGGTCGTAGAGGTAATTTAAAAAGTTTATAGGGTCTGCCGGGTAAAATTCCCTTTTTAATGATTGCAGAATTGTTGAAATCGATCCCATCTAGATGGAGGTCGTAGGAGTCTATGTTTTGCACGAAACTTGAATGACATAATATAGGGATATAGTGATGAAAATCTATGGAAGCATTTTTCAAATGGGAAAATGAAGGTGGGGGTGGGGGGAGCCAAGTTAACTTCCCTAGGGGACAACCCCATTTAACCCATATATATATCATCCAGGTGGAAGTTGAGGTGGCTCGCCACAGTCTCACATGTCCAATAAACTCTGAGTATGAGAATTATTTTTCAAGCTGTGTAATCTGCTAATTTTTGTCTATTCTACTCATCTTTCATAGATTGATATATGGAAAAAATGGAGTTGCCCTCTAGGGTGGAGCTAACTTGGCTTCCCCCATCCCATTTTTTCAATTTTTTTTATTTTTTTGAAAAATGAATCCGTGGAAATTCATCACTATATCCTTATATTATGTCATTTGATTTTTTTGAGAAACAGAGACTTCTACGGCCTCTATCTAGACAATCATTTTTTAACGGTCGCAGAATTGTCGAAATCGACCCCTTCTGGATGGAGGTCTTAGGAGTCTTTGTTTCACCTTAAACTTGAATGATGTAATATATGAATATAATTATAAAAATCCACAGAAGTATTCTTCAATAAAAAATAAAAATGGAAAAATAGAGTGTGGGAGCTAAGTTAACTCCCCCAGGGGAGCCCCATTTTACCCTTGATATATATACATACATACATATATGGGGAAAATGGGACTGCGCCCTAGGGGCAGCCAACATGGCTGCCCCCACCTCATTTTTTGCAATTTTTTTATTTTTTTGGAAAAATATCACCATGTATATTCATCCCTGTATCCCTTCTATATGTCATTCGAATTTCGTCAGAAACAGATACTCCTACGGCCTTCATCTAGACGTCATTTTTTTAACGGTCACATGATTTTTTAAATCGACTCTGTCTAGATGGAGGCCGTAGGAGTCTCTGTTTCTGACGAAATTCGAATGGCATATACGACGGATATAGAGGTGAATATACATGGCGATATTTTTCAAAAATAATTGCCCAAAAATGGGGCGGGGCAGCCATGTTGGCTGCCCCTAGGGGCAGCCCCATCAACTCCTACATATGTATATATATATATATATTGGTAAAATTGGGCAGCCCCCCCTGGGAGTAGACAACTTGGCTACTCCCACTCCTATTTTCCCCTCATTTTTTTATTTCTTTGGAAAATAAAAATTTGTATATTCATCACTATATCCCTCTAACATTCTATTAAAATTTCGTCAAAAACAGAGACTCCTAGGCCCTCCATCCAAACGTCATTTTTTTAACGGTCGCAGGATTTTTTAAATCGACCTTGTTTGGATGGAGGCCGTAGGAGTCTCTGTTTCTGACGAAATTTTAATAGAATGTTAGAGGGATATAATGATGAATTTACAAATTTTTATTTTCCAAAGAAATAAAAAAATGAGGGAAAAATAGGGGTGGGAGTAGCCAAGTTGGCTACTCCCAGGGGGCAGCCCCATTTAACCATATATATATATATATATATATATATTTCCAGTCTTTGTTTCACTAGATATCTATTTTGATGCTTGCTTATCCTCACATGATTACTTTCAAGTCTTGCTTAAAGGATTGTGCCATTCTCATTGTGAAATATTTCTAATAAATTTTTGTTATTTCACAGTTAACGATTGACTGAAATGTTGGACTCTAATACCATAGCTGATCTCATCTGTTTACAGAACTTGAAGATGAAGTTTGGTCAACCAAGATTTTTGATACCAGGGAGTTCGGAAGATATAAACACTGAATTTCCCGGATGCCTACAAAAGCAATCAAGTTCTTTAAGGAAGAATGCTTCAGAAGATGCTTTAGATAAATCTGGAAGTCTTCTATTTGTATTCCCCAGTGTGAGAATGCTATTTCTCTTTATTCACATTAAATCTGGTAAATAGCATGATTCCGCTGTTTAAATGTTACGTTTTGCAGGATTCTAGAATATCTGCTGGAACGGCTTTCAGATGGCCTCTCTGGTTGCATGCTGCATTATCCGGAGAGCTTTCTCTATGTATGTCAATATACTATGAAGAGGATAATCTAACATGTGATATGAACTACCGTACATTGCGCATTCATCATGAGTTGGAGGTAAAAGGAAGCATAATTATATTGAAATTGTTAAGATGAAAGCCCATGCTTGAGTGCACAATCTGTTTTGGATTTTTTTGGTCAAACATGATTATGGTCTGAAAATTTATTTTTTTTATAGAAAGAATATTACCTCTGTTAGGTCTTGCATTGGCATGCAACCAATGTAAATGTTTGAGATGTAGTTTATTATAAAAATTTTGTGGCTTCGCATTATTATTAAGCCTGAACAGTATTTCATTAAGACGGGTTGTATCACTGGAAGGATAGAATATTGCGAAAATTATGCTGATTCTTGTTTTAGATCTTTTGTTTTGCTTCTTTGTAGGAGATTATCTAGATTGTTTTCTTCTTTTGACTGCATTTATTCTTTGCAATGCGGCACATCCAAATCATATCTATGGTGCACTAAGTGTAGCCCATTTTAGACATGAGATATAGTTGTTCTTTTCTCATATGGTAGTGCATCAGTCTTAAAGCAGTGTTTATAGTCCTTTTCATCTTACAAAAAAATACAAATTAGAACCCAACCATCCATTTTGATTCAACCATTTTCTCCTTTGTCCCCTCTTTCAAACTAGGGATGGGCATTGAGCTAGGCTAGCCCATCCCACAAACCCAACATACGAGCACGACCCAAACCCCAGCTCGATTTATGACATCGGATTGAGCTATAAATTTGGCTCAGAAATAAAGGGGTCAGACTTAGGTCGACCTCAACCCAAATCAATGAGCTCATCGACCCAAACTAATTTAGCGGTCGATAAGACAATCCATGTAACAATTCACAACCCAATTACTAAAATGTCTCAATCCTTATATATTCCAACCAGTCTTTACTACCTACATTTGTCCACTCTCTTATACAAAAAATCCGTGGTCTAATTTAGCGGTCGATAAGCCCAACATCACTTTTCTCACTACATGAAAATTAACACTCCTCAGTCCTCTGTGTGTCTCGCACAATCTATCCTCTTCAAAATTTTAATCTTCGTTTAGGATTCATGTTCCATAATCACGATAATGTCCATTCATCCTCTCCGCATCATTTGGTCATTAACATAGCACCTTTTATTACACTTATTCTTTCTTCGTGCTTCCACCCTAAAAAATAAATTAAATGGATCAACCTAACCCGATTCCTATGTTAATAGGATCTGGTCAGGATTGTATGTCGTTTCGGACAAAAAATTGCAGGTCTTCCCATCAAATTAAATGGGCCTTGGGCCAGACCTTATGGGGCTTGTCCAATGCTCATCCCTACCTCCAACCCTCTCAGTGTTGTGGCTTTCCTCCATGCAACTTCGACATTTCTAGCATTATATTTTATGTTTTCATTCGACTACGAAAGCAAAGAAGATGTTCCAGAGCATCCTTTATTGATTTGTTTTGATTTGTAAGCCTTATCAGCTTGGGAAGCATCACTTATCTTCATTTCCAGTCAAAAAGGGAAAGAGTAACTCCTTCATTTGATCTAATTTACTTGTTCTTTTTGGTGTTCGTTTCTTGTTTAAGATGTCGGTGGACATTAATATTTCATTGCATTTATTGATTTTTAGTAGATTACATTTTATATTGGTCATTAGATCTCTCCATGATCCAATTACAATAGTCTATTGTTTTGTCCCATATTGTGTAGTGGTGAGACTTGTGCGAGCTAGTGGGTCTATAGAAAGACTTTACATCTCTTTTAATCAGTGTTACAGAAGTTGGTATTAGGTATTTAGTCGGAGGGGTCACTAAACAAAGAATATTCGGTATTCGGGAGAATATTTGAAATTATTCGGTTATGTATTTTTTTTTAATTATTTTAAATATAAAAATTATATCTAATATATATATATATATGAGAACCGGGAAGCTGCTCCGCGGAGCAGCCAAGCTGGCTGCTGCGTGGGGCAGTTTCCCCCCCTTTTTTTATTTTTTTTTGAAATTTTTTTATGTTTATTCATATATGTATCCCTCCTACATATCATTCAAATTTCGTGAGAAACGGAGACTCCTATGCCCTCCATCTAGAACATGTACTTTACAGCAAATTTCAGGCCGTTAAATTTTATATGTTCTAGATGGAGGGCATCGGAGTCTCCATTTCTCACGAAATTTGAATGACATGTAGGAGGTATACATAGATGAATAAACATAAAAAAAATTCAAAAAAAAAAAATAAAAAGGGGGGGGGAAACTGCCCCACGCAGCAGCCAGCTTGGCTGCTCCGCGGAGCAGCTTCCCTTTTCACTATATATATTCACATATTTGTCTACATATATGGCCCTTAATCGTATAAGTGTCCAAGACAAAAGTACTATTTAATAAGTTACATATATGGAGCTTTAACTTTTACGGTGATACCAAGATAAATAGGAATTATTAAAAAATAAAAAATAAAAGAAATCATCAGTCTGTTGCAATAGTGGGCAGAATATTCGACAGAAACTCAAATATTTGGGCTGGATATTCGGAAATATTCGGATTAGACCGAATATTGACCGATATTCGATCACTCCACAAGATAAGAATATTCAGCTAAATATTCGGTCTATTCAACCGAATATTGCAGCAATGTTTTTAATATTGATAAGAACATTATGAAGAGCTGGCCTATTGGGTCCTTATGTGGAGTAGTGTTATTACTATCACCTTTTAAAATTATATTAATACTTTTTTCTTGTTTGTAATGAGGTGCTTATGTTATATTTTTACATTGTATCGGAGCAGAACATTCCTAGGGTATCTTTAACTCGACTTTCATAGTTCATTTCAATTAATTTTTCTCGAAGTTCTTTGTTGTTCATTATTTTTTTTGGAAGGCTGTACAATGATTTAACACAAAATATCAACATTCCTCCTTGATAAGGTCATCATGAGCTCTCTAGCATCGTCCATATGTTTTCGCTCATGTAGATTAACCATCCACTTTAACTCTAGACCTATCTACACCCTCCCTTCCATGTGCTATCATCCTTGGGACATTTCTAACCCTTCAACATCTCTGTCCTTTGTGATCTTGGTCTACTATTTCATTACTAGGTCATCAATCCTGCATAGATCTTTTTATGTGGTTTTTTTGGCCACCAGCAACATGTTTTCATGCATGGATGTATGTCGGTACTCATCCTTGCTAGTGTTTCATCGACTAATGGAGATCTTTGTCAAAGCATGAATGATGCAACATCCATAATTCATTGAAGGCAACATTGTGATGTATAGTCACAATGGAGTTGGGTTGCCATTATGATCTTCTAAACCTTTATAAATATTTTTGTTTATTCGTGGTGTTGTGCCTATGATATATTTCTATATGGTATTGGAGCAGAATGGTTCTAGGCTTTCTTTGTCTCGAGGTTCACATTCTATCGAAGTTTATTTTTTCAATGTTTCTCAATGTCCATTATTCTTTTTCTCTTAGCTATTGGTGGTTGTGCACAATTGTGAAAGGAAATGAGTGAATTGTTTATTACAAGTCCTTAAGGGTCCTTTATATAGAGAGGAAACCCTAGGACTACAAAAGTTACCACATACCATAAATTGAAAGGAAAAAAATAGAAATAAACAGTAAAGGGAAGGCGTATAACATTTCCTTCAACATCCCCCCTCAAGTTGGAGCATAAATGCCTATCATGCTCTGCTTTGATGAACATTTCTGAAATGGACCTCTTTGGAGAGCTTTTGTGAAAACATCAGTTGACTGATCGGTGGAGCTGACATGAGATGTGGATACGCAACACTTCTGAATCAGATCTCTAATGTAGTGGCGATCCATCTATATGTGTTTTGTTTAATCATGGAAAGCTGGGTTATTTGCAATGGAGAATGTTGCATGGTTGTCATACTATAGCTTCCACTTCATTGGAAGAGAAGTATCTATAGTAATGTCAGATAACACATACTTAACCCACATCATATTAACTAGGGATGCAAACGAACGAATACGAATGCGAATTCAGGTCAACCATAACCATATTCATTTTATATTACGAATACGAATGTAAAAAATCAAGATCCATATCCTCAAAATACGAATATGAATACAGATACGAATCTTTTATGAACGGATGCGGATATCAAACAAATATTGCAATAAAAAAATATATATAAAAGCGTACCTGATTATTTGGCAATCACTTCCGCATTACTTCCGTATTATGTAAATTAATCATACCAAAATTCATCTTCCATTCTATCTGTTTCATATCCTTCTTTTCCAACATTCTCATATTCTTTGTTTTCAACATTCTCATTATTTACTTCTTGGGCAACACTGCTTCGACTACAAGATGGAAAAAGAAAATCAAAAGAATATCATATAAAGTTAAATAAATATTTTCATTAGAAAACTATACTTGAAAATTTTTGCATGCTTGATATGTCTTCTACTGCTTCTTGTTCAGACAAAGGATTTGCTGTAACTATATTTCAAAAAAATAAAGTATGCATTATATGATGAATGCACGATAAAATGAAAATTTTATAAGCATTTGTCATACCTTTGAATTCATCTTTCAACCAATCCTGCCCGCATATTAATACCTCTACCATTTCCACACCCAAATTGCTGCGACATGCATCTACTACTCGACCGCCAGCGCTAAAAGCAGATTCTGAAGCAAAAGTTGACACAAGAATCCCAAGAATATCCTTTGCCATTTTCCCAAAGTATAGGAAATCTTCCAACATTTTGTTTTCACCATCCCAAAATATCAAAGCTGCTTCACAATCATCCTTCATTTAAACACTCTCTTGTAGATATTCATCCAGCTCAGATTTTGAGGGCTCCATATCTTCTTCATCCATGATTTGAGCAAATCTGCTCTTTCTCTTATCTAATGGAATACTTGGAGGAAGAGAAGCATTGACAGCTCTTGATCCAACCCTTTGATCTTTAACAAGAGAAGAATATGACCGAAATAATTTTTTAACTATACTTTGAAGTTCACTCACTTTCTTATCAGCATCATTCGGATAAAGATCAATGTAATAAATTTCTATTGCCTTCATCTTGTAACGAGGATCCAAAATAGAGACAATAGCCAAGAGTTGATTGCACATATCCCAATATTTGTCGAACTTCAATTTCATCACTGTGGCCATAGAAATAATAATCTTATCATTACTTTTCAACCATTCCACAAAAAGCAATTGTATTTCACAAAATTCGACAAAGAAAAGCAAGGTTGCAAAAGTCGGTAGTCGGTACTCGGTCGGTTGGGTTACTGACTAAGGATTAATCGACAGTCGGGCGACTAATCGAATTTAGTCGGACTTTAATCGGCTTTGAATTTTATGATTATTTTAAATATATAACTCATTTTTAACATATATTTACATAGATTTTATACATTTTTGTACTACCATAATAAAATAAAAGATGTAATTGAATTTAAATAGAACATTAAGCATATTATAGTAAGTTTGCTTACAAAAAACGCAAAACATTAAAAAAATATGGTATCTCCAAGCAAAAATTGGTCGATTAATGTACCTAGTCAGAATTAGTCGGTACTCGATCGGCCACCCCATTGACTAGACTAGTCGGACCTACTAGTCGGGCCAGTCGGGAGACTTTTACAACACTGAAGAAAAGTATGGATGTCACATAATTCGACCCAGATAATAACTCTGTAGCATCATAAAAGTGTTTCAAACATTCCTCCAACTTCCGTACGTAATCCCATTCATCATCACTCAGCGCATGAACAAAGTTGGCATCTATAAAGCCAAACCTTTTAAAAACAGCTTTGTATTCCAAGGCAGTAGCAAGCATGAGGTAGGTAGAATTCCACCTCGTGCAACAATCCAAAGCCAAACTTTTCTTTAACTATGGATCAACCTGTTGTGCTGTCTCATTTAACATAGCTTCCATTTGTGGTGAACAAGTGACATATTTGATACCAAGACGCACTCTTTGTATTGCACTTGATATAACATTCAGTCCATCTTGGACAACAAGATTAATGACATGAGCATCACATCTCACATGAAAAAATAATCCATTGCATGGCAAGGAATCACCAAGTCGAGTTTTAATATGGCAGATAGCCACATCATTCGCCTTATCATTATCCACAGTGACTGTAAATAATTTTTCATCGATGTTCCATTCAAACATACGTGACAAAAAATGGCTACTAATATGCACTCCAGTTGACCCATCTACATTGATGAAATTTATGATTCTTTTTTGCAATTCACAAGAATCATCAATAAAGTGTGTTGTAATGCAGAGGTAAGACTTGTTCTGTGAAGAAGCGGTCCACTTATCCATGGTGAGAGATATTCGTGAATAAAGATTCTCAAAAATTTGGTAGATCTTCTTCTCATCAATGTAAACCACCTTACATAACTTTGCCATTGTAGTTCGTGATGGAATTTTGTGCTGTGGACGAAGGGAATGGATATATGCACGGAATGCAACATGTGAGACTATATTGAAAGGATACCCATGCACCATAATAGCCTTTGCAAGCAACAACTGGCTATGTTCATCATCAAATGTGTAACTCATAAGTGTTCTACTTCCATCGGCTTTCGTGAATGATTGCATCAACAACTGACCAGGCTCAAGTTTTGATATTTTTGGGCAGGACCTTTTATAATGATTTGATAAATGTGTTGTCCCCGCCCCAGTACCGTGACTAATTTCTTAGAAACAATGTTTACATTTAGCCCACAATACATCCACCTCAACTTCACCATCCCTGTCCTTTATTTTCTCTTTTTTGTAAATTCGATCATAATGATTCCATACTTTTGATCTCAATTTTTTTTGCTTCTTAAAGTGTTTTTGAGCATCTTCCAAATTAGTACTCTCATTCCCAATGGATGGGTCGACATTCATTATTTTTCTGCAAACATTGAAGTTAACAATCAAGCAAGCATACACTAATAAGTTCCATATACAAAAACATTCCATACATTCCATACAAATCTTCTAATAAGTTCAACCATATTCTAATTCTTTCTAACAAAACATTCCATACACAAAAAAACATTACAAGAATATGAATTTTACCAGATCGGTTGCATATGGAGGCGAAGGGTGGCAGTGGCGCAACGCAAGGGAGCGGAACCGTCGGGGCGGAACGGGCGGCAACCGACAGGGGTAGGACAGGAATGGGACGGAAGGGGGCGGGCCGCAGGAGCAAGGCGGCAGGGGCGATGCCGGGCTGGACGAAAGGGGGGCGGCAGGGGTGGTGTCGCAGGAGTGCTGCTGCGCTAGGCTGGAGGGGCGGTAGCCGGGCTGGGCAGAAGGGAGGTGGAGGGGGGCGGAAGGGCGGCATGGTCTAGGCGGAAGGGGGGCAGAGCCGTAGAGGAGGGTGGAAGGGGGGTGGCAGGGGCGGTGCCGCAGGAGTGCTGCCGTGTTAGGTGGGAGGGGCGGTAGCCGGGCTGGGCGGAAGGGAGGCGGAGGGGGGAGGGGAAGGGTGGCAGGGGCGGTGCCGCAAGGGGAGGGGGCGGAAGGATGGCAGGAGCGGTGCCGCAAGGGGAGGGGCGACGGGCGAGTCTCGACTGGGAGAGAAGGTCGGGCCGTGGGGTGGGGAGTTCGTGGGGTTGCTAAAATTTTTTTGGGGAAGAAACCCTAGGTAAATAAGTTAAATAACCCATTAATCCTAAATTAAGTAACGAATATTCGTATTCGTAATCGTATTCGTTATCTTTTTCGTATTCGTTTTTGTATTTGCTAACTAAGGATTCGTATTCGTATTTGTATCCGCAAAAAAATCATTTCGAATATTCGTATTCGTATTCGCCTGTTTTAGAAAAACAAGATCCATATCCTCTTAAAAACGAATACGGATACGAACGAATACGAATATAAGCGCATCCGTTTGCGTCCCTAATCCCAACGATACTCTGAGACATGGTTTTATACTCTAATTCGACACTAGAAGCACAACATATTGCTTCTTGTTCCTCCACAATACTAGAGAACTCTGGATGAATATGGGAAATCTAGTAGTAAAATTCTTGTCCTTTTGGCATCTTGCATAGTCCATGTCAACACATACAATATCCTTAATTTTCTATCCTCTGCCGAGGATCCATAGAAGTTGCAATAAGGATGCAACCTTTCATCTCAGTCTCAAGGAGAATTAGAAGATCAATCACATATTTACTTTGATTCATGACTAGCCCCCTATGATTTGTTGTGAACTCCAGACCAAGGAAATATCACATTTCACCCAGATCCTTGGTAACAAATTGTTATCTAAGGAGTGACTTCACCTCTGTAATCCCATGCGCATCATTGCTAGTAACAACAATATTATCCACATGAACCAGGATAAAGTTAATACCTCTTGCAGTGAATGAAGAATGGTCTGTTTTCAATCTCTGGAAGCCATACTTCTCTATCACTTCAGAGAGCTTCCAAAACCATGCCATCAGGCTTTGTTTAAGGTTATAGATCACCTTGTGCAGTCTGCATACCTTGTAACACTCCCCATTAGCAACAAACCCGTGTGGTTGTTGCATGTAGACCTCCTACTAGATCAAAGTAAAGGAAGGCATTTTTGACCTCTTGCTGAGGAAGAGTCCAATCTTTTCCCATGGCAATAGACAGACGAATATGTAGACTGGCAAGCTACGTAGAAAATATGTCAATGTAATCGATGCCATAAGTCTGAGTGAACCCGCATGCCACAAGCCTAGCCTTGCAGTGGTCCATACTATAGTATGCACATTGCTTTACTGTGAAGCTCTGCATGCATCCTACACTAGAAGCCCCCGTAGGTGGTGTTACCAGAGTTTATGTGCTTTGGATTGCAGAATGACCATTTCCTCTTCCATAGCTAAGCATCGTTGACTGCCTTGTTACACCTTTGTATAGTTATGGGGAACTGCAACTGCATACAATCTCACCAGAAGTTTCCTGTAATTGGCATATAGGCACGCCAAAGATACATTTGGTGAGAGTGGGTACTTGGCACATGCATGCTTAGGCTTGCATAATGTAGGTTGATCGAGATCTAACAAAGGCTCTACCTGACTGTTTGGATCCTGTATAGGAGCACTCTCATCATGCACAAGATCCTGTTGTACAGATAAATTATCAATGCTATTATTAAAATCCAAGTTTTCATGATTTACATATGGCGCGACCGATGATGTAGGAGGTGTAGGAGCAGTAGATCTGCAAACATAGAATCATGGTAAAAATTCAATATGAGGCATATGAGTAGAGGACGATGGAGGAGGGAGATAAATCTATGTATCTGAATCAGATGAATTCAAATGAGTGCGAGAAAAATGTGAGAGATTCAAGAAATGTAACATCGTCACTGACATGATTATTTCACCGAGTCATATTAAAACACCAATACCCTTTTTTGGTATGAGAGTAGCGAACAACCCCAAATTTGGTGGTCCTAGGAGATAGCTTGTTGCCACCCGAAGCAAGGCGGTGAACAAAGGCAGTACAACCAAAGCAACTAGGCTAGAGAGAGAACAAGTCCTTGTCAAATTCATGATGGTAAAAAAATCAATTGGAGGCATAGGAGTTGAGGACGACGGAGGAGGGAGATAGATCTATGTATCTGAATCAGATGAATTCAGACGAGTGCTTGTAGGAGAGAAGAATATGATAGATTCAAGAATGTAACGTCAACACTGTCATGATTATTTCACTGAGTCATATTAAAACACCAATATCATTTTTAGGTATGAAAGTAGCGAACAAACACAAACTTGGTGGTCCTAGGAGATAGCTTGTGGCCACCTGAAGCAAGGTTGTGAATACAAGCAACGCAAACAAAGACACGAGGCTGTAGAGAGAATAAGTCATTGTCAAATTCATCGTAAAAATTCAATAGGAGGCATAGGAGTGGAGGACGATGGAGGAGCAGAATAAATCTATGTATCTGAATCAAATGAATTCAGACGAGTGCCTGTAAGAGAGTAGAACTTGATAGATTCAAGAAATGTAACATCAACACTAACATGATTATTTCACTGAGTCATATTAAAACACCAATAACCTTTTTGGGCATGAGAATAGCGAACGAATGCAAACTTGGTGGTCCTAGGAGATAGCTTGTTGCCACCCGAAGCAAGGCGGTGAACAATGGCAGTACAACCAAAGACACGAGGCTGGAGAGAGAACACGTCCTTGTCAAGAAAAAGTAATGGAAGATGAAACTTGCTCACCTAAAGCAACGAAAGGCATGCGTTTGATAAGGTAGCATGCAACGAGAACATCACCCCAAAAAGAATGTGGGGGCATGACTCTGAATAAGAAGTGTCATGTTGACATCAAGGATATGGCTATGTTTTCTTCCAGCAACTCCATTTTGTTGAGAGGTAGATGCACATGAGGTTTGTTGAAGAATTCCAAGGTAGCGTTCGGCTACCGGGTTAAACTCCCCTTTGGGGAGTTTACCCCCCGTAACCCACATCCCCCTCTCTCCCCGTGGGCCCCACTTTATTCCTTTTTTGAAAAATTAATTAAATCAATTTACATCATCAATCCTATCAAAAAATAATATATTAAACCATCATATCATATAAAAATTATAAATTACTCCACTTCTACTCACTTTTCCAAACTTCAATACAATCACATCACAATAACTACTCACTTTTTCAAACTTCAATACAATCATATCACCCCAAACCCACTTGTAACCCACCCCCAGTTTAACCCTATATCCAAACACCGAAATCCAAAAACGGGTTACCCTCTTCCAGTTTAACCCGCCTTAACCTGCCCACCAAACGCACCCCAAGGGATTTGAGAACTGGTGGACAACTGTATCATGAAGAGTTCTAAGGCATTGCTAGTGTACACATATTTCATATTAGCAGAAAACAAATTCTTTATTTCAATAAGCAAGTATTCTATTATTTTTCCTACTTTAGACTTTTGCTTTATCAAAAAGACACAAGGCAATCTTGAAAAATCATCTACAACTAATAGATAAATCATGTGACTAGGGATGCAAAACGGAAAGATACAGATATAGGTGTTATCATATCCTTATTTGTTTTTAAATACTAATATGGTTGTGGATACAGATATTAGTGGATAGTAAAACTGCATTAACATATTCTTAGAAATGGATATAAATGTAAAATAGATATTATAGATTAGCTTAAATATACACGTATTGAATGGATGCACATGATATAAATGTACCAAATGTGTTTATATCATAATAATTATATCAAATATATTGAAAGAAGGAAGAAGATTATGTTACATATGGTTAAACATTATCAACAACTATGTTCATATATGAAAATGGATACACGGATACAAACATAGATATTTGCATATATCAAAGTGATATCCATATCCATATCCATTTTAAAACATATACGGATAAACATGTCAAAATTTGTATAAATAAGATACGATGATAGATTGTATACGGATATATCCATATCCGTTTTGCATCCCTACCTATGACCATGGTGATCAGGGACACGATTAGGACCACAAACATCGGAATAAATAAGTTCAAAACTGGAGGAATTGCTCTGAATCGTCCGACCTGAGAAACTAATTCTATGATATTTTCCAAGCTAGCATACCTCACCTTAGAATGAATACTTATGTGAGATTTGTGAAAGAATACAACACATCTTTTGCATAGGAAGGTATCTGAACCAAACATGCCAAAGATAAGACGAGGCTAACCTATAAGATACACGAGTTCTGCTCGCAAAAGAAGACTCAACCAGATTGTAGAACCCCCCATGCTCACAATCACATATAATCACCCTGCCCATGAGAATTTTGATTAAAAAAACAACATGATAATTTAGATCTATGGTATTGCGACTGATAGACAAGAGGTTCATTGAGAAATCTAGGGCATAAAAACATCTTGCAGGTGCATCGAGGGCGTCCGCCGAATCTCCCCTTGATCGGTAATGGGAGAATGCTCCTATCCTCAATGAAAACTGATTTGTTGGAGGTAACATGATGTAGTTTGATGAACTTAGCTCTATCACCACATATCCGTAATTCAATCTGCAATACTGGCATTATGACATATTGTTGAACTAGAGGTTATATCTGACGTGCTTATTGCTGCTGCAACATTAGTATGCCCCTATATGGAAGCAGAACCAACATGGCTCGTAGAGGGTTACATGAACTCTCGTAGTTCGGTAATGAGATCTTCATGCCTTTAGTCAATAGAGGCAACAAGGTTGTCCACTTGCTCAACAAGGGCAGATACATAACAGTCGTGCTTCGTGTGGATGAAGAGGTGCGTCACGACTGCTTCTTGTGTTGTCTTGGTGAATGGACAACCAAAGGGGAGCATTTCAGTTGTAGAATAGGGTCTGTTAGGGTTGTCCTTTGGCCCCCCTCTTATTTGCTATGCAGCAGATTCCCTGTCTATTATGGTAGGTAATGCAGTGGAGAGTGGTTACTGTTGCGGCTACTCGAGGGAGGCTTTTGTTTTTTTTCTTTAGTATGCGTATGACACCATTCTTTTTGTGGAATGATGACCATACAACTGTAGGTGTTCTCTGTGGTGCTCAACATTTTTGGTGAGGTGTCTAGTTTGATGCTTAACAGAGATAAATCAGACTTTGTGCCCTTTGTCTTGGATGAGGAGGAAATCAGTTCCTGTGTGAGTTGGTTGAGGACCCTACATAAGGACTTGCCATTGCGTTATCTTGGGGTCCATTGGTAGTTAGGAGCGTGTGTCTGGCTGACTGGTTACCATCGATTGAGAAGTTAGAAAAGAGGCTTGTGGGATGGAAATCTGCTTGCATGAACAGAGGTGGCAGACTGGTGCTTCTGAATTTGATTTTATCATTCATTCTATTTTCTTCCTTTCTGCTAAGATCCTTACCGTGGGAATAAGGCAAAGACTTGAGAGCATTATGAGACGGTTCTTATGTTCGGCGTTCAGACATATGAATGGCTTAACTTTGGTGGACTGGAAGACCGTGGTTTTCTCAAAAGATGAACGCAACATAGGGGTGCGAAGCTTGGAGGAGTTGAACAAAACCCACTCTGTAAATGGATCGCTCGATTCTAGGGTGATTGTGACAGTTTGTTTTACACACTGATCCGTAAAATTTATGGGTCCTGCTTTTCTCTCCGCCTTGGTGATCTTGGTCATACCCCTCACGCATTTGGATAGGGATTTGTAGGGTGTTGCAGGATGTTCTTCCCTTTCTGAGACCAAGGCCTCAAATTTTGATTTCGGTCGCCATTTCAGTGACCGACCGAAACAGAATTTCAGTCGAATTTCAGTCGAAATTCAATCAAAATTTCGGTCATTTCGGTCGGTTTTTGAACTGGGCCCCCCAAATTTTTGTCGATACAGGCCATTTGGATCGAATTTCAGCCACCTATCGAAATCGAAATTCGACCAAAATTTGACTGAATTTCGGCGAAATTTGATCCCTTGTCTGAAACTTGTAGTAGGTGATGTCACTTGATTTATATTTTGGCATGATGATTAAAGTGAGGGTCAGGTGCTTGGCATGCGATTCTTGTGTCTGATGGCTTTGGCTTTTGATTTTGATTGTTCTGTGGCGGACATTTGGGACATGCATTCTTTCTTCTCGTAGTTTAGATCTAAGCTCTCGTATTGGTGAATGGGTAAATTCATGGATATGCCGGAGGAGTTTAGATAATGTGCAAGGGCCTACTGTGGGGCAAGACTGTTGGAGTTGGTTTGATGGAAGTTTTTCTGAGGGTAAGGCCTACATGGCTTTGAAGGGTCTAATGACTTTTGACCATGGGGTGTGTGTGGCGGACCGTAAAAGGATACGAAAATGGAAAATTCCCTCATGAATAAAAGTCTTTATGTGGATTTTTCGGAGGGGACAACTTTTGACTGGTGTAGGATTTTTACGATTCTTTCATATGGCCGAAACTGAGTGTCCGCATTGTCATGATGCTATTGATGATCCAGACCAGCTTTTCTTCAAATGTTAAAGCTCCTCAGAGGCTTGGGAGATCTTCGGTGGTTATAGATGGGGTAGTCAGTTTTATAGGAGCTCATTGGTGTAGATTGGTGTGGCACTGAGGAGGAGAGATTAAGATGTGTGGCTGTGATTTAGGCCTTATGGTTGGCTAGAAAGGGGGTGGTATTTCGTCATGACAAATTTTATGGTGTAAATGTAATTGTGCATTCAGAGGCACTAGTTGAGAGTTAGATTTTAAAGTTTTGTGTTTCCTAGTAACTTGTAATAATCTTGCACATCTTTTGGTGATTCAATGGTGAAGTTTTTGGGCACACACCTATACGATAGGTGCACTTGGGACATGGTCTATTTTTGTCTCGACCGCACACCCCGTCACTTGAATTGCGAAAACCCATCTCTTTTGCGAGATGCCTTCATGACAGAGGTTGTTTGAGTTATCAAGCTAGAAGTGATAGCCATATGGTTCAAGTGATTTTATGCTACCTCCATACGAGGAATGGAGGCTTCTGACAAAAGTTGAGATTGAACAGCTTCATATTCTTGATTTATGCTGGCCAGGAACACCCTATCCATGGTGGTATTCCTGTATAATTGTTGCTACTCTAGATTGCTAGTGGGGAGATGTAGTTGTGAAGTTTCTCAAACATCTCACAAGCTTGAATAGAACACATGAAGTGGACGATCGTTCTGCATCATATTAAAGATGTCAAAATGGAACCATAGCACATGGCCTCATTTTGCCTTAGTTTGTATGTGGTGGCCAATATATCTCATATAGCCTTAGTAGTGGACTGAGTAATGATGTCAATGGAAATTTCAATGGTCAAGGTCCTAGAAAACCAAACATGTGCCCTCGCATCATCTTATTTCTAAGAGGCGTTGGCATCAGTCTTATTAGCTAGCTCGGGCTCCTTCTGAACAAACTCCTTATTGTGGCTTTGCATTATGCTCATAAACTACATTGCCCACAAATCGTAGTTTGTCTCATCCATCTTGACTATGGGATACAAGCCTATGAATGCTCCATATTAATAGGAGACATCAATCTTCTGATCAACCATATGATAGAGGGAACACAAGAGGGACAAGACTAGGTTCGATCTGATTTTGGACTACTTGTTCATGTGCAATTTACCGCATGAGGGGGAAGGGATAATGTGGTGGAGTCGTGCGCTATGAGGCGTAGAGAGGCGACGTGGCATGTGACGGCTGGTGGGGCCATTGGGTGGTTGCGGCTGGTGGGTCCGCTATGTGGTAGCTGGTAGGGTACATGTGCGACAGGTGGCGTGGCGCTGCTCAAGATGGGGAGGAAGAGAGAGAGCTGCTCTAATACAATGTTAAAGGAAATGAGTGAATTATTTTTATGAGTCCCTACAGGTCCTTTATGTTGAGAGGAAGCCCTAGGCCATGATTATGTCACCTTCAACTCTCAACCATGGTCCCTATGTTGCTGGCCATGTCGATCAAGTATCAACTATCTACTCCAGATCTAGACGTACCTCCATCCTCCCTACCAAGTGTCATTTCCCTTTAGACATTTAATCCCTTTAGCATCATTCGGTGTAACTTGGTGCCCTCTACACCCTCCTAAGGCACCATTCAGTGTAGATCTCTTCAATGTGGCTCTCCAGCCATTGCCAACATGCTTCTCTAGAATGGGTTATGCTAGAAACTCATCTTCGATGTTGCATTTCTCATGCAGATCTCTGGTAACAAGTGAATAATGCAACCTTCCAAGGTACTGAAGGTGGCATTGTCATGTGTCCTCTATATCATTTCTAGAACCTTCATGACTCCAATGCATTACTCCTCTTCAGAAGGGAACCTTTGTTCATGCATACTACCTCTTTGAGAAGGAAAGAGCAGTGCCATTGGATGGTATACCACTGCCACCACCATACTCTACTTGTGATAGCGTCACCTTTATTGTCAGCGCGTGTTAGCCCAAATGATCGTTGATGAAGACAAGAAGCGTGTTATCGAATGGAGGCATCGGTTGAGAAGCAACTGGCTCAGGGAGGGTGATGCGAATACAACTTTCTTCCACCGGGTGGCCAGTAGGAGGCGTAGGTGTAATGCTATGAGATTTGTGATTGTTGACGGCGTTCGGGTGGATGGCAACAGGGAGATGGGTGAAGCGATTGCGGACCACTTCCGCGATTTTTCGACATTGTTGATTGAGAGGCGCTGGAGATGGACGGGGTTGGGCGCTCCGTGCTTGTCCCCCTATATGGCATCTAGCTTGACGCAGACGGTAACCATGGATGAACTGAAGGCTGCGGTCTGGAGTCTCAACGCGAATGGGGCTCCAGGCCCAGATGGCTTCCCTGTGGTCTTTTACAGGGATTTATGGGATCTGGTGGGTGCCGAGGTGTTGGAGGTTATGCTGGAGTTCTGTTGCGGCAACACGGGGTTCGATAAGATGAATAAGGCCCTGATCTTTCTCCTTCCTAAGCATGTGGCAGCGGAGAGCATTGAGGACTTCAGGCCGATCACACTGTCCAACGCTCTATCTTTGATCGTGGCAAAGGTCTTTGTTATAAGGTTGAGCCGTAGGCTTGAGCACTTTATTTCCCCGTCTCAGTCGGCCTTCGTTCCGGGAATGCAGATTGCGGATTGCTTGGTTTTGGCATCTAAAATAATTGCTGATTGGAGGAGGCAGGGGAAAGAGGCATTATTGTGGAAGGTTGACTTTGCGAAAGCCTACAACACGTTAGATTGGAAGTTTCTCTGGTCGGCTTTGCACATGAGGGGCTTTTCGGATTTGTCGATTTCCTGGATGAAACGTTGCATCACGACCTCTTCTATGACGGTTCTGGTAAATGGTCGCCCGGAGGGCGGTTTCTTTCAGCCGCGGCGAGGAGTATGGCAGGGGTGTCCTTTGCCCCCCCTTCTCTTCATCATCGCATCTGATGCCTTGGCTCGCCTTGTGGACTGTGATCTTAGCGGTGGCTACTCCTCTGGCTATTCGCGGGATGGGATTACGGTCCCGCTTCTTCAGTCGCCGTCGACACCATTTTCTTCATTGAGGGGGCTTGGAGGAGGCTTCTGGCATGGCAATCACTTTAGAACTTTTTGGCGAACTATCCGGTCTATCGAAGAACGCTAACAAGTCCACGGTGATTCCCTTTGGCTTAACGGAGGAGGTTGCGCGTATTTGCAGCCAAGCGTTGGGCTCGGATTGTGGTGCCCTCCCTATCAGATACCTGGGGGTGCCGCTGGCTTTGGACAGAACCAAACTGGTTGACTGGTTGCTGGTTATTGAGAAGCTGGAACTGGAAAGTAGGCTGGCAGGCTGGAAGTTGTCGATCTTATCCAAGGGGGGCTGCTTGGTGCTGCTGAAGGCGGTTTTATCTTCGATCCCAATTTATTTCATGTCCACTCGCCTTATGTTGACGGGGATCCAGAAACATCTTGGGAGATTGATGCGTAGATTCTTATGGGGCAAAGGCAATCAGGAGACTGGTGGCATGCATCTTGTGGACTGGGACGTAGCCACTCTCCCTAAAGGCGAAGGTGGTCTTGGTGTCCGGAGGTTAGATGCGATGAACGAAGCCCTGTTACTGAAGTGGGTGAGCAGATTTTGGGGCTGCAGTGACGATCTGTGTTGCACCCTTCTTCGCTGGATCTATGCTATTAACGGTACATCTCTGAATTGTTGTCGTAGTTTGTCGCCTTCGCCTTTCTAGATGGTGATTATGGGGACTCTTCCTCGTTTCCATGCTCTCTTTAGACCGGTTGTTGGTAACGGGGAATCGTTTGCTTTCTGGATGGATGACTGGACGGATGCTTGGCCTTTGTGTTAACGCTTTCCTCGTCTTTTTGCATTGGCAGCTGACCGCGAGGCGAGCGTTGCTACCTGCTGGTCGGATGGAAACTGGATGCCATTGTTCTCTTCAAACTTCGCCGATCAGCACCTCAAAGAGTTTCTCGACTTGTTGGACACCTTGTGTGATACCGGGGAGCTCGTGGGGAACATGGATCATTGGGTCTGGCGTGGGGGCCCATTCTCTGTCAAGAAGGCTTATGACATGATTCGCAGGCCGCCTCCCTCGCGCTCTGAGGATCTGATTAGAGATTGTAAGTTCTTTTGGGGAATTGGCCTCCCAGAGAGGATTGGCTTCTTTTTTTGGCTGTTCAGGAGGCAAAGGCTGATGACGAGGGACCGTTGCGCTAGTCTCCTGGGGTTTGTCCTCTATAGGTGCCTCCTGTGTGAGGTTGAGATTGAATGTTTGGATCATCTTTTCTTTCGTTGCTAGAAGACGGCACCTATCTGGACTGAGGGCCGTCTCGAGTGGGTCTGTACGCCGAACATATCTTTTTGTAACTCCGTTGTGGTTGGCAGACATCGTCCCCATCGGGCTCTGTTCAACCTCTTGCTATTGTATGGGTTGTTTGGCTGGCAAGGAATGCGCTTCTCTTCTATGGGCAAAGATTCTACAAGGAAAATGTTATAGTGCATTCTGCAAGTTTAGTGGAGGATTGGGTTATGTAGTATTGAATTTTGTACTTGTTTCTTACTTTTAATTATTAATAAATTTTGGGGCGGACACTTCTGAGTGTTACCCCCTCTTTTAACTTCAAAAAAAGTATGGCACATCGAGAAGACCATTACCTTTGTGTTCTCGGGCCAACCTTGTTGACCACCTCCTGTCTTAATCTGGTGCGCTCTTTCTTGTTGTATCATCATCCCTTCCCTTCGACCTACATGCCTTTGCTGGTCGTAGCTTTATTAGCCCTCTGCATGCATATCCAGTCACTGCTAAGGTCGGTTCTCATGAACCTTAAAGATGTGAAAGAGGATATTGTCATTCAAATTCTAAATGCCTTAAAGCCTCTTCTTTTTACATTCCACTCATGGGAAAAAATGGTTATCGTATTATGAGTAAAATAAAAAAGGAATAAAAAAGTGGGAAACATAAAAAGGAAACAGTCCAAAAACATAAAGTAGGACTATAAAAGAGAATCTAAGAGTTTTGATGTTTTTTAAAATAGAAGTATCAGAATGAAGTGAAAAAAGGAAAATGAGAAGGGAGAATGATGGAAAAAGGGAAATATGTTGAAAAAAGAAGGGAAAGGGGAGAAGAAAGGTCTTTCTCAAAAAAGGGAGAAGAAAGGAAAAGTAAGAGAAAAATGAGCGAGAAGTTTTTGACCCTCCATTTATTTCTCCCAACACGTCCATATTTTGACAAATATGGGAGAAATGGGGGGGGCAAGAGTAAAGGATCTCCTCCTTTTCTTTAGGTAGTCCAAAAGGTTTATCTTCCATCCATACCCTGCTCATGGGTGTAGAAATGATAGTTTGGAAGCGTATTAGAGATAAAGAAATATAAAAAAGATGAACACCGGGAGTTTACGTGAAACCCTACTCCATAAGGAGCGAGATCTAACAATAGATGTGTGACTTAACCTATGGATGTGGTAATTGGACCTTAGAGGGATCCAATTACCCATCTATACATGTGACGCATATTCTAACACTCCCCTTAAGCTGGAGCATGCAATGCTCAGCTTGGACAAATGCAAAGGAGTAGCTCACTCACAATACAAGACACTACATGCAATACCAACTCAACGCATACTCTGGTGCATGCCTTCTGAGGACGTTGCTTCTCATGCCGTGTTGGTGAGGAGGAATTGAAGGGCTGGTGGAGTGTGATCTAAACTGAATCTCCTCATCGCAGAATGTGTATTCTGTACTGCGTCTGTCAGAGTCACGGAAACTGAACTGAGTTTCCACATGGAGAACTCTGGCCCGCAATTGATCCGTCTCTCTGAAGGGCCAAACTAGAGAAAAGTGTGGAAACATTTTTGTCGGAGTCCATGGATGCTGGAGAATGGGATCTAAAACTGTCTCTTTGGGATTCTCGACGAATTGGGTTATTTGGACATGGAGTGCCTGGGGTCACTCCCATACTTGCTCAAAGAATGGGATCTCTACTTTGGTGTCCCTGTGAATTCCACATGAAAACCCTGAGAGAATACTGGCTTAGAGAATAGGATCTCTACTTTGGAGTCCCTATGATCCACATGAAACACTGAGCCAAAAACAAGATGGGTATGAGGACCTCTCAAACAATGAACGCACACGTGTGCACTTTGAACTGTAGACTACGAAACAATATGTAGAGTATGAATATTACAATCTGGATGTAGAGCATGAATCTGAATGATCTACACATACTCCCCCTTTCTCCTGTACTGGTCGGAATAGATGACATCGACCAAGTTGGGAGAAGACATGAAGATGGGGAACTAAAATTCGTAAGCCGTCTTATTTTTTTTCTTTTCTTCTATTTTCTTGCACGTTTTTTATAGAATGCCTCTTTTTTTTATCAAAACTCATGACCTCTCTTTCTAAATGACCCATCTTTTTTTGACTTTGTGCCGAAACCTTTTTTTTAATTTCAAAAGCTCACGACCCAAGTAGGGCCCAAATGCACCTCTCCCCCATTTTTACTATCCCAAATTGGTCTTTCAAAAATAATCGCCCCTAACAAACTAGGGCCATCTTTTTATTCCCTAGTTGGGAACCCCTTTGGCAAAAACTTGCCACCCACGATAGGTCTTCTTCCTAGATTGTCGTCGTCTGGAGGATTTCGAGAGAAGAGATCCGATCACAAGATCGGAGCACAATGGTTGATGCTGCTACGAGATGGAAACGAGATGGTGTATGTAGACACATCTTTGACAACGAAAGATAACCAACTCGCAGATTCTAGGTGTATGGTGATTGTGAACCCCCAGAAAACGAACCATCACCAGCATATAGAGTATGGATCTGTCGATAAATGCCTTAATGCTCACGATCATATCCAATCACCCTGCCCGTGAGTTTATCCTGAAAAACAAGAGAAGTGGGGTCAAATATGGCACTACAATGTATGTCTTTTGTAATCTGACTTATAGATAATAAATTCATCGAGAAATCTGGTGCATGAAAAACATTCTGTAACTGCAATGAGGGAGCCAGGAAAACCTCCCCCTGACCTGTGATGGGGGAATGTGTCCCATCAACAATCACCACAGACCTACCATTCTGAACATGACTATCTATTGAACTGTAAGCGATCTCCACACAGGTGATGGGAGGCACTGGAATCCATTATCCAATCCGAAATATCTGGCATGGACTGACTAGTATATGCATAAGTAGTATCTGTGGCACTCGTGGATGCGGAAGCAACAAAGTCAGATGGCCTGTGAGTATATCCTGAAAAACAAGGGAAGTGGGGTCAAATATGGAACGACAATATAGGTCTTTTGTAATCTGACTGACACAATAACAAAGCTTTTTCCCACTTTAAGCAGGGTCGACCACATGGATTATTTGCCTCCATTCAGATCTATCTTGGGTAAAAAGCATTGGATGATATACAACAACACAACAAAAAAAATCCTTTTCCAACAATTTTGTAATATGATTTATAGATAATATCTAGCATGGATTGATTAGCATATGCATAAGTAGTACATGTGGCACTCATGGATGCGGAAGCAGCAAAGTCTGATGGACCAGAGGAGGAGCTCTGAGAAGCATTTGCAGGTGGCATAATCTCTCGAAGGCATGCAACAAGCTCGTCAAAGCGCTAATATGTAGAATCTTCTATGGTAGTAGCTGGTGGAGCCTGCTTTGCAACTCGTGCAAATGGTGGATACCCATGCTTGGAATAACACGTATCCTTGGAATGGCTTGATCAATGATAGTAAGTGCAGGGTTGGCGTGACCGCTGAGATCCACTCCCACAGGAGCTACCTCTCCCTTTGAATGGATAAGAACCACCTCTCGCATGGGTGGTAGTCGTAACAGATGAGTCTGAGTAGCGGCAGGGGCTAAGGAGATATTGAGTCGACTTACCCTCCGATATGCCTCCTCCATTGGAGGTATAGTAGAATCTGTAAGTATCTGAGAATGAGTTGCATCATATTCTGAGTCGAGGGATGCCAGAAACACCCTAGTCATCACTGAATCACGGTACACCTTCAACTGCTCGGGCATGGTTGTCAATGGTATGTAGCCATGTAACCTCTCAAACATACCTCTGAGAGAGGTATATACCGTGTGTAGAGGTCGACCATTCTATTTGGTCATGAAGATGTCGTTTTGAAACTGCAAAATCTTTGACTCATACCTCGCTCTAGAATACATAGTAGCGAGGATGTCCCACATAGCCTTCACAGTCGGCTAGCTCAGCATGTCATTGGCTATCTCCACAGACATGGTTCCAGGTAGCCACTCGAGCATAAGCATCGTTCACCTCCCATGAGGCATAGATTCTCATCTTGTCCTCTGTCTCATCATGTGTAAAGATGTGTTTCTTTCCATGGATCTGCATCAAACTCATGAATTGCATTGCCCACAACTTGTAATTCGTATCATCCATCTTGATAATCGGTGTGGGACCTTTGAAAGCACCCGTGGATGTAACATCGCTGCGATTGTCTGACATATTGCCTGACGAAGACATGACAAGATCGTAGACAAAGGATAAAATGTGTCTATAAATACATTAGGGAGATGGTTGTGGTAGACTCAATCCACACCCATTCCCTTGCTTTTTCCTTTCTAAGCAGTCACGAGAGGTGACTGCAATAGTTTGATTTTCACTGTTTTAGAGCAAAATAAGATCGTGTAGGTTGTCAAAACCCCGCACAAATTGACGAATCAGACCAGCTCGAGACCCTTAGGCAACCGCCACAAGCAGCAACCCCCCCCCCCCCCCCCCCCCCCCAATTTGTTGATCGGCGTCCCATTGGAGGGAGAGGGGAGGGTGGTGGCGGTGAGATAGAGGAGAGAGAGAGGTGAGATAGAGTAGGATGGTCAACATGATCATCTCGAACCACACAAAGATTTATGTTATTGTCACAATGATGTGCTGATATACTTCCACAATTTATTCATTTACATTTGACATTTCTAATAAAGGATTGGTTTAAGACTATCGGAAATAAAGATATTCTTTTTAAGATTAGTACATTCAATTCATCTTCTCCAATGCCCTTGAAATTATGCAATGTATTGAAGCCTTGGATCCATTTCAAGATATCAAAGAATGATGGCACTAAACAATATAAAAAAGATAAGCCACTAGGAAGAAGTCTCCGGGAGTCTATGATGAGAAAGACATATGATGGATGGAAGAGGTAGGATTTCTATTTGTTGGGAAATTGTAACATTGATCTATCATCCCTACTCTACTATCATATGGCAAGAAATAAAATCCTGTATTTGACATAATCATGAGGGTCTCTTTTATAGAGAGGAGACTTCGTTAAAAAGGGGAGAACTTACATAAAAGGATAAAGTATAAAAAAGGAAAATATATGCAACACTATAGTTTTAATGCACGTCAATGATACCAAAATATGGTTTTATATGTTTCAAGCGGTCATGATTATTAGACAGGAGAAGTGGCCTAAAAGCTGTGTTTTGTTATTATTTGGGATTTTTACACCCATAACCATGTATAGTTTCGTGATCATGTACATAACCCTCCATAATCGTGAATGACACCCAGAAGTCTGAATAGTTGTTAACTATTAAATAGATAACTCTATTTTAACTTCCATCTATTTTTTACCGTTGGAATTCGTCAAAGTTTCGATAATTTTACCCCTCATCTTCTCTCCTAATCATCAATGCTTAGTCTAAGCCAATGTTCAGGAAGGCGCTATGCGGTATTCAGTCACAGGGATCACTACATAGAGAGTATGCGGTATGCAGGAGAGTATGCAGGGAGTATGCTATTTTATGCGGTTTGATAATTTTATTATTAAAAATATCAATAAAAATTTAATATTATCTTAATATCCTCAGTCAGGAGAGTATGCGGTTTTATGCGGAGAGTATGTGCTTTTATGTTATTATGCGGATAATAAAAAAATATTTATTAGAAAAGCGGTCGAGTAGGCGGCCACATAGGGGGTATACTCAGCCGAGTATGCGGGTGAGCCCGCTTACATGGTCGTTTAACCATACTCAGAGCGACAAGGCTACCGACTACGAGTATGTGGCTAAGTATGCGGTTTACTCGGCCGCTTTCTTGAACACTGGTCTAAGCGGCAGGATCCGACTCTCTCTCTCTCTCCATACAGTAGAACACGATCACATTCTGTAGTAGTCTATTTCCTCCTTACCCCTAAGGTAAGCAAAGCTGGCTCCTTTAATCATGCTCTCCATCGCTTCTCTTCCCTCCATCCCCAATTGGGTTTCTTTCTTTCGCCTTTCATCCTTGGACATATGGAGGGCCTAATCGATTCCAGTATTGGGAATTGCTCCGAAGCCCCCAAAAATCCATCTTTGCACCCACCGACGTTGAAATCCTCCTAAGCCATAATGACATTGCGATTTCGAATGATGGGATTAACTCTGACTGCTTCACGTTCGATTCCGATCATCTCTATGCGGAAAGGTTCCATTTTGATGAGCAAGAGGTCCACTCCGATTTTGACATGCCAAATTGATGGACCCTTTCTAATTGATGTCCAAACTCACCGTCGGCGAGTTC
This sequence comes from Ottelia alismoides, assembly GCA_037367405.1. Classification (NCBI taxonomy): domain Eukaryota; kingdom Viridiplantae; phylum Streptophyta; class Magnoliopsida; order Alismatales; family Hydrocharitaceae; genus Ottelia; species Ottelia alismoides. The sequence continues at coordinate 357,098 of JAZKJV010003999.1, forward strand.
TGGGCATCTGATGAATCTTTAGATGAGCTGAGTTCTCTTAGGGCACGAGAAAATACTAATCTTGTCCTCTGCGAGAGCTCCAAGTGAACGCATGGGCTCCTTGAGAATTGAGGAGGGTTAGTGAGTGAAAATGATAGGAGAAAAGTCTGAAAACTTTTCAGGTAATGGTGAGAAAGGAGGGATTGTATGGTGGAAGCTTCCTATAGAGCTTCTCAAGTTTTGTATTTTTAAGATGAGGTTGGTATGGTCGTTGCTGATGGCCACAAAAATGTTGGGATTCTTTGTGCTTAGTTGTACAAGATGATGAGGTGCAAGGGTCGGAGCCTTCCTCTTAAACTCAGTTGCGGTGATGGGGATTAGGTGTCACGACGACGGCATCATGGAAGGAGATATCTAGGGACGAATGAGGTGCTGGGGAGGAAGGGAGAGGTAGTAAGAGAGGAAATGTGATTTTGTAGGTGAATCTCAACCATAGGATTAGGTTTGGTTAGATTAACCCAATAACATAGTTGAGTTAATATATTAAACTAACAGAGGTTATACGTGTGAATAGAACCCATTATTCGGGGTTATGGGTGTAATTTGCGACTATGAGGGGTTATATATGTAATAATGAAATTATACATGGTTGTGGCTGTAAAAGTCCATTATTATTTCTTCTCTTAAAAGATGTAGTACAAGACCCTAGTATATATAGTCTCTATTCTTACTCATTCTTTCCTAATAGGTGATCTAGGACTAAAGACCATCTATCACCTAATTGGTGGTTCTTGACAAGATCGACTTATGCAATTAACTCAAGCTCACTATTATAAACACACCCCTCAAGCTGGAGCATGCGATACTCAGCTTGTACAAACTGAAATTTCCTACTCACATACTGAAAATGACATCACAAGAGATATGCCTTAAGGTAAAATTACCTCCACGTGATGCTGAAAGTGAAGATCAACTGCCAACTGCCAAGATTCTTATGTTATAATCACATGAGCTGCAAAATCCTAAAGGCAACGGACTTGCATTTTTTCGTTCTTTTGTTTTGTGTGCAAGTTTTTCAGCTCCAACTATCTTATCGTGGTTGTATTTTATTTTTATTTTGTCACAGATTTTTAGGTGATGTCGAAGCCTTTTACAATAGAATTTTATTTGATTGATGATCATTGCCTCTTAACAACAACAAAGCCTTTTCCCACATTAAGTAGGGTCAACTACATGGATTATCTTGGGTCATTCTCGGGCTTAGATCCAAAAAATTAAGATCCATTCGTATTATCTCACCAACTCTTCTTGGGCCTTCCTCGCCCTCTCCTAGCCACCTCAACATCCCAAAACTCGCATCTCCTAACCGGTGCATTAGCTGACTTCCTTTGCAGGCCAAACCACCTTAAGCAGTTTTCTCGCATCTTATCCTCGGTCGGAGCTATACCAACTATCATTCTGATTGCATCATTCCGAATCCGATCTTTATGTGTGTGTCCACACATCCACCTTAGCATTCTCATTTCTGCTATTGCCATTCTTTGCACATGTCTATGGTTCGCATGCCAACATTCAGATCCATAGAGCATAGCAAGTCTCACGGTTGCTTTGTAGAACTTTACTTTGATTTTTAGAGGAGTTTTTAATCACAGAAAACAACAAAGGCTCCTTTCCACTTTAGCCAGCCTGCATTTATTCTATTAGTAACATCTCCATCAATTTTCCCATTATTTTGCAAAATAGATCCCAAGTATCTAAAAGAATCCCTCTTCTGAATGTTATAATCACCAATCTTCACCTCTATTCCTTTGTCATTGCTTCCATCAAAAGTGCACTCCATGTATTCAGTCTTAGCCATACTTATATGAAATCTTTTAGTTTCCAATGCATGTCTCTAGATCTCAAGCTTCTCATTTACTTCATTTCTAGTCTCATCAATCAACACAATATCATCAACAAATAACTTACACCAAGGTATCTCATCTTGAATGTGACTTGTCAACTCGTCCATAATCAAAGTAAAAAGAAATGGACTCAAAGTTGAACCTTGATGTAAACTAATGTTGGTGTCAAAATAGTCTGTCTTCCCAGACTGGATCCTTACACAAGATAAAGCCTTATCATACATATCCTTTATGATGTTAATGTATAGGACATGTACTTGTCTCTTCTCCAAAACACTCCATAATATCTTGCGTGGGACTGAATCATAAGCCTTCTCCAAATCAATAAAAAATCATATGAAGGTTTTTCATTTTAGCTTTATAAATCTCTATTATTCTCCTCAGCAAGTGGATGGCTTCAATGGTTGAGCGACCTGGCATTAATCCGAATTGGTTTTCTTTTACTTTGGAAACTTGCCTCAACCTTCTTTCGAACACACGTTCTCAAATTTTCATAGTGTGACTCATCTGCTTGATACCTTGTAATCTGAATAATTTTGAATGTCCCCTTTGTTTTTATAAAGAGGCACCACAATACTTCTCCAATCTTCAGGCATTTTCTTGCTTCGCCAAATAATATTGAATAAATTTGTAAGCCAAGTCCAACCACGCTCACCTAAAACTCTCCATATTTCTATAGGAATGCCATCCAGTCCTACACCTTTCCCAGGTCTCATAACCTTCAATGTCTCCTCTACTTCCTTTCTTTGTATTCGTCTCTAGCTTGCTTGATTCAAGTAACTTTCATTACTAGCTAGATCACTCAAAGTGGTCTCTCTTCCTTCCCCAATGAGAAGCTTATGGAAATATTGCTTCCATCTAGTCTTTATATCTTTCTAAGTAACAAGCACGTGACCTTCCTCATCTTTAATGCATCTCACTTGAGAAAGGTCTTTGATCTTTCTTTCTCTTGCTTAGCCAACCTGAATATATCCTTCCGGTCGTCCTTAGAGTCAAGATTTTTGTAAAACTTCATAAGCTTTTGACTTAGCTTTGCTTATAGCCTTCTTTGCTTCCTATTTCGCTATTTTGTAGTTTGTGGCAGTTTCCTCAAATCTATCCTTGGACATAGCTTTAAAGCATGCTCTTTTAATTTTGAGCTTCTCTTGCACCCCTCCACTCCACCAGTGGCCTGGAGCTCCTCCCTTTGACTCGCCTAGCATCTCTTTGGCTATCCTTTGGATACAAGATTCTATCGCCTCCCACATCTCGTTTGCACTTCCGCTACAATCCCAAGATAAGTCTTCTAAAACCTTCTCCCTAAAACTTGATTGCCTTAGTTGGAGATTCCGCCATCTAGTTCTAGTGGTCTTGGAAACCCTTCTTTTCTTTACCAACCCTTTTATTTGTACATCCGTGACTAACAAGCGATATTGGGTTGTCAAATTCTCTCCTTAGATTACTTTACAGTCTTTGCAACACAACTGATCTCTTCTCTTCAACGCAAAGTAATCTATCCGTGCTCTAGTCGGGCTACTCTTATAAGTAATTAAATGCTCCTACCTCTTCTTGAGTGTTTGCTATGAAAAGATCATAAGCCGTTGCAAAATCCGGATGACTTTTCCCTCTTCATTTCTATCCCCGAAGCAATGACCTCCATGAACACTAGCATACCCTGAAGCATCCTTTCTCACATGTCCATTAAGATCTCCACCCATGCAAATCATCTCTCTTTGTGGGATTCCTTGCAAAATCTTATCCAGATCCTCCCTAGCTTGCTTAATTATTTCATCTAAACCAATTTGTGGTGCATAAACTGAGATGATATTCAGAATTTCTTCTTCAATCACCAATTTATAAAAATAATCCGATACCTGAATCTTTGCATCTCAACCACATAATCCTTCAATTCCTTATGAACAACCGCTCAAATACCATTTCTACCCTTATCTTTACCTGAATACCAAAGTTTAAAGCATGTCTTCTCGATCTCCCTTGCTTTCTCTACAATCCATTTTGTCTCTCGGAGACATAGTATCTGAATCTTCCTTCATTCTGTCATATCTAATATCTCCATCAATTTGCTAGTCGAAGTGCCAATATTGCAACTACATATTCGCAACTTCCTTTGCAACCTCTTTTGGACTAACTTTTTTACTCGCATGCGTCCATCATGCGAGAACCCTTGCAATTTGGACTGCATCTGAGCGGTGATGCAGCAGAACTAGCTTATTTACTCGTGTGCGTTCCTCATGCGAGAAGCCTTGCAAATTGTGAACTACTTCCGGGCAGTGATGTAGTGGTCTTTGCCAATTTTTCATTGCATTCGGACGATGCAATGCGTCGCAAGTAGGGAATGCCCCAACGAAATCAGAATGTTTGCTTAAATCCATGTTGAAAAGATCTCACTGTCTTGAGGCAACTTCCTAGATTGTATTTCAAAAAATACTATTTAGGAAGCTGCCTTCGACAGTTTTACGTTGGCTGTCGACTACCTAACACAACCCTCTTAAGTTGAAATAATTGAAATTTATAATACATCTTTAATATATATGTCAGATATTGTCATGTCTTTTTTCCTAGTTAGGTTAGAGATTTTATTTGTAATTGTTGACTATTTGAACCACAAGAAATGAAAAACCACTGCCAATGTGCAGATAGCAACTTCGGCTTGCAATGTTTATGTGGTACAATGGGCTTGAACTTCTTGTAGGATCAGTGTTGTCAAAGGACACACACCTAAATTACTATCTAATATCGATCCAATATATATGTAAGTGTATTTATATTTATTTATATATACGTATATATGTGTATGTAAGTTTATATTATTTTTGCAATTATAGTACTTAAAACTAATATAAATGTAACATGTAAATAGAACTTAGAACTAACATGTATAAATATACTTGTATTTGTAGAATAAAGGACTAACATGTTTGTGTATATGTAGAATTATAGAATTAAGGACTAACATGTATGTGTATATGTAGAATTAATAACTAACATGTATAAATTACATCTAATATCAATCCAATATATATGTAAGTGCATGGATATTTATTTATATATACATATATGTGTATGTAAGTATATATTATGGTTGCAATTATAGTACTTAAAATTAATATAAATGTAACGTGTATATGTAGAATTAAGGACTAACATGTATGTGTTTATTCATAAACATTTATAAGTGGATGTCTATTACATGTATATATGTGTAGTACATGTAAATATGTGTACATGTATATACATGTACGTGTGCACATATGTGTATGCATGGATACACATGCATATACATATGTTTACATGTATATGTGTATATGTCTATATATACATATGTGTTTGTATGTATGTATTATGTTTTTAATTATGATACTTATAATTAATATGCATGCGTAAATGTATGTGTATATGTTTATATGTAGTGCCTATATGTATATGTATGTGTATTGCTAGTGTATGTATAATTGATGCATGTATTTGTATGCATATATATGAACAAACATGTGCAATATTACTCAGAACTAATACTTATCCAACTTTAAAATTTAAAAAAGAAAAAAACAACAATTCTGCAAAAAGCCCTAGTTTTGCTTCAGGCGCTCGCCTCAAGCGCCTGAGGCAAAACGTCTCACCTGAAGCAAGGCAAGGTGCCTAGGGCTTGTCTCACCTCGCCTTAGCACCTATGCGAGCCTCTCGAGCGCCTTTGACAACACTGTGTAGGATTGGTAACAAATGAAGATGCAACTGATGTGACCTAGATTATACGACCAATTATAACGGCCTTACCAGCAGGTACCGTCATAAGAATTGCTCGCAGCAGCCAGTGTGCAAACGTGTGTTTATGAACACAAATGTGTTTATGGGCACAAATTTCTAGTATGCACAATTTTGTTCTAAATGTGAAGCGCAGAATGTTCTGTATACACTAATTTTCTCCGATACTTCTATATACTATTTTGGCTGTTCTTAAGAGGAAAACAAACATTCTCGAGTCTGTAGCTTCTACATGAAATATATTTTCATAAATGAATCTGTTCCTCTGATTTTTTGTGGTACTCTGAATACTTGATGACATCAAATGCACTAAATACATTTTCTGCATTCGGACTCGGCCTTTTTTCTGAGAAATATTTTTTTTGCTATACTTGTACAGGTATCACCTTCTATTGATGTTTCCATTTCGATCACTCCTTGTCCAAATAGATTGCAAGAATTTCTTGTGCAAATGGAGGTTGCTAGCAAGACTAATTCTGAAAGTTTTTGGCTACATCAGCTGTCATCTGTTGGTTGTGGATGGAAGATATTGCCCTTATCTCTAACTGATTCTGTTTGCTCTTCACAATTATTACTTGCTGGTCAAAAATTGCTATGCTTCTTCAAGCTAAAGGTTTAACCATCCCTATGTCATTTGCTTGTTCCTTTCTCATATTTATAATAAATTTGTACAACAATAGGTTTTCTTGTTCTTTAAAGTTTTTCTCTTTGTTTTCATGCTTGAATATTAGGGTAAAAAAAATGGACTCATTTGACATGTTGATTATTGCAACAAGTATCATTTTTGTTTACTTTATTTGATAAATTCTACAGGGTTCTGGGAAAAGTTCACTAGGCGAGGACGAACAAAATTGTGAACAGAGTGATTTGAGGCTGGGCCCTCAGGATGACAATGACTTGCTATTTGATATTTCAAGAACGCCTCTTGCAGATTTTCACAAGCAAGAAAAATTTCAGCACGGAAAGGCCCTTCAGGTTGATGACTATCATTCATCACAGACAACTGTTTTTCTTTGTTCTCATCTTACCTACTTTATTTGCATTATTTCGGAATTGGCAGAATGTATTCTCTCTAGCACTGTTTCTGATGGTATTAGGGCTTATCCCTGGTATGCGTTTAGTTACTAGTAAAGTCTGGATTAGGTGTGCAGAAAAAGTGCATACTGAACCTATCAGTTTATTCTTTTTTTGCCAAAGGACGGCACTATGTGCCCTTGCTGATACCATAATGTATCTTGTGTTTAAAAGAACTACAGATAAAAACTATGGTTTCTCCTACGAGTGCTTTGAAGTTCATAAACATGCAAACCTTTGTTATTACACGATTCATTGTATTTCTTTTTGTGGAAACACTTCTTGTTGTCAATTAATTATTTTATGCGTCGTATATTCACTACTTTACCTCAAAAATTGATATTAGTACAAGTTTTCTGTCCATGCTTTCTATGTAGAACAACTCTGAACTTTGTCCACCACCTACCAAAGCCTCTCTTATGGAGTAATCCAACTAATCTGTATAGTTCATGCCCCTAATATCAATTCTTTTTTCGCCAGGAGAATCCAGGAATGGCGGATTTTGTTTTGTTTTCTCGTCTCGTGGAAGATGTTGCAGGTCCAGATGAAGCGGATTGTATTCGATTATTATCTCATCATGTTTGTCACCGCAGGCAAGCTTCTCAAACTACATGCCAGAATGGGCTCCTTTTTTACTAAATCAATAATTGTTCTGTTCTTGATCCCTTTTATTCTGCAGTGTCACCAGCAAAAGTCCTATACAATGGCTAATTATTGGGCCCCAAACAGTCATCCACGACTTCTCAGTCCCCTTCTTTGAAGTTGATTTCCGTTGTCGAATTCAGAATTGCTCAGAGGTTGTTGCTTCTGTTAAGATCATCACATTTGACACTTTTGCGACTGCATTCGGCCATTCGAGGGATTCACCACCTCTATCGGACTCATCTACTTCTGGTTGGCATGAAATATCGTTTGACGCAAAGCCAACTTTGTCTGATGTATCTGTGTCGCGGCATGTGAGGTCTTCGCCTGAAAGCGTGACCCCTTTTGTTTGGTGTGCATCGAGTTCTACAAAAGTGGAATTGCAACCAGTATCCGTTGCAGAAGTCCCTCTTAGGATCTGTGTGTTCTCTCCGGGGATCTATGATCTCTCAAACTATGAAATGCATTACAGCCTACAGTTCTCAGATGCTGAAGGGCTTGGTAAAGATATAGGTTGGCAGTCGTCTGGTATGAACAGAGGGCATCCTTACTATCTCTCAGTGTTAGAGTCCATGCCATAGTGTATATTAGGAAGGCCTTGTTTAAAGCTCAGTGTAATGTGCAGTATGTATATGCGGTTCACATCTTTACTCGCATTTATTGTTTATTTTGTTTTTCCGTTACTGTGTTTATCTATGGAATGTAATTCTTTTATTAACTTGTTGAATTTTTTTAAGAACCAGAGTTCAGATCATGAAGTGGAATTTTGTAGGATTTTTGTGTGTTCTTAGTAAGTTCGACGGCGTGCTGTGATGTGATGTAATTTTCTATGGGGTCTTGTAGATGATATTACATCCGCAAATGCGATAAAAAGTCGTACAAATCCAATAACTATGGTATGATAGTCGAATACTTTCCTCGAAGAGTAAAGATTTGCAGAAGAATGAGCCTTCCATGTTTTTTGAAACCAAGAAAGTTGTGTGCACTTTACTAAGATTGGTTCACTTCAGTCCTCGTCTGAAGAAACCTGCTCTGGGTTGTTCCTGTTGTGTGATGAACCTCATCAGCAAGAGTACAACACCGACAAGAAAGACTTGTCGCACACTAAGTAGAGTTGGCTACACGAAATCTTTACCTTCATTTAGATCTATTTTTTGTCATTCATAGCTTAGAACCAAATAATCAAGATTCCTTCGAATAGTCTCCTAGCACTTCTTAGGCCTTTGTCGTCCTAACTTAATAGGTTCAACATCTTAAATCTTGTATCTTCGGATTGATGCATCACTCGATCTCCTTTGCAAATGATCAAACTACCTTAAGTGGTTTCCTCTCATTTTATCCTCTATTGGAGCTATAGCATTCCTTTTGATCACATCGTTCTAAATATGATCCTTTCGTGTATGAGATCACTTGTCCATCTTAGCATTTTCACTTCTACAACTGTCATTCTTTACACATGTCTATGGTTCATAGGTGAACATTCAGATCAACATAGTAGGTCTCACATCATCTTTATAATACTTCCCTTTGATATTGAAAGGTCTCATCACAAAGAATGGTAGATGTTCCTCTCCACTTTAACTAACTTGCATTTATTTTTTATACTAAAATCTTCATTAATTTCCCCATCATTTGTAAAATAATTCTCAAGTATATAAAATGATCTTTCTTTTGAATGTTATCTTCTCCAATCTTCATCACTAATTCCATCAAATGTGCACTCTATATTTTATGTCTTAGCCTACTTATACAAAATCCAAGCTTCTTATTTGCCGCCTCTCTAGATTCATTAGCCAACACAGTATCATTGACAAATGACTTGCACCAAGGTAGCTCATCCTGAATGTGACTACTCAACTCATATGTAATCAAAATATAAAGGAATGGACATAAAGTTAAACCTTGATATAAACCGATGTCGATGTCAAAATAACTGATCATCTCAGACTAGATCTTTGAACAATATGAAGTCGCATCATACATATCCTTTACAAGGTTGATGTATTGGACAACTACTTGTCTCTTCTTCAAAACGCTCCACAAGACTTCTCAAATTTATATGAAGGCTCTTTCTTTGATCTCAGTGGGCAGCATCAATGTTGAGCGATCTGGCATAAATATGAATTATTTTTTGTTACTTTGAAAACTTGTCTCAGCATTCTTTCAATCACATGTTATCAAATTTTCATAGTATGCCTCATCAATTGGACGTCTTCAGAATCAAACAATTTTGAATGCCTCCTTTATTCTTGTAAAGAGGCACCACAATACTTTTTCTCCATTGTTCAGGCATTTTCTTGCTTCATCAATTAATATTAATAAAGTTCTTGAACCAAGTCGAGCCATATTCACCTAGAACTCTTTAAACTTCTATGGGAATGTCATTAGGTCTTACACCTTTCCCTGATTTCATAACCTTCAAAGCCTCCTCTACTTCCTTACTTTGTATTCATCTATATCACACACGATTTAGCTAACTTTCACTACTAGCTAGATCTCCCAAAGTAATCTCATTATTTCATTGCCTAATGAAAATCTTATGAAATACTCCTTCCATCCAGTCTTTATATCCTTCTGAATAGCAAGCACATGTCCTTCCTCATCCTTAACGCATCTCACTTGAGAAAGATTTTTACTTTTTTTCTCTTGATTTGACCAATCTAAATATATCCTTTGGCCCTCTTTGGATCAGGTTTTTCATACAAAACTATATAGGTTTTTGTCACAGCTTCACTTACAGTCTTCTTTGCTTCCTTCTTCATTATCTTGTAAATTGTGATAGTTTTCTCTGTTATATCAGTAAACATTGCTTTAAAGCGAGCTCTTTTAGTTTTGAGCTTCTCTTGCAAACCATTACGCCACCAAGCTTCCTCATGGCTTGGAACTTTTCTCCTAGACCTTCATAGATCTCTTTCGCGACCTTTCGTATAAACGATGCTACCGCCTCCCATATCTTGTTTGCACTTTCCTTAAATTCCCAAGATAAGCCTTCTGAAACGTACTCCTTAAAGCCTGCTTGCTAGCTTCAATTGAAGATTGCACCATCTAGTTCTATCGGTCTTAGGAACCATCCTTTTCTTTTCCAGCCCTCTAATTTGCATATCCACAAGTAGCAAGTGTTGTTGAGATGTCAAACTCTCTCATGGGTTTAATTTGGAGTCGTTGCAGCTCAACAGATCTCTTCTTCTCATTGCAATGTAACCTATCTGTGTTTTAGTTGGAGCGCTCTTGTAAGTAATTAAATTTCCTCTTCTTGAAGAGAGTGCTTGCAGTGAAAAGGTTACTTTTGCCTCCTCATTTCTAACCCCGAAGACATGACCCCCTTGATCACTAGCATACTCAGAAGCATCCTTTCCCACATGTTCATTAAAATCTCCACCTCTACAAATCATCTCTTTGTGTGGGATTTCTCGCATAATCTTATCCATATCCTCCTAAAAATCTTGTTTAATTTTACGATGCATAAACTTATTTGATATTTCGGATTTCTTCTTCAAGTACCAAATTTAGCGTAATAGTATGATCCCCCAATCTTCACATCTCAACGACACCATCCTTAAGCCTTATGAATAACCACTCCAACACTATTTATACCCTTCTATTTGTATGAATATCATAATTTATAGTGTGTCTACCCCATCTCCATTGCTTTGTCTCCAACTAAATTTGTCACCTAGAGACATAGTACCTGAATCTTCCTTCTTTCTATCGCATCTACCAACTCTATCAATTTGCCAATCAAAGTGATATATTCCAACTACCTATCCGCAACTTCATTTGCTGCCTTTTTTGGACTAGCTTCCTTACTATCATGTGTGCAATGCAACATGTCGTTGGTGCACCAACAAAATCCGAATGTTTGCTTAATTCCATGTTGAAAGATCCAACAATATTAGGGGAACATCCCTTACTAGTGTTGTAAAAACCTTTTACGAACATTACGCCACCAAGCTTCCTTATGGCTTGGAACTTTTCTCCTAGACCCTCGTAGCATCTCTTTCGCTACCTTTTGTATACACGATGCTACCACATCCCATATCTTGTTTGCACTTTCCTTAAATTCCCAACATAAGCCTTCTACAACGTACTCCTTAAAGCTTGCTTGCTTGCTTCAATTGAAGATTGCACCACTAGTTCTATTGGTCTTGGGAACCATCCTTTTCTTTTCCAGACCTCTTATTTAAATATCCACAACTAGCAAGCGATGTTGAGATGCCAAACTCTCTCATGGGTGTAATTTGGAGTCGTTGCAGCGCAACAGATCTCTTCTTCTCATTGCAGTGTAACCTATCCGTGTTTTAGTTGGAGCGCTCTTGTAAGTAATTAAATGTTCCTTCCTTTTCTTGAAGAGAGTGCTTGCTGTGAAAAGGATACTTTTGCATCTTTATTTCTAACTCGAAGACATGGCCCCCATGATCAATAGCATACTCAGAAGCATCCTTTCCCACATGTTCATTAAAATCTCCACCTATACCAATCATCTCTATGTGGGATTCCTTGCATAATGTTATCAATATCCTCCTAAAAATCTTGTTTAATATTACGATGCATAAACTTATTTGATATTTCATATTTCTTCTTCAAGCACCAAATTTAGCAGGATCACCAAATCTTCGCATCTCCAACGACACTATCCTTAATCCTTATGAATAACCACTCCAACACTGTTTATACCCTTCTATTTACATAAATATCATAATTTGCAGCGTGTCTTCTCCATCTCCATTGCTTTGTCTCCAACCAAATTTGTCACCTAGAGACATAGTATTTGAATCTTCCATCTTTCTATCGCATCTACCAACTCTATCAATTTGCCAATCAAAATGATATATTCCAACTACCTATCTGCAACTTCATTTGCTGCCTTTTTTGGACTAGCTTCCTTACTATCATGCGTCCATTATGTAAGAATCCTTGCAATTTGGACTCCATTTGGGCAACGATATAGCAACCCTAGCGAAATTCTCATCACATTTATGCAATGCAACACGACGTTGGTGCTCCAACGAAATCCGAATGTTTGCTTAATTCCATGTTGAAAGATCCAGCAATATTAGAGGAACATCCCTCACTAGTGTTGTAAAAAACTTTTACGAACATTACGCCACCAAGCTTTCTTATGGCTTGAAACTTTTCTCCTAGACCTTCATAGCATCTCTTTTGCTACCTTTCGTATACACGATGCTATCGCCTCCCGGATCTTGTTTGCACTTTCCATAAATTACCAAGATAATCCTTTTGAAACCTACTCCTTAAAGCTTGCTTGCTTGCTTCAATTGAAGCACCATCTAGTTCTATTGGTCTTGGGAACCATCCTTTTCTTTTCCAGCCCTCTTATTTGCATATACACAACTAGCAAGCAATGTTGAGATGTCAAACGCTCCCATGGCTTTAATTTGGAGTCGTTGCAACTCAACATATCTCTTCTTCTCATAGCAATGCAACCTATCTGTGTTTTAGTTGGAGCGCTCTTGTAATTAATTAAATGTTCCTTCCTCTTCTTGAAGAGAGTGCTTGTTGTGAAAAGGTTACTTTTTCCTCTTCATTTCTAACCCCGAAGACATGTCCCCCATGATCACTAGCATACTCAAAAGCATGGAAGGCCGTATCCCGATATATCGGTGATATATCGGTACCGACAGGTCACCGATATATCGCTGATATGTCCGATATCGGGCATCGACATGCAAAAAAGGTGAGCCGAATCCCGATGTCGGTGATATGGCGTCAATATATCGCCGATATATCAGTATCGACATGGTACCGATATCGATACCGATATCGATATGTCCTTCCATGCTCAGAAGCATCCTTTACCACATGGTTATTAAAATCTCCACCTATACAAATCATCTCTTTGTGGGATTCCTTGCATAATCTTATCTATATCCTCCTAAAAATCTTATTTAATTTTACTATGCATAAACTTATTTGATATCTCGGATTTCTTCTTCAAGCACCAAATTTAGCATAATAGTATGATCTCCAAATCTTCGCATCTCAACAACATTATCCTTAATCCTTATGAATAACCACTCCAACATTGTTTATACCCTTCTATTTACATGAATATCATAATTTACAGCGTGTCTTCTCCATCTTCATTGCTTTGTCTCCAACCAAATTTGTCACCTAGAGATATAGTATCTGAATCTTCCTTCTTTCTATCGCATCTACCAACTCTATCAATTTGCCAATCAAAGTGTTTATATTCCAACTACCTATCCGCAACTTCTTTTGCTGCCATTTTTGGACTAGCTTCCTTACTATCATGCATCCATTATGTAAGAATCCTTGCAATTTGTACTCCATTTGCGCAATGATACAACAACCCTAGCTAACTTATCATCACATTTGTGCAATGCAACGCGTCATTGGTGCTCCAACAAAATCCGAATGTTTGCTTAATTCCATGTTGAAAGATCCAACAAATTAGAGGAACATCCCTTACTAGTGTTGTAAAAAATTTTACTAACATTACACAACCAAGCTTCCTTATGGCTTGGAGCTTTTCTCCTAGACCCTAATAGCATCTCTTTCGCTACTTTCGGTATACACAATGTTACCGCCTCCCATATCTCGTTTGCACTTTCCTTAAATTCCCAAGATAAGACTTCGGAAACCTACTCCTTAAAGCTTCCTTGCTTGCTTCAATTGAAGATTGCACCATCTAGTTCTATTGGTCTTGGGAACCATCCTTTTCTTTTCCAGCCTTCTTATTTGCATATCCACAACTAGCAAGCGATGTTGAGATGTCAAAGTCTCTCATGGGTTTACTTTGGGGTCGTTGCAGCTCAACAGATCTCTTCTTCTCATTGCAATGTAACATATCTGTGTTTTAGTTGGAGCGCTCTTGCAAATAATTAAATGTTCCTTCCTCTTCTTGAAGAGAGTGCTTGATGTGAAAATGTTACTTTTGCCTCTTCATTTCTAACACCGAAGACATGACTCCATGATCACTAGCATACTCAGAAGCATCCTTTACCACATGTTCATTAAAATCTCCACCTATACAAATCATCTCTTTGTGGGATTCCTTGCATAATCTTATCCATATCCTCCTAAAAATCTTGTTTAATTTTACGATGCATAAACTTATTTGATATTTCGAATTTCTTCTTCAATCACCAAATTTAGCATAATAGTATAATCCCCAAATCTTCGCATCTCAACGGTAATATCCTTAATCCTTATGAATAACCTCTCCAACACTTTTTATACCCTTCTATATACATGAATATTATAATTTACAGCGTGTCTTCTCCATCTCCATTGCTTGGTCTCCAATCAAATTTATCACATAGAGACATAGTATCTGAATCTTCCTTCTTTCTATCGCATCTACCAACTCTATCAATTTGCCAATCAAAGTGTTTATATTCCAACTGCCTATCCGCAACTTCTTTTGCTGCCTTTTTTGGACTAGCTTCCTTACTATCATGCGTCCATTATGCAAGAATCCTTGCAATTTGGACTCCATTCGGGAAACGATATAGCAACCCTGGCTATCTTCTCATCACATTTATGCAATGCAACGCGTCTTTGGTGCTCTAACAAAATCCGAATGTTTGCTTAATTCCATGTTGAAAGATCCAGCAATATTAGAGGAACATCCCTTACTAGTGTTGTAAAAAAATTTTGCGAACATTACACAACCAAGTTTCCTTATGGCTTTGAATTTTTCTCCTAGACCCTCATAGCATCTCTTTCGCTACCTTTCGTATACACGATGCTACCGCCTCCCATATCTTGTTTGCACTTTACTTAAATTCCCAAGATAAGCCTTCTGAAACCTACTCCTTAAAGCTTGTTTGCTTGCTTCAATTGAAGATTGCACCATCAAGTTCTATTGGTCTTGAGAACCATCCTTTTTCTTTTCCAACCCTCTTATTTACATATCCACAACTAGCAAGCGATGTTGAGATGCCAAACTCTCTCATGGATTTAATTTGGAGTCGTTGCAGCTCAACAGATCTCTTCTTCTCATAGCAATGTAACATATCTGTGTTTTTGTTGGAGCGCTCTTGTAAGTAATTAATTGTTCCATCATCTTCTTGAAGAGAGTGCTTGCTGTGAAAAGGTTACTTTTGCCTCTTCATTTCTAACCCCGAAGACATGACCCCCATTATCACTAGCATACTCATAAGCATCATTTACCACATATTCATTAAAATCTCCACCTATCCAAATCATCTCTTTGTGGGATTCCTTGCATATTCTTATCCATATCCTCCTAAAAATATTGTTTAATTTTACAATGCATAAACTTATTTGATAATAAGGATTTCTTCATCAAGCACCAAATTTAGTATAATAGTATGATCCCCAAATCTTCGCATCTCAACGACATTATCCTTAATCCTTATGAATAACCACTCCAACATTGTTTATACCCTTCTATTTACATGAATATCATAATTTACAGCGTGTCTTCTCCATCTCCATTGCTTTGTCTCCAACCAAATTTGTCTCCAAGAGACATAGTATCTGAATATTCCTTCTTTATATCGCATCCACCGACTCTGTCAATTTGCCAATCAAAGTGTTTATATTACAACTACCTATCCGCAACTTCTTTTGCTGCCTTTTTTGGACTAGCTTCCATACTATCATGCGTACACTATGTAAGAATCCTTGCAATTTGGACTCCATTCGGGCAACGATATAGCAACCCTAGCTAAATTCTCATCACATTTGTGCAATGCAACGCATCGTTGGTGCTCGAATGAAATCCGAATGTTTGATTAATTCCATGTTGAAAGATCCAACAATATTAGAGGAACATCCCTTACTAGTGTTGTAAAAAAATTTTACGAACATTACACAACCAAGCTTCCTTATGGCTTGTAATTTTTCTCCTAGACCCTCATAGCATCTCTTTCGCTACCTTTCGTAAACATGATACTACCGCCTCCCATATCTTGTTTGCACTTTCTTTAAATTTCCAAGATAAGCCTTCTGAAACCTACTCCTTAAAGCTTGCTTGCTTTCTTACTTCAATTGAAGATTGCACCATGTAGTTCTATTGGTCTTGGGAACCATCCTTTTCTTTTCCAGTCCTCTTATTTGCATATCCACAACTGGAAAGTGATGTTGAGATGTCAAACTCTCTCATGGGTTTAATTTGGAGTCGTTGCAGCTCAACAGATCTCTTCTTCTCATAGCAATGTAAACTATCTGTGTTTTAGTTGGAGCGCTCTTGTAAGTAATTAAATGTTCGTTCCACTTCTTGAAGAGAGTGCTTGCTTTGAAAAGGTTACTTTTGCCTCTTCATTTCTAACCCCGAAGACATGACCCCCATGATCACTAGCATACTCAGAGGCATCCTTTACCACTTGTTCATTAAAATCTCCACCTATACAAATCATCTCTTTGTGGGATTCCTTGCATAATCTTATCCATATCCTCCTAAAAATCTTGTTTAATTTTATGATGCATAAACTTATTTGATATTTCGGATTTCTTTTTCAAGCACCAAATTTAGTATGATCCCCAAATCTTCGCATCTCAACGACACTATCCTTAATCCTTATGAATAACCACTCCAACATTGTTTATACCATTCTATTTACATGAATATCATAATTTACAGCGTGTCATCTCCATCACCATTGCTTTATCTCTAACAAATTTGTCTTCTAGAGACATAGTATCATAATCTTCCTTCTTTCTATCTCATCTACCAACTCTATCAAATTGCCAATCAAAGTGTTTATATTCTAACTACCTATCGGCAACTTCTTTTGCTTCCTTTTTTGGACTAGCTTCCTTACTATCATGCATCCATTATGTAAGAATCCGTGCAATTTGGACTCTATTCGGGCAACGATATAGCAACCCTAGCTAACTTCTCATCACCTTTGTGCAATGCAATGCGTCATTGGTGCTCCAACAAAATCCGAATGTTTTCTTAGTTCCATGTTGAAAGATCTAGCAATATTCGAGGAACATCCCTTACTAGTGTTGTAAAAAAATTTTACGAACATTACGCAACCAAGCTTCCTTATGGCCTGGAATTTTTCTCCTAGACCCTCATAGCATTTCTTTCGCTATCTTTCGTATACACGATGCTACCGCCTCCCATATCTTATTTGCACTTTACTTAAATTCCCAAGATAAACCTTCTGAAACCTACTCTTTAAAGCTTGGTTGCTTGCTTCAATTGAAGATTGCACCATCTAGTCCTATTGGTCCTGGGAACCATCCTTTTTCTTTTCCATCCCTCTTATTTGCATATCCACAACTAGCAAGTGATGTTGAGATGTCAAACTCACTCATGGGTTTAATTTGGAGTCGTTGCAACTCAATAGATCTCTTCTTCTCATAGCAATGTAACCTATCTATGTTTAAGTTGGAGCCTTTTGTAAGTAATTAAATGTTCCTTCCTCTTCTTGAAGAGTGTTCTTGATGTGTAATGGTTACTTTTGCCTCTTCATTTCTAACCCCGAAGGCGTGACCCCCATGATCACTAGCATACTCAGAAGCATCCTTTACCACTTGTTCATTAAAATCTCCACCTAAACAAATCATCTCTTTGTGGGATTCCTTGCATAATCTTATCCATATCCTCCTAAAAATCTTGTTTAATTTTACGATGCATAAACTTATTTGATATTTCGGATTTCTTCTTCAAGCACCAAATTTAGCATAATAGTATGATCCCCAAATCTTCGCATCTCAATGACACTATCCTTAATCCTTATGAATAACCACTCCAAAACTGTTTATACCCTTCTATTTACATGAATATCATAATTTACAGCGTGTCTTCTCCATCTCCAGTGCTTTGTCTCCAACCAAATTTGTCACCTAGAGACATAGTATCTGAATCTTCCTTCTTTCTATCGCATCTACCAACTCTATCAATTTGCCAATCAAAGTGTTTATATTCCAACTACCTATCCGCAACTTCTTTTGCTACCTTTTTTGGACTTGCTTCCTTATTATCATGCGTCCATTATGTAAGAATCCTTGCAATTTGGACTTCATTCGGGCAACGATATAGCAACCCTAGCTAACTTCTCATCACATTTGTGCAATGCAACGCGTCGTTGGTGCTCCAACGAAATCCGATATTTGCTTAATTCCATGTTGAAAGATCCAGCAATATTAGAGGAACATCCCTTACTAGTGTTGTAAAAAAATCTTACGAACATTAGTAAGGATCTTTCCTCCAAAGTTTTATGCTAGCAGACAGTTACCAAACACAACCCTCTTCATTTAACCGAGCTTGAGACCAACCATGGCTGATGACATCAACAAAAGTATGTATGAATAATTAATGTGTGTCTCTTATATTTTTCTCATTTTCATATTTAACTCAGCCGTGGTCGGTCCCAAGCCGAGATAAATTGAGGAGTTTCGCATGCTAGGTGACTGTTAGTTAGCATAAGAGAGATAAATTCCTAAATAGTGTTCCTTTTAAGAATACTATTTAGGAATTTGCCTCAAAATATTTCGGATCTTTTCAACATGGACTTAAGCAAACGTTTAGATTTTGTTGGGGTGATCCCTACCAGTGATGTGTTGCATCACCCGAATGCAATGAGAAGTTCGCAAGGACTGCTACATCGTTGTTGGATGTAGTTAAAAATTAGCAAGTGTTCTTGCATGAAGAACACATGCGAGTAAATAAGCTAGTTCTGTTGCATCACCGCTTAGATGCATTCAACCCTCAGGCATTATTTGTTTGTCCAACCAACCCA
Organism: Ottelia alismoides; assembly: GCA_037367405.1. Lineage (NCBI taxonomy): Eukaryota > Viridiplantae > Streptophyta > Magnoliopsida > Alismatales > Hydrocharitaceae > Ottelia > Ottelia alismoides. Next base: position 376,164 of record JAZKJV010003999.1, read on the forward strand.
CTGTCAGACTTTAAGACATGGCAAGTCAAGCCAGGTATAGTGGATGGCAAAGTATTTCAGTAAGTCCAATCTAGACATATATTACATTTATATACTAAAATATATACAAATAAAAATACAAATATTTATCATTACAAACCTATCCTTATTAAAACAAATGAGAAATACAACTGTCAAAATCTGTATATAATAATATTTCTATGCCATATGTTCGATATTATTATTGATTAATAAATACATTTAATGTATTTTATCATGTATAAAACATCTACTTCATATAAAAATTGAGCTTATTTATAATCTATTTGTAATACTCGTATCTTTATATGTCTGTGATTATATACTTTTTGTATCTGAGAATATTGATATATTTAGCGACATTTGGATTAGATAGTAGATGTGAATTTTCTTCAACACTCTCAATGGGAGTTGCTTGTCCTCGATCTTTCTAACATCTACAAGCCATTTTCATTGTGCAACTTCATTGGTAGGTCTTGGGATATATCATTGAATGTAGTAACGTTTAGATGATGGGGAATGCTTATAGTCAAAAGCAAAATATTTTAATCTTGCGTCATTCCAAACTTTTCCAATGATGTGTGTGCTACTACATATTTCTCGAGCATTCTCCTAGAAAAGTCCTCATAATTTAACAATGATAGTAAAGGAGGTTCAAGAACTTCAATATTCAACAAGCAAGGTTGCTTAGAAAGTGGAGTTAACTTCTGTATGGAGCTCATCTCATTCTCTATTTTCTTCTTTGCTTTGTATTCTTCGTGCTTTTCTTGATTTTCTTTATTATGTTCCATTGTCTTACATCATTTATCATTTTCTTCGGTTTGATAGAAATTCAATGGCCCTTGGACTCTTGGAGAAATATGTTGTATGGATTCCCCTCCTTGTGGGAACCTAATCCATAAATAGGACATTGGTAGTCTTATTTGAAAAAGAAAAAATCAAGTCTTAGTTGAAGGAGGAGATCAATTACCTTTTACGAATAGGAGTCATCTTTCCTAATTCTATTGGAAGTACGAGTTCATGTTTCCTTATTTTCTCATTTCCATGTTGTATAAATAAAGAATATGGGATGCTCATCAAGATCATCCCAACCCAAGCTCTCCTAGAACAAGAAAGAAATAAGAGAGAGGAAGAAGAAAGAAGGTATGTAGTTGCCGCGAAGTTTGGAGGAAGTAATCTTTGGAGCAATTCTTAACATTATTCTCTATAGTTAGGCGACGAATTTATAATTTGATAATATTTCTCCTCTCTGCTATATTTCATTGTCTCATGATTTGTAGCACCGTATAGATGGCCGGCCCTTTGTAAGCCTCTCACGAGAGATTATTTTGATTATAGTGATTGATTTTGGGCTGCGATCAACCCCGTAGTTTTTTTCGCTCACATTGATAGTTTGCCACATTAAAAATTCTCCATGAATCTGTGGTTGATTTTTTGTGGTTGAGATATTTTTTCATAGTTGTAGTGATATATTGTGCAAGATCCACTTATCATTTTTGGTAATTTTTGTGTTTTGATCAGTATGGGGAATATATTCCAAACAACCAGTATCAGAGCCTCTATGGCATATTACAAGATGGATTTTAGTTCAAGTCGTACAATCAAATTGAACCCGACTAATTACAGTTTGTGGAAAAATAAGATGAAAAATCTTTTATATGTTAAGTCCATGCATCTTCCAGTTTTTTCCACCCGAAAGCCCAATGTGAAATCCGATGAAAAGTGTGAGTTCGAGCACGAACAACTTTGCGCTTTTATTAGACCTCTTGTAGATGAAAATGTCTACAATCACATCCAGGAAGAAAAACATGCGCGGAGTCTATGGTTGAAACTTGAGAGTCGGTATGCCTCCAAGACAGAAAGCAATAAGTTGTTTCTTCTCAAGAAACTTGTGAACTTGAGATTCAAGGAGGTAAATTCCATGCTAGATTTTTTGAATGATTACCAAGACATAATTAGTCAGTTGACATGCATGAGTACCAAGTTTGAGGAAGAAGTTTTGGGCTTATTATTGCTTTCTACTTTACTTGATTCTTGAAAACTTTAAGGGTTTCTCTTACCAATTCTGCTGCATAAGGGAATATATCTTTGGAGATCGTGAAGTCAGCCATTCTCAATGAGGAGATACACAGGAAATCTCAAGAAAACTCTTTACATATAGATGTTCTTGTCACGGAGTATATGGGGGAGAAGCATATCCAAGAATGACAAGGGGAGAGACAATAGTAGAAGCAAATCAAGGTTCGGATGTCATTATACACCTTATATTACTAGTCTCTATCGGTGTCTCTAGTAAGTTTGTTTTAATTAAAAACTATTCAAGAACATCAACTTCATATGGATTTAAATGTCTACATTTTCCTTTTCATCATTTTAGAAATGATTTGAAGCATGGTATAAATGGAGATAAACTTTTCTCGGATTAGCAATCGCCGATCATCAACGTTTCAATGTAGATGTCCTTAAACTCAAATTGGTTATAAATTATATCTAGTGCTAATTCATCTATGAATGTAAAAGATTTGATTGAGAGTATGTCTAGGACCAATATGGGATTGTGCGACGTGTTTTCATGTATCTGAATCAAATAGTGTGATTTTTTGAACTTCAATGATAAGCTAAGTGTAATCATCCTTAAATATTGGATTCCATCGAACTTTCTTATAATAATCATGATTTTATGGGGCCATCTATCATTTTTTATTAATCAAAAGAAAAATACTACAATGATGCACTTGTAAGACCAAGGTCTCTTCATAAAAATGGCCAACATGGCCTTCAGAAATTGTGAAAAGAAACTAATCACTAAGTTGATACAATCTATATTGTTTCTCCTTTGATTTTCTATACTTTGGAGTCATCTTTTCAACGTTTCCCAATTTTCTTGAGTAGTCCTATTGAACTCATTGATGTATTCCTTACAAGCATTTACGTAAGTTCACTATAATCCATGTTAGAGTCTTCTATACAATCATCTTCTCGAGCTTTCTCCCTACAAAAGGCCTCATAATTTAACAATGATAGTGAAGGAGAATCAAGAACTTCAGTGTTCAACAAGGAAGGTTGCTTACAAAGCGAAGGAGTTAACTTCTCTATCAGCTCACCTCATGTAACACCCCCCAAAAAAGGTCCCATACCGTGGAACACGAAATTTCCGAGTGGGATAAATAGTGAGGAGCTTACTACCGAACAACCCGGCTTGAGCATTTTGGGGGTGGTTAATCGGGTCCGTATGGGCCCGATCCCAAGAGGTTGTTAGGGTTAGTAATGCTCCGCTAACGGACCGGGGACCTAAGCTCGGGACGTTACAAATGGTATCAGAGCCAAATTCTCTCTGATAGTGGAAAGGGCTACCCTACCCGGAGCGTGCAGCTGCCACTATCACTGGGAATAAGTGATGGGCCATGTCGCAACGAGGACGTTGCGATTATAAGTGGGGGAGGTTGTAACACACCCCAAAAAAGGTCCCATACCGTGGAACACGAAATTCCGAGTGGGATAAATAGTGAGGAGCTTACTACCGAACAACCCGGCTTGAGTATTTTGGGGGTGGTTAATCGGGTCCGTATGGGCCCGATCCCAAGAGGTTGTTAGGATCAGTAATGCTCCGCTAACGGACCGGAGACCTAAGCCCGGGACGTTACACCTCAATCTCTATTTTCTTCTTTTGCTTTGTATTCTTCTTGCTTTTCTTGCTTTTCTTATTATGTTCCCTTGTCTATCATTATCTTCAGTTTGATAGAAATTGAGTGGCTCTTGGACTCTTGGAGAAATGGAATCTTCATCCTCCAAGATAAGATCATGTTGCACCTCCCGACGTTGTTGTGCATATTCCTAGATATACCTCCCGTCGTTGTTGTGCATCTTCCTAGATATCCTTTTTCTACTAGAAAAGTTGTGGTTTAGATGGAAATGGGCAGCAATTTCTTTTCTTCTCTTCTCAGAATCCTCTACCTCTATAATCACAAGAGATATATCCCTTATAACAACTGTATCAATATATCCCTCCCATCAAGATTCCTTTGCCTTTGGGATCATCATCCAAATACAAGTAGGATATTTGCTCCTTTTCTTGCAGAAGAAACACTCCGTCAATGAGCTGTTGGTGCTTCTTGATTGAATTTGACTATTTTTATTGTTGATGTCGATCCTTCTGCTATTGTTGCTGATAATCTTTCTTACCATAGCCATCTGCAACTATCTTTTGAGGGGACTCATCATCCTGTTGTTGTTGAATCTGAAAAATTAACTTGATGTCTTTGCATTTGGTTTCCAAGAAACTTCTCATTTTCATCTTCCAAGACTTTAGTGATTAATTGCTTCTGCTGCTGACCATGCTCTCGTTTCTCCTGCACAAAGTCTTGTTGCAAATGCTGAAAGTTCCATTGATCAAAATTATGTTGTTGCTGGAATGAAGGAGGTTCAAATCTCCTCTGAAGCTATGGGTGTTGTGATGTCTGTTGTTGCTGTGGAAAATGTGAAGTTCTTTCATGCAAAACATAATCTCAATTTTCCTGCTCAGGTTGCTTGTGGTTTTCTATAAGGTTATTCTTGAAATAAGGCTGCTGCTGAAAATCTGGAAGAAGGTTCCCAGTAGGTTTCAACATCTTGTCATCTTGCACATCCCCCTTCTTCCTAAATATGCACCCTTCAGGATCATGCCCAATCACAAACAAGAAGAACAAAATTTGGATATCTTCTTATAAATGATCTTATGATTAAATTTCTATGCTCCATTCTTTATCCATATAGAATTCACCCTTGGCTTTGTCAAGTCAATCTCTACATACATTCTAATGCAATTGGGTCTCAAGAATTCTTTTACATCTTTATCCTCACAAAAATAATCTCCCCATCACCTAGGCAATTGATTTTATAATTCTAGGGTTTTGAAGATGAACATTTAGAATGGGTAGGCCCACCCAAACTGCAACTTGGGTTGTAGTGAGATATGGTCTGAAAAAAGGGGCCATCTACAAATAATCACTCATTCACGATGAAATACAAAATTTCCAAAATCATATGATGCAACAAAGTCTTCTTCACACATAAATCACATCAGAATATGCTTAGCATTAAGGGCTCCCACAAAAGTTTCCCCTTTAGGTTCCAGCCCCTTTTAAAGGAAATTTAAAAAAACTACTAATTCTACTCTTGAATTTTGAAATCAGATACTAAACTGGAAGAAAATGGTTTTTGCAGTTGCACAACTTCTACCTCGGAATTTCAATGGTATATTCCCCATCCTCAAATTTTGCCTCACTAATTGGAATCGAAATTTCAAAAAATAGGAGGAGAATTAACTCCTTTCAATAATGATTCAAGAGATGGCTTGACCACCGATTACTTTTACTAGAAATCAGATTTCTTCTCATATTTAACAGCCTCCAAAAGGGAAGACTATCTTTTGAGATCTCAATTCCTTCCTCAGAAATCGCCATCTAAAAATAGGTGGTCAATAATCACTTATTCACTTCCTTTCAAAGAAGGAACCCAATGTCACCTCCTGCCCAAAAGACAATAACTTCTCTTTTCTAAAAATATCACCACAACATCTCCCACCTTTGATGTGGAAACCCTAATGCCACCTCTAAGATTCAGTAATAGATTTTTCTCCTTCATTTCATTTTTCTAAGAACAAGGCGATCAAAGCCACAGATTTCAACTTCAACCTATCTCTACCAGGTATATCAATGCTTGCAACACGATACACCTATTAATTCAGAGCAGTAGTGCAGCTGCAATAACAGAAAAGCCCTCCGAAAGCATTCGGAACCTAGTTCAAATGCATGCAGTACAATGAACTCATTGTTCATGCAGATAAACTAACCCAAATAATCCAATCAAATGCATGCACTACAAGAAAAATGAGTTGTGGCCACGAAATGTGGCTACGGAAACTTGTGGCCACGATAATTCTATCATCTCCATTTCATCACCTTTATTCTATCATTTTGGCCTCAAAAACCCCAGCAAATGCATGTAAATAGCATCAAATTGTATATAATAGCATTCATGATTCATTGTATTAATTCTACATTAAATAAGGTTTTAATGCCAAAATTATAGAATAAAGAGGAGAAAAGAAAAAGGAATAAAATATTGCAAATATTTTATGACCCAAACCCCGAGACCAAGGCCAGCATGGTACTGGTCGACAAGGAATAAAGTAGGGGGAGATAAGGGCCAGTGTACAATAAATACCTCATTTATTAATTCATTCATTTATGCATTTTTGGCACCTATTTTGTATATAATTATTTATTCATCAAATAAAGAAACTTTGTACATGAAAGTTGTAGATAATAATATAAATAAAAATACAAAATTGAGTTGGTGCAAAAATAATACCCAGTGTACATTTTATACACAGAATAAAAAGCCAAAATCTCAACTTCACAGACCCATATCTTGCCAATAAAAACTCCAAATCACCCAAACTCACCTTTAATTGTATATAGCATTCCATAAACTATTTTATAAAATTGGTTTCAGAATTTTTAGAGTCCATATGCAGAAGTTAGGTTTTTGGCCCTCCTTGTATATAGGACTGATTAAAATATGCATTTTTATTCAATATTCATTATTTGTATAAATTCATATTTTTAGAATTTTGAAAATAATGTATATAATGCATACACATATTAGAAGTTAAAGAAAACCAAAAATAATTTGTAAAATAAAAGAAGTCTACAAATTCATAGACAAAATACCTATGCTATATACCTATACATAAATAAAAAGGATTTTATTCCTTGGTTCTTCTATCCTGTTATATTTTTATAATAATGTATACATTGTACATATCTCATTAAAAATGTAAATCCAAAATAAAAATCAAGAAAGTACAATAAATAAATGAAGTGTATAAAATACATAGATAAAACACCTATAAATATACCTACATACACCTATACCTATTTATTTAAAAATATAAATAAACTCATAAAAATCAAACAAAAATACCTTTATACTCACAAAAATAAATTATAAATTTAGAAAATAAACCAATAAAATAATAAAAGAAAATAAACAAGTTAAAAATAAAAATACATAAAAATACATGTAAATACATACAAATACACATTATTCAAATAAAACTATAATAAAACACCTCGAAAAATTCAATAAAAATCGTAAATAAATACTAGACGAAATAATACATATTTTTTATTTTATAAGAAAAAATTAATAAAATCATTTAAGGCATCAAATAATTCAATTTCTCATCAGATTCCCTGTTTTGTCTCCTAGCGGCTGACTTGGACGAATCACAGGCCGTCAACAGTTGACCGCTCGGTCAACTGTTCCCCCAGCCGCCCGATGTGACTTAGCATGTCTCTTCGCCCATCTTCTCCCATTTTTCCCGGGCATACCATCCATCAATCGAAGATGCTTCCTGCACAAGAATCGTTCTCTAATCATCACTGAAGCCCGCCAATTCTTTGGATCAACCTAATACTCTTTAGATCATGCAATAATCGCCGGTCAATAAGGCCTCTTGCCAATGTTTATAAATAACAAGCTCCGCCTCCTTCCTCATTTTGGCCACTTTTATTCCAACCTAAAGCCTAGATCTTGCTCCTGGATTGTTCCTCGTGACAGGGGGAGTAGCCCAGCACCTTGACTCGACCGGTGGAAGGAGATTTTTGTCGTGGCGGAGCTCCGGCGTCCGCCCTGCTCCCTGGAGGCCCCCAGGTATAAGAGCTGACCTTTTATGCATTTTTAGTTAGTCTTCGATGTTAGTTTTTCATTCCAGTCATTAGAGTAGGTTTTAATTAATGCCTGTAGCTTAAAAACCCAAATTCAAAGTTCCCCGGAGCTTGGCTCCGGCGACTTCTCCACCGTTGTTCCGACTGTCTCTGACCGCCCCAAGCATCCCACCTCGCTTCCCATCGCCTCCTCCATCTTTTCATCGCCTCAGATCAACCCAGGACCATCGGTCTTGGCGAATTGGGGCTCCACCTCCGCCGTTCGTCGGAGCCCCTCCGCGCACCTCCATGTTTGCGTTGCAGCTTCCAAACCTCGGGTCGAGGAGCATCGCCTCGAGCCCCTCTTCCTTTCTGTGCAGGTTAGGCGTACTAAAGCACGTCAGGAGATGAATCCCAAGCGAGCGGAGGTACCTGGAGCTCCGCTTCTTCATCGAGCTCGTGGCGCCGCTCCAGGTCCCCTCCGTTCGATCAGACACCTCCAGCAGCTAGAGGGCCCTGCCAGGAAGCTATTTGGACCATCAGATGCCCGAGGGAGCGCCGGACGAGCGAGCAACACCGGATCAAAGGTCGGGGAAGAGGGAGTTCTTCCCTGTTCTTCGTGCCTTCGTCTTCACCGTCCGATCGCGGTCCCAGCCCAGATCGCATCAGCACCGTCAGATGGAGCATCGCATCAACCGTCAGATCGGCCTGGCTGATCTAATCTCAGCCTCCCATCGGCGAAGCGTCATCGGACGAGGAGGTGGCGACGCGTGGCAAGTGAAGAGAGCTGCGCCGTTGGATGCCACGCCTTGTTTAGGGGTAAATTTCACATCCAGCCCCTCCACTTTTTGTATTTATTATTTAATGCCAAAAATAAAAGTCTCAGTTGTAAATAAAATGTACATTTTGCAGAAGGACCCCCGATGTTTTAAGATTTGCACTTTAGTCCTTCCACGCCTCACATGCAGCGACCACGTAAGGCGCGTGAAATTTTACATTTAAGCCCCGCCGGGTCCCTGTAATTATTAAATGGTCCTGAAAATAAAAGTTAAAGTGTATTTTTATTGTAATTTTTGCATGTATGCCCCTGTGAACTATTTTATTTGCAAAAATATCCCTGCCAGGCCATTTAATTTTTGAATGCTTTGTCTATTTATTTTGTGCTCCATAGTAAATCGAAAAATTTTGTAAAAGTAGACTTAAGCTCCTGTTAGTGTACCCTTGCACGTCATATTTTTAGTTTTCCATTGTGTTGCATTTTTGCATTTATTAAAAATCAAAAACATGCCTTTTATTTACTGCCTAGATTATAAAATCCCAAAAAAATATCAAAATGCCTTGAAAAATTCCAAAAAAAATTCCCTATGGTGTATTTTGAGCTATTTTAGTGTCAGTCCAAAAATCCCTAAAAATCTCAAAAAGAAAACCTTAAAAATTCAAAAATACCCAAAAACTTCAAAAAATATAAAAAATCAAAGAAAATCAGAAAAATATAAACTCAGGCCCTATTTATGCTATATTTTATTATCTTTAGTAGAAAAATAGTGTGGAAAATTTTTGAGGATGTTAGCTATTTTTAATGTCGATTTTTGTGATAGCCAGTACCTAGTCCACTGTTTGCTATTATTTAGCTATTTAAAAATACTAAAAATGTTTGCAAAATTACCTAAAAATCATAAAAACAGTAAAAAACCATGAAAATCCCAAAAAGACCTTAGCCCTGAATTTTTGACTATTTTTTGAGTATTTTTGTAAAATACTATAGTACCCCTTTTGTGTATACATATGTATTTCCAAAACAAAAAAAGAGAAAAAAACAATAATATATATATGTATATATCTAATTAATTGTATTTATATATCTATTTATTAACCCTAATATATATATAATATATATAATAATTTATATGTATATCTTTTATTATACTTATAGATACCTATATATATTATATGTATTATAAGCTACACACTAACCCTTTATGGGTATATATATATAATTAATATATTTATATTATATGTATAGTTATATATACTACTTAAATAAAAAAATATAATTCAAAACCCACTTCACACACAAGGATGACTCTGAGATACGTGTAGGCTATGGTATTTTGTATTGCTCTCTGTGGTTCGACCTCTACATGCTTGTCACTGTACATTTTATGGTAGAGTAAATAAAAATTAATTCACATTTATTTTGTGCTTTATTGTTGTATTCTTTGGTTGTGGGTTAATTGCTGATTAACACCGGTCTTCTATGAGTGGTCGCCTCAGCGACACCTTTGTATTATTTATTCATGGTGACCCTCGTGGATTACCCTTGTTATCAATGCAGTACAATGAACTCATTGTTCATGCAGATAAACTAACCCAAATAATCCAATCAAATGCATGCACTACAAGAAAAATGAGTTGTGGCCACGAAATGTGGCTACGGAAACTTGTGGCCACGATAATTCTGTGGCCACTAGTTTCTTGTAATTACAATTCCGTGGCCAAAGCTTCATACAAAATTTGTGGCCACAATAAGTTCTGTGGTCACTTGTAGTTGCCACGACATATTTGTGGTTAGAGAACTCTCACGACAAGACTTGTGGCTACGGTTTCCGTGGCCACAAGTCCCACATCCGTAGGCCTAATTCTGTAGCCACAACTTATTTTCCTTGTAGTGACAAGGAGAAATCCGTGAAAAATCCAATCCAAATAATCTCCAAAGATGTAAAACCAAAAGAACAGATAAACTAACCCATTAAAAAGCTCATTGGATTCAAAGAATCAATTAAAAAATGACATGGAATTGATGAGATCTGAAATCTCCTCCAAATCACCTTTTTTCTCCATAGCTTCTCTCTCCTCTTAGTGGTTTATGGGTTTTATTAGGGTTTTGATCCTTTAAAACTTGCAGAGAAAAACCATGGTCAATATGTCAATGACTGTAGCATTGAATATTATGCAATGTAGTATGACTTATGCATGGGCAGAGCTAGACAAAGCTAGGCTGAACCCTAGTTCGTTTCTTGATCAGATAAGCTATGCTAGTCAACAAGGTTAAATGTTATGCTATGCAATAGCCCCCATAAATTTTTTAGTATTGTATACTACAAGCAGGCAACACTTTTTGCGACGATCACCGACCGTCCCATATGCTATTACAACTGTCTCCTTTGATCAAAGGGGACGGTTGTAGAAGCGTCCCCGATACATGCATCTCATTTGACCATTATCTTTTAGCATACAAATTAATAGAAATATCTTAATTACACTTTGAAGGTTATGATGATCAGGGTGATGATCAAATTAAAGGATTCTTTTTAATAATGCAAATCACAAAATCATCAATCTTGAATCTTACACATGGACACTTTTTCTTAATGTAAAACACAAACTCAACATTTAAGTTCTTACAACCAAAATGATTAAAACTATATGGATATATGATTAATACTAGGTCTTACAATTTACAAACATCCATTTATAACTAGAGCTGATTTATATTCATCATGCAAATAAAAGGTAAAAATATATAGTAATTGTGGTCTTCCTTTCGTCTTTTTACAACAGAGGGTGATGATGCATCGTAGAGAATTCTTTTTTCAACTTCACAAATTTGAAGATGCTCCACATATAACCACTGAAATCTGCGTGCCCAAATGAACGGTGGAACCTCAATCAACTGCCATATTTTGAACATTCTTGGGACCACAATACCCCCAAATCACAAGAAGTCCACATCCGCGGAAGTGACAATGAAGGATAAATCCTCCCAAATTAAACGTTATGCATCCATAGTTCGGAAGGTCATATCAATGAGTCCAAACTCCTACAAGTAATTATCAATCCAAGGTATATTACATCCCCCCATGAAATTGAAGTTTAGATTTTCATAGACCTTCAATTACCCTTCCTTGATAGGATCTGGGTAAAACATATTAACCCAATAGAATTTCAGGAGGCTGAAGAGCAAGGGCCAGAGCATAGCAACTTGCATAATCAATAAGAAATCTGATGCGTAGTTCAATTTGGGATACAAAAAACACATGGACATTCCTAAGCATGTATAAACTCATTAATTACAACTATTACATAACTTAAACATTAATACTAAAACATTGTATCAAACATACCTTTTTTCACTACGCATCTATTGGAATGATGCAAACTCTCAATCATACAATTAACACGATATTAACATTTAGGGAAAATGATTTAGATATCATAAGTTACCAGATTCATCTCGAAGAAGATTGGCAAGAGTTCGGAGAAGAAGAGGGAGCGCAACCGAAGCGGATGATTGAGGTCGAGAGCTTGATGACAGAGGTGACTTATTGAGAGGGTGGAGGGCCATGAAGTGACGAGCATCAGAGGGGGGGTCGAAGGTAGAGTTTGGGTGGGAAGAATCGAGAAAATGAGGAAGAAAGTTTCATGGTTGATACTATAAGACCATTGGGGACAATCGCACAACTGTCCCCAATTGAGATGATCAGGGACAGTCTACTGAAGATCGTCCCTTCTGAGCTCCGAGTTTCACAAATCTGCACCAACAAAAAATGTATGCGACTGTGATGAACAAACCAGCCCATTTATCTAAATGGAGGGGATGCTCACGATCATCCCCTCCGGTTTACTTGATGGAGACGTTCACATAGAGCGAGAGGAGACGGTCCTAACCGTCCCATGTATGCACTCTGAGGGGGCGATCGTGTGACCGTCACCTCTACGTTAGGGATGGTCATTTACTTGACCGTCTTCGGTTTGATCAGTGAATAAGAATGTTTGCTTTTAAACGTCCCTCCTGGACTTCGAGGACGGACGATGTGCGGTCGCTTATTGATCATCCCCTTCCATCGTCCCCAAAGATCGGTCTGTTTGTAGTGGTAGAATAGTTCTCCCACATGATGAATTTGCAAAGAGATTCCATGTGCTTTGGATCTGCCTATGAACAAAATTTTCAAAATGCAATTTTGCATCAAAGTCTATGATCATTTAAATTATTTGATTTTGCACACTTTTTCAGCATTTTTATTTTTTGCCAATGGCTTAAAAATTGCCAAGTCACGCATACTTGTCTAGATTTTTTAATTTTCATATTTCATTCTTATTATTTCGATTTATTTATTTTTTTATATAGGGTTTTGATATTCATGGCATGCTAGATAATTCCTTTTAAGTTCGAATAAATTCATATCAATATGTTTGTTTGAACATTAATTAGAAATTAAACTTTAAAATTTTCATTATATTTTGTTAAAATAATAATAACATATAAAAACATTAATAAATCCATCAAAAATAAAAATGTTTTTTCTAAGAACTAAATTTTCCTTTCTCCACTTCCTATATAGTTTCGATGTAAATATTTGTTTCAAAAGTTGTACATATTCATTTTTTTAAAAAATAAAACAAATGGACCCAAAGAATCCAAAATAAATATATAAATTCATAATTCAGTAAAAATTTTAAAAGATATAACATATTGTTTTATTAAAGATTTATCTACCATGAACTTTTCATTCAAAAATATTAAGATTTCAACTTTCAAACTCTAATATATCTTTTGAGAATCGTATAACATCATAATAAAATAATTTTTTCTATATATTAATATTTAAAATATAAAATTTTATAAAAATACCATAATAGTAAAATATATAAAACAAAAATTATTTTAAATTTTATGAAAAATATATTTTTAGCAAGGTATATTTACCCAGCGAACCCTGAAATCTTTCAAAATTACCTCTACGACCTTTGAAACATCGATATTCCTCCCTAGACCCCGTAATCTTGCTCCGTCTTACCCTATAGACCCTACCGTTAATTTGATATTTTTTAAGTTAACTTGTTTGGGTTTAAGTTGAGTTAATCTAACCCTAGCAAATCCAAGGGCCCTCCTTTCTTCTTCTCTCGCCCTCCTTTTTCTTCCACACTCTCTCCTTCTTCATTCTTGCTGGACGAAGTAAGGGTTGGGCACGTCGGGAGGATGGGTTCCTTTGATCGGGGTGGGGAAGTGGACGAGAGGAGCATCCGCGCGCGGGGAGGGGGGGGTCTCCATCGCCGGGGAGGGAGCAGGGCTCCGGGGGGTGGGCACGGCGGGCGGGGCTCCAGGGGTCGCACCGGGGGGCGCGGGGGAACAGAGGAGGGAGGCGTTGAGGGCGAGGGAGAGGTTGCGGGACTGGGCGAGGGCTTCGAGATAGGAGTCGAGGGTGGAGAGGAGGGGACCCGTGGCGGACTGGAGGCGGGAGTTGACGTCGGAGAGGGAGGACTTAAGGGAGTCGACGTCGGAGAGGAGGGAGCGGAGGTCATCGACGACGCGGATGAAGTCCTGGTAGTGGGCGCGGCACTTGTCGCGGGAGACCTTGCGGAGGGACTGGAGGAGGGCGGCAGACGTCCTCGTCCTCGTTGGTAGAAGATTGTTTATGGGATGTCAAAGATTCTGTCTTTGGCGTTTGTTGGGTTTTTTGTCGTTCTTCCGGTGTACAGTTGAGATTTTTCCTGAGAATCTGATCAAGTTTTTGGGGTTTTTTTCTTCTTATATTCATATTAGTTTTGCTTCCGATTCAATATCCCTTCATTCTTGGAGATCTGTTATGGGTTCTCTGTTTCTTTAATTTGAAAGGAAGAGTTCACAGCTCAATAGAGGTTTCTTCCTTGTGCTTCACTTTTGATGCGTTTGGGATAAGCCTTTTGCTGTTGCTTGTGGGATTTCGGAGGCGTTTTAGTCAAATCTTTCAAATCCTTGTTAGAAGTCACCGGAGATCCCAAGAGGGTGGGAGGGAATGGCACTTGCCATAAATTTGATAAATAAAATGGGTATCATGTAAAGAAGATAACGGAATCTGGTCACTTTTAACGGGGCAAATGGATGGGAGTTAACCACAGGGTATGTGGGATAAGGGTTAGCAAGATTACGGGGTCGAGGGAGGAATATCGATGTTTCAAAGGACATAGAGGTAATTTTGAAAGATTTCAGGGTTCGCTGGGTAAATATCCCTTTTAGCAAATATAAAAAAACACGAGAAAAAAACAACATTCTTAAATAAAAGATATACAATAAATTGAAAATCATAAATTTATTTTTGGAAATTAATGTTTATCAAATGCCAGTTTCGGTCTTTTATAGTTCCATAAAAATAGTTATGATAATGGGAAGTGATTATTGTACAATTAGATTTTAGATTTCTTCATCATTCATTAATATTGTTTATGAAATATTCTTATATTTTCATACTAGTTTCAATATATAAGACGGAAAAAGAATAATGTCAAAAGGATTTGAAATGAATTTTATACATGTATGAAGTTTGCACATATTATATATACATATTATGCATACTATTGAGGATTTTTTTAGCTTTTCAGAGCTTACCCTACTTATTTATTCGTTGACGATATTGGTATAGCATGGGTCTCTAGGCTAAGGTCATAAATTGTATTTACAGTCCTACTTATTCCTATTTTCTTATATAGCTAATGTACATATATGCATAGTGTACATCATTCGTTGCTCCTTTTGTTTTCTTTTCCTAGGTTTATATATATATATATATATATATATATATTTAGTGTTAGTATTGGGTTCTTGATCATGTGGATGTCGATACAAGACTAATGAATTAGGTTGAATTTACCTATAATTTTAAAGGTCTTAAATCAAAATGCAAACATAAAGTAGATGAATCTTAGATTCATCATATATGTATGTTGAATTTAAATTTTTATGAATTATGAGATTTATAAGTTTTCTATTTACCAAACTAGGGTTGGATTAGTTTTTAAAGTTATTTTTACTAGGAATTTTTCAATTTTAATATTAATTTTATTATAAATGTTTCAAAAAGTAAGTGAAATACGGTAATGGTGAAAAGCATTTGAACTAAATTAATTTCTTTTATTTCTGATAAATAAATTTTTTTTACTTTATTTTTAAGGTTAGTTTGTAAATATATATATATATATATATATTCTTATGTTTTTGTCATATTGTACTTATATATGTTCAGTGTATCACTGAATATAATAAAGGTGATCAGATTTGTTCCTGAATTCATATGGAGTTGATATGAAGGTTTGATTATAAATTGTATAGCCTTTTTATTCTTATTGTACCATGGTATCAATATAAGATATAATTGAATTTTTTATTATTTATTATATATTTTTATAAATAAGTTTGATAAAGAAAATAATTTAATCTGAAGTGATCTTCATGATAAATAAAAAATATAAGATATTTACATTGTGAATAAGAGGAATATATGCAACTTCAACTCACAAAAGGTGGTCAGCAGAGAAAATTGGTTCTGAACAGACTCCTGGAATTTAGAGATTGCGCATATGACAATAGCTGGATGCATAAGGAGAAGGTCAAACACTTGCATTACAAGCACATCAGAAGAAAGATCTTCGAACCTGGGCAGAAAGTATGGTTGTTTAATACGAAATTGAAGATATTTTCGGGAAAATTAAAAAGCAAGTGGACAGGTTCGTACAGAGTCAGGACCGTGCGTGACAACAGAAGTACATTGATATTACAATTGTCAGCTGACGCATAACCATTCGTAGTCAATGGTCTGTTGTTGAAGCCGTACTTAGAGCGTGATATATTCCTGGATGTTGTCGACTCTGTACAAGTAATTTTTGAAGAAGACTTCATTGCTACAACATCTTTAATGAAGGCGGATAATACTCCTACAAATATCTTTGATTAGAGTAGATTTTCTTCTTTTCATTTTCATTCGTCAAATTCTTTCTTCTATGTTACACTCATCCCATTCATCGATGTTATACTTAGGATATGATACATCCTAAGTATAGGGGGATTGAGCGTATTCAGGTTATTCATGATTCATTCTCTCGCTTGTCCCTCAAAATTTGATATTATGTCTATACTTATAGATGTCTTACCCTAGGTATAGGGGGGACAAGCTGCTTACGTTGATTTCGTAAATTTTGATCCTCTATCATCCCGAGTTTGTATACAGCCTGCTATACTTAGGATTAGTTGATCCTAAGTATAGGGGGGATGACTGACTTCTCATTCTTTAGTTGTTGTAGTATAGGTTTTCCTATATTTAGAAGGAATTATGTATTTTGTTTTTCTCTCTGACTATGAGGACATAGCTCAATCTAAGTACAGGGGGTCATATATACGTTGTTTATACTATAGTCATAACTCGTACTTGCCTATTTTAAATAAATATGGCTAAAATACTATATAAATCAGAATGTACAACTATTCCTGGTGTGTGCCAATAATTCGATGTAGTGATCTGGCATCATGAGCAGAAGTAGATAGAGGAAAACCACTCAGCTGTCGAGTCAGCTAAGTTTGACTGGATGAGAGATCTTCGACTAGCCCTTGATCTCGATCTTTGTCTTTTTTTGACTATATAAGCTTTCCTGCCACTCCCCTTCCCTTTCTTTTTTTCTTGTTTTTTTGAAAGAATGGATGCCTCGCTCTCTTCTCTAGGGGGCTCACCCCTCAGTCTCCAGGTCGATCTTCTCATCAATGGTCCCGGTTCGCCAGACTAGACATACACGGGGATCGCTCACTCGATTCTTAGGTGCAGGAGTGGTGAGGCTTTCTTGACCCCAATTCACTCCCTACTTAGAGGGTTGACTTGCTTGCTCTTTGAAAAAGGATGGCCTCGACCTGGATCCAATAGCTCTCTAAATCATACTCACTTTCGAATGGGATGCTTGTCGACACCCAGAACTGCACATGTAACCCAAGTGAATTTGCGGGGGTTTTGAAACCCACCTGTTAGATATACATGAAATATGTGCTAAATAATCATTAGAACCACCATACTTGACAACCATCGATGAACTGATCAAATTAGCCAACCATCATCATTCCCTACGAACCCACAATGCCAATATATATGTGGAGGCTCGATTTAGGAAAAGGGATATCGAGATAGGTGAATAGTTGATAGTAGAAGTGGAAAAGCAAGGTAGGTTGGTGGAGGCCTTGGGCGATTGACCAGGGGTCTGTTTCAGGGGGCCATGATGAGGTTAAAATGACTGGACACCATTACTTGGCTATCAAAAGTCTTCTTCCAATAAGTGCTCTATTCTGGGGTGGAAATCCACACAATTATAGTCCTTACGTTAGCACTACGAGTCCTTCCTCTACACTTTGCATAAACTTAGTAAGTTTGGTTCCGACGTCTGCCTCCCTTGATTTGACTATGCACACCAGATGTCTTTGACAAGCTCTCACTGGTCTTAGATGGCTAATCACTCCACACATCTGCGAGAAAGCACTGGTCTGGCTAGCTCTTTGTCTTACCCATGCAGTTAGATGTGATTTTGCCACTATATAAATGCAGATAGGCAGAGACGACTTCTCGAAGGGACCAACATGCAAAACAGGAGATGAATAACGGTAGGAGCATGTAACAGAGGGGTCAAAGGGATGGTCGGACTTATTTCAAAGGTATGTTAGAGAGAGAGAGAGAGATCCTTGAACCAGAAAATCTTAGATAGAGACCTAGGAGTCGTGCATGTAAGCCTGCGAGTCAGCGATCCTAAGACTAACTAAAATGGGATTGACCTCTTTATCGCTCGCACCTCACAAGGGTAGGATGCTTTACAAGAAGCTTGAATTTCATGCCTCTTAGTTTCACACGCTCTAATCCCGACCCGTGTATAGTTAGGAAGATAGGCGCAGTTTGTTTATATAGTTTGAATTTGATTATTTACGGGTTGGTCATGGCATTAACACTTTTATTTGCAAATACTTTGGTTTAATTTTATACTAGAAGTAGAAAAAAAAGTATGTTACATACTTTTTCTTATATTATTAACTTAGAGTTGTCATTTTGATTCTTTGAATTACTTCATCTTTAATGAGACTAATGTAGGGGGATGCCGAAGGTTGGGCTAGTGACTGGAGGTATAGTCAAGTTTTAGCCTCACAAGGTCAGAGTACTTCCAGTACCTCCAGGGATAGCTCATGCTTCTTTGTCATTCTTTTGCTTTGACACAACTTTTAGGTAAACTGATCTTCTTCAAATACATCTGATTTTGGGCACTAGAAGAATTAGCTCATGAGCTTCTGACAGAAAAAGAAGATCCTCATCCCTAAGGGCGAAATGGATGACAATCCGAACGGTAATGTGCTGAATCATTTGGAAAATGGGTTAATAGGACTAGCTGAATGTCCCATTCAATTTCTCATAGCTCAAAGGAAGACCCACTGCTAATATGTTAGAATCTTAGTAATGCAGGAAGGAAGTGCAAGGTAGTGCTATTAGAATATTCTCATTCTTTTAGTAATCTATCTTTCTTTCCTACTATAAGGAGTTGATGTAGCTTGTGCCTTGCCTCGTTCACCCAAGCGGTAAGCGGAGGAGTTGACATGCAATTTCTCTTATAATTAACCCTATCGACTTTCAGGACGGTTCTATCGGTAAGTTCATAATACTCTGGAAGAAATACTTGTATAATTTTTTTCAAAATTCTTTACATATAATGATTAATAAATCAAGTCAAAAATGCTTTGCACAATGAAATGGAAAATGGTGGGAAAATATTTGAAAACCTTTTGAAATCGTTTGGAAAACTTCTTGTAAAATGTTTTTAAACCATTGTAAAAATATTTTGTTTGTAAGAACTTCTTTCATTTATTTGAAAAAAAATATTTTGAAAATCTATTTGCAAAAGATTTCAAAAATGGTTGCAAAAATACTTTGAAAATTTTGCATGCACTATTTGAAAAATCTTTGCAAAATGATTTTCAAATTTTGTAAATGTTTGTAAAAATATTTGTCAAATTATTTGCAAAAATAAAGTTTTCGAAATGTTTGTCAAAATGTTTTCAAATTATTTTCAGAACCGTATACATATTTGTAGCAAATAAAGACTCATTACAAACAAGTGCATAAAAATCGGTGAATAATGACTAATTTAACTTCTGTAAATTCTTGAACCCTAATTCTTATAAATAATAGAACGCACTCACATGTAAATATCTACACATAATTCTTTGATCTAACCACTTTTGTTTTCAAAAATCCCTAAAATTTTGAAGAAAAAAACCCCATAGAAATTTGCAAAAACTTTTTCAAAAAAAATTGCCTAAAAATTGCAAAAAATTCAAAAATCCATAAAAATTTCAAAATCAGAAAATAGCTTTACAAAAATATTTTCTTTCATTGTACATATCATTTACATTTTTCGGCATAATCAAGATAATTGAACATGTCTGAAATAAAGCCTGAAGATTGGAGATTGGAATATACCTTAATACACTTAATTCTTGAGGAACTCATTGAGGACCAGAATTGGAGATACTTCAGGTCGTCTTGGCTTAATTCTTTAGGTTCCATGAGACTATATTCATGAGTCAATGCAATGTGTCAAAATAGAAACCTTCATATCATCCATATGGCTCTTGAGACATTGGCTTGATTAGAAACCTCACACTTAATACTTAGCTCAACCTAGATGGATTGTTAAAAAATCTTGGAGTCTAAGTGGGGATGATGTTAGGCTGCTTCGTCAAGGGAGGCTCAGGAACCATTCTTGGGGATTGCTAAAACTGTTACTCTAACTCACTTCTTTTGGTAACAATAATACCTAAAGATTGGAGATGGATTGAAATAATATTTCGGAAGAGGAAATGGTCGTTCGATGCAACTTTTCCAAGATCCCAAAAATGTTGTCGAAACAAAAGATGCTATATCCGCTAGGCATAAATAAGAATGCAGAAGCTACATGAAGTCAAAGAAAATATCCAAAGAAGCCTATACCGAAAATTCCACCAAAAATTCGAGCTTAAGAAAAAGTATGCTTCTTGGTGAAGACTCGGTTACAATGACCGAGCTTCACAAGGGAATGAAGACGACACTGGTTCATTCCCACTTCTTTTCCACTTTTTCTAGATTCTTACCCCATTCGATTGTAAAGACCGACGACACCTGACCTTATAAGGGAATATCCGTCTCCATGAGGATGAGTTACCAGAGGAGCAGACTCCTTGATGGCTCAACAATTTTATCTGAGAAGAGCTAAAAAATTCACACACATGGTTCTATCATTTCAAGGTTGCGAGAGTATACGACTGAGAGGATGGTTTTGACCTGGCTGTAAAATTGAAGTAAAGGATAGGATTACGGAACCTAAGGGTTGTTATGTCACATTTCCAAACTTCAATGCAATTCCGAACAAATCAAGAATCGAAAGGTCTTCTTTGAGCTCCAAACTTTAACTTTATAATGACAAGTTTAAAAGTCCAAAAATTTTCCAAGATTTTTCCTTTTCTTTTCTCCACTTATTAGGCATAAGTGTTTGCTAGGGACTAGCAAAGACAAGTATGGGGGTGATGAATCCTCAATTTACCACCTTTATTCTTTCATTTTGACCTCAAATCCCTATCTAAATGCATGTATATATCATTAGTTTGTAAAAATACACACTCAATAATTCATAAATAATACAATGTAAAATACTATACATAATATCGTATTTGTACCAAAATAAAAGAATAATGAAAATAAAATAAAAATAAAAAGAAGGAAGTCTTAAAGACACTGAGTGACCCTAGCCCTTGAGACCTAATCATTATGATGACTTGGTCGACAAGGAATAAAGTATGGGGAGATATTGCGGCTAATTGTACAGAGAATACACTCAAAAACCCTAATTTGATTTAACAATAATGACTTTTGGGGATCTATTTTATTTCTTCATTTTTACACCTCAAATCAATAAACTTTGAACATCAATATTTTACATAAAAAACAAAAAAATACAAAATTGATTTCACTGAAAAGTAATGCACAATGTGCCCGGGATACACAGAATAAGAAGCCTCAAAGAAAACTTTGCAAATATGTTTCTTCTCTATGCTATATCAAAATTGACCAAAATCACTTTAATTGTATATAACTTCTAATAAGCTATTTAATGAAGGTGGTTTCATCCAATTTGGAGTTTAGATGCAAAAGTTAGGTTTTGGGGCCCTATTGTGCAATATACTTGCATATTATATTCAATTTATTTATTATTTATATTCTTCAATTTCTTTTATTTTTATAAAATTCTAAATATTATTTAAAACACATGTCCATAATTAAAATAAAATAAAACCATTAAAATAAATCAATTACTTTAATATAGATGAAATATACCTATATATACTTACAAGAATAATGCGTATAATTAATTAAGTATGCAAATAAAGTCAGAAAATACAATAAAAGTATCTAAAAATGTAATTAAATAAATAAAAAAATAAAATACACATATATAGTAATAAGATGTACAATACACAATAAAAATAAAAATACCCAAAGTACAAGTATTTTTACCTATAATTGTACATGTAAATATTAACTTATAATAAATGACCTCACAAAAATAAATAAGATTATGCACTAAATACTACATAATTAGAAACATATATTATTTTATAACAAAAAAATAACTATATCATTTAATATTTTTTATAGAATTCACAAAAGATTTTTTATTTTTTTCTAGTTGGTCCACGTAGACCAACCATGGCTCCCCATTAGTTGACTTTGGGTCAACTATACATCCCAGCCCCGTGACCCTATTAGAACTCACGGACGAGCTGGTTTCGCCCATTTTCCATGCATCATCCATACATTTCCTCGCCTCGAGCTCTTCACCCCTGTACAGCTCCCATATCCCTCCTCCTACTGACCCATCCTCTTCCACCTACTACCCTCAGGTTGTGCACCATCCCCTCCCAAAAGTTGTCGAATCTCTGTCTATAAATAAGGAGGACCGACCTCCTTTTGCTTTTTAATCCTGAATTGACCTTGTTACCCCGTTAGGAGCCCATCTCGTTGAATCATGTGGTGACAGCACATGCATCCGAGCCTAATCAGCATGGAGGAGGGGTTGTTTCGTGTGATCCAACTTCACCGACCTTTGTCTCTGGTGACCTCTTCTGCTCCGAGCTTTCCAAGCTCGTAGATCTGCTAAGCAACCTCCCTTGGCTCGCATTTTATTCCAGCATGATAGATTAAGTCTTAGTTCTCCCTGTTAATCAAGCTTTTAATGTAATTTTAGAAATTAATAAAATCGTTGGAGCTCTCTGCTCGAGCACCAAATTCGCCATCCTCCGATTGTGACCGAACCCCCTTTGCAACCATCACTCCCCCATGCGTGTTCTCTACAGTTCCCCTCTACTTCCCAACCAGATCCATCAAGGATCTAGGACTCAAGCTCCAACCTCCATCACTCACTAGAGCTCCATCCATTTCGTCCCCTTAAACTTCTAGCTTCAATCAAACGATCGAGGAGATACCCCTCGAACCATGTGATCTTTTGGTTCAAGACTCGGGTGTTGTGGGCCCATCTAGACCCTAAGAATAGTAGAGAAGAAGCTCCAGGACCCATGGAGCTATCCAGACCCTCAGTTCCTCGTAAAAGCATCCTTGGGCCATCTGAAGCTCCCAGCACCTGTGGAGGAGCCCAGTCGTGCAGTCACCATCGCCTTGAAGAATAGCCATCGGAGTCATCAGGAATCGAAGGACAAAGTTCGACGGAGGCATAGCTCATCTGAGTTCTTGCTGACCTCGTCCCAGTCATTGGATGAAGAACATGACCCAGATCTAATATGGGCCATTTGTTCTAATCAAAATGGTGCACCGCTAGAGCCCTTGGATCCTCCACGTGGCGTCCATATAGCAGTCGATTAGCAGGCTTATGTGGTATAATTTGTACTAAACCATCTCCGCCTTTCATTTTTCCTAAATAGTGTTGTAAATATTTTAGTACGTTTAAAATTACTTGAAAAATTACATTAAAGACCATGGACTTTTAATTAATTGCAAGTAGGTCATTGCCAGCTCAGATCACATGGCACCCCATGTGAGCTGGGTAATTTACTTGTATAACCTTGTGACTTTGTATATTTCGATCTAATTTATAAAAAATCAACTTTCAGTGTAAGATTCTGGTTTTTTGCACGTAGCCCCCAAGCATTTAATTTGTATTGCAAAAATACCCGTTGCCAGCTTAATTAATTTTAAGTATGCTTTTATATTTTCCATAAATCTTCCCATGCTCCAAAAATCATGAAAAAAATATTGTTATGTGCTTGATTAATAGCTCATTAGTGCCATATATTTTGTTCTACATTTTTCACGCATTTCCTATTTATTAAAAATAAAAAACATGTTTATTCCTTGTTTGGCTTGAAAAATACAGAAAATTATAAAACCCTAACTAAAAATCCAAAAAAAATTACCTATGTTTGTTACCCTATTTTATCACTCCAGACCAAAAATCACAAAAAATCAAAAGAAACTTCAAATTTAGCAAACCATTGGTAACACTAAAAAAATGCAAAATATTTTACCCCCCCCCATTTTCTATCCTATATTTTTTATACATATCCTATGTATTAAATTTGGTTTTGAGAAATTTTGAATTTATTTACTATTTTTAAATCTCAAAATAATTCAGCCTATTTATTAAGCCCCTGATTTTGTATATTTTGGATTTTAAAAATACCTAAAATTAGCAAAAATATCCAAAAAATAAAAAAATATATATAAGAAAAAAATAAAAAATTTATTTTTTTGTAATTTTTAACTATTTATAGCTATATTTATCATTATAACACCCTATATTGTATTATATACCTATATATAGTTATAGATAGTTTATATTTTATTATTTTTATAAATACCTTATAAATATTCTTAAACACTTTAAAAATAAAAAAAGATTGTACTTTTTGGGTATTTTCTGATTTTGTATATTTATTATATGTTACTTACATTATACATATATACCATGTATTACATCATATACATATATATAGTGATATATATATCCATTATTATATACTAAAAATAAAAAGAATTAAAAGTAAGAAAAGATATAATTAAAAAAATAAAAAATTAAAAATTATATATATATAAAGTTAATAAATTAATTAAAAATAAAAAACCCACAAAACATTAATTAATTAAGTGGACAAATAGTGTACAAATCTACATTATTATTTAGTGATAGATAATAATAGTGCTACTCAGTTTGTTCCCTGCATTTGACATACTACCTGCTTGTCTATTATACATATTCTAGTTTCTAGGGTTTATAATAAATTTTTATGCACATATAGGCTTCGATTTCATTGCTTGATTCTTATAGTGTGGGTTAACTATTGATTTGTTCGTCTTTCATGTGTGGTCATCTAGATGATTGTGCCCTCACCCTGTGAGCACACACGATTGCCTGTGGAAGTCGAACAATCACCCCCTCAGTGATGCCTAGATCTTCAGTCTAAGAGCACCGACCTTCTTCCCCCACCTCACCCCGATGTCCAATACCTCTCCAATTCTGCCCACAATCACAGTTCCCTTGCTCGAGCATTCCAGGACCACCGCCATGCCGTTGCTCGTGAGTAGAGTAAGTGGTGACACTGCTCGTAAAGGTGATGTCGGACTTGGGCTTCCCATGAGAGAGAGGATGAGGAAGAAAAGGGGAGGATTAGAAGGAGAGATAAGGGATGAAAATACACATTTGGTTTTTATTGGGGTTTGATTAACTCAACCTTGACACAAGCAAATTAACTCAAGATGAGATAAATTGACAGCAGGGCTTGTGGTGTTAAACAGGGCTATTTTATGAGGTTCCTGGAATAATTACGATGTTTACTAGGCCGAGAGGGTAACTAACAAAGATTATAGTGCGTTTGTGGTACAAAATGCTTATAATTAATTGCTAAAATTATTTGAACTATACTTACATCCTTTTTAATGAATCTATTACTTTTAGTGTATAGAGATGAAAATAGTTAAATATAGATATAGGTGTTGTCATATCCTTATTTTTTAAAAATGAAAATGGACATGGATATTGATTGATATGAGAACTATATTACCTATCTTAAAATAGATAAAAATATAAAATAGATAATTATTGATATGAATAATATTAGAAATACTCTATATATAAGCTTACATATATATATGTATTGGATAAAATACACATATTTAAATATAATAAATGTACTTATATCAAAGTAGTTATATCAAATATATGGGAATATAACAAAAAATTATGTTATATATAGTTAAAAACAAATATACAACTATATATATAAATATACAAATTCAGCCATGGTCGGTCCCAAGCCCGGGTAAATTGAGGAGGGTTGCACGTTAGGTAGCCGACAACCAGCGCAAGAAAGACAAATTCCTAAATAGTGTTTAAAAGAACACTATTTAGGAATTTGTCTCAAAACAGTTCGAATCTTTTCAACATGGATTTAAGTGAACATTTATATTCCCTTGGGTCATTCCCTACTAGCGACGAATTGCATGGACCGAATGCAATGAGAAGTTGCTAAAGACCTCTACATCAATGCCTAGATGTAGTTCAAAATTTGCAAGGGTTCTCGCATGAGGAAAACATGCGAGTAGATAAGCTAGTTTCATTGCATTGTCGCCTAGATACAGTTCAAAATTTGCAAGGGTTCTCGCATGATGGACGCATGCGAGTAAAGAAGTTAGTCCAAAAGAGATTGCATAGGAAGTTGTGGATATGTAGTTGGAATATTGTCATTTTGATTGGAAAATCGATGGAGATAGTAGATGCGATGGGAAGAAGAAAGATTTAGATATTATGTCTCCAAGAGATAAAATGGGTTGGAGAGAAAGCAAGGAAGATCGAGATGACATGCTTTTAACTTTGATATTCAGATACAGATAAGGGCAGAAAAGGTGTTGGAGTGAATGTTCATAAGGATTTGAAGGATTGTGTAGTTGAGGTGCAAAGATTCGGGGATCAGATTATTTTGCTAAAATTGATGCTCGAAGAAGAAATTCTGAATATCATCTCAGTTTTATGCACATCAAATTGGTTTAGATGAAACAATTAAACAAACTTTTTTGAAGGATTTGGATAAGATTATGCAATTAATCCTCAAAAGAGAGATTGTTTGCCTAGGTGGAGATCTTAATGGACATGTGAGAAAGGATGCATCAAGGTATGCTAGTGTCATGGAGGCCATAGTTTCGGGGATACAAATGAAGAGGGAAAAGTCATTCTGGATTTTGTAATGGCTTATTATCTTTTCATAGAAAACACTCTCTTCAAAAGATGGAGGACAAATTTAATTACTTATGAGAGTGGCAAGACTAAAACATAGATAGATTAATTTGCGTCGAGGAGAAGAGATTGATTGTGTTGCAAAAATTGCAAAGTAATCCAAAGAGAGAGTTTGACAACCCAACATCGCTTGTTAGTCATGGATGTGTAAATAAAAGGGTTGGTAACGAAAAAGAGGATTTTCAAGATCATTAGAACTAGATGGTGGAATCTTTAATTGAATCAATCAAGCTTTTAGAAAGAAAGTTTTAGAAGACTTATCTTGGGAGTTAACAAAAGTACAAATAAGACGTGGGAGGCGGTAGCATCTTGTATTTGAAGGGTAGTCAAAGAGATGCTAGGCAAGTCTTAGGAAGGAGCTCCATGCCAAAAGGAGGCTTGGTGGTGGAGTGGAGGGGTGCAAGAGAAGCTCTAAATTAAAAGAGCATGTTTTAAAGTTATGTCTAAAGATATAATAGAGGAAACTATTACAAATTACAAAATAGTGAAGAAGGAATCAAAAAAGAGTGCAAGCGAAGCTAAGTAAAATGCTTATGCAGTTTTGTACAAAAATCTTGATTCTAAGGAGGACCATAAGGAAATATTCAGGTTGGCCAAAGTAAGAGAAAGAAAGACCAAAGACCTTTCTCAAGTGAGATGCATTAAGGATGAGGAAGCTTATGTGCTTGTTACTCAGAAGGATATAGAGACTAGATGGAAGCAAGATTTCTATAAGCTTTTTATTAGGTAAGGAAATAGAGAGATCACTTTGAGAGATCTAGCTAGTAGTGAAAGGTACTTGAATCGTGCAAGCTATAGATGAATACAAAAGAAGGAATTAGAGGAGGTTTTGAAGTTATGGGACCTGGGAAAGGTGTAGGACTTGATGAATTCCTATAGAAGTTCGAAAAGTTTTAGGTGAGTATGGCTTGACTTGGCTTACAAATTTATTCATTGTTGGCGAAGTAAGAAAATGGCTGAGGATTGGAGGAGAAGCATCTTGGTGCCTCTTTATAAGAACAAAAGAGACATTAAAAATTGTTCAAATAGCAGAGGTATCAAGTTGATGAGTCACACTATGAAAATTTAGGAACACGTGATCGAAAAAAGGTTGAGGCAAGTTTCCAAAGTAAAAGAAAATCAATTCGAATTCATGTCATGTCACTCAACTATTGAAGCCATCCACTTACTGAGTAGAACAATGGAGATATAGAGTTAAAAAGAAGAATCTCCATATGATTTTTATTGATTGGGTGAAGGATTATGATTTTGTCCCATATGAGATATTGTGGAGAGTTTTGGAGAAGACACAAGTACATGTCCTATACGTTAACCTCATAAAGGATATGTATGATAGGGCTTCATCTTGTGAAAGGATATAGTCTGGGAATGCTGACTATTTTGACATGAACATTGGTTTGTATCAAAGTTCATCTTTGAGTCCATTCCTTTCTACTTTGATTATGGACAAGTTGACAAGAAACATTCAGGATGAGCTACCTTAGTGTATGTTGTTCGATGATGATATTTTGTTGACTGATGAGACTTGAGATGGAGTAAATAAGAAGTTTGAGGGCTGGAGACATGCATTGGAGAATAAAGGTTTTTGTATAAGTAAGGCTAAGACTGGATATATGGAGTGCACTTTTGATGGAAGCAATGGTGAAGGAATCGAGGTGAAGATTGGTGATGATAACATCTGAGGAGAGAGATTCTTTTAAATACTTTGGATCTATTATGCAACATGATGGAGAAATTGATGGAGATGTTCCTAATAGAATAAATGTTGATTGGCTAAAGTGGAGAGGAGCCTCTATTGTTCTCTGTGATAAGAAAATTCCTTTGAAAATCAAAGAAAGGTTTAACAAGGCAACCGTGATACTTGCTATGCTCTATGGATTTGAATGTTGGCCTGTGAAACATAGACATGCAGAGAATGGCAGTAGCAGAAATGAAAATGCTCATATGCATGTATGGACACAAACGTAAAGATCGGATTCGAAATGATGCAATTAGAAGGAAAGTTGGTGTAGCTTTAATCGATGATAAGATGCGAGAAAACCGCTTAATATGATTTGGCCAATTGCAAAGGAGGTCAGCTGATGCACCAATTAGGAGATGTGAGTTTTGGGATGTTAAGCCAGCTAAGAGAGGGTGAGGAA
This sequence comes from Ottelia alismoides, assembly GCA_037367405.1. Taxonomy (NCBI): domain Eukaryota; kingdom Viridiplantae; phylum Streptophyta; class Magnoliopsida; order Alismatales; family Hydrocharitaceae; genus Ottelia; species Ottelia alismoides. The sequence continues at coordinate 405,118 of JAZKJV010003999.1, forward strand.
TGCACAATAAGTATTGGAATGAGATTGTACGAAGGGATCTTAGTTTTTGAATCTATGTCCGAGAATGATCTAAGATAGATCTGAATGGAGGAAAAGAATCCACGTAGCCGATCCCAATTAATATGGGAAAAGACTTTGTTGTTGTTGTTGTTGTTGTGTGTGTATATGTGTGTACAGGTATGGATATTTCTGGATATTAAAGTGGTATGCATATTTCTGTTCAATCTAAAATGGATACATATATGGATGTCAAAGTATGTATAAATAGATAGTGATGGATCAATACACATATATATGCATCTGTTTACACCCAGAGTTGCAAAATCAACTAATATCATCAAATGGTTGGATTGCGATGGTGTCTAAAGAATGCTCTCTTTGTAGTTTCTTTTGATATGACGTTTACCTTTTGTGAAGGTTATTTTGTTGTTATATGATAACACTACAACAAAATTACTCTACAATAACAAATAATATGGATATTCTTTGCCGTATTCTTTAATGTTAAATATATAGCAAGTAATAATATTCTCTGTAAATTATCTCTTATTCTTGTAATTTGCAACACATTCATGGTGATTGCTAAAGTTTTACATAGCTAAGACAATTGCTGTTATATGATTTGTCGCGAAATATTACAAGAAATGCATCATTGGCTACATATTTATAGAATCAAGTAAGAAATAACCTTTGTTCTTATATATTTAACTATGGAAGATATGATGATAAATATCAAATTAGTGATTACCATAAGTCAATTTTGTCATAGTGTGATGATGTTTTGGGTATTTTATTGCATGGTTTGTAACAATGGACTTCTTAGTGATTATACAACTGAAGTTAGAGATGTAAGTCTTTACCCTCACAAGGTCAAGGTAGGAATTCTATTTCAAATTAATTTCTTATGACATTTGACTATAAGAATTTGTACACTTGTGTCCCTCATAATTTTTTGCAATCCACTTACGTCCCTATTTTTTTTTTTTTGCACGAACACATGTGCGCATGCATTCTTACAAAATTCACATTATGTATTACCTTCTATTATTACAATATGCCCTTATATCACATTAAACGAAATTTTTTGAGAATATAGGAGCACACATGTTATTGCAGAAAAGATAGGAACACATGTGATTTTGCAAAAACTCAGAAGGAAGACAAGTATAATCCCTAGAATATTTTATTCTTAAACTCTTGGAAAAACTATATAATTTTAATCATTGAATACATCAATGAAAATTGTTTACTGCCATTTGTGCTTCAGTTTGGGGGTTGGTACGATGAATTGACTTGAGGTTTGGTGGATTCCTTTTCAGCAATCGGATTGTTGGATATTGTATTGGACATTAAGCTAAAATAAGATTAACAACTCTTTATTAACGATCGAAAATAAAGAGTATCTAAGTAGCCTCATTAAGATGGATGCTGTTCAAGTTGCTCACCAAAACTGTCATTGGAAATTTACAAGCAACTCCTTTTATCCATTCTAGTACGTGGAATCATTAACCTTGTCAATGCTATTACTATGCTTGTATCTGTGTACGATTGTTGCTTATACACAACTGATCACCCATTCTATCATTGACTACTTTTAAAATCATAGACGTATATAAGTAGTAGTGGTTTTCTTTTGGTAGATGGTTGCTGATATGATTCATTAGCTATTGAGATATCTTCGTAGGATCTAAATGTCAAATGATTGTTGGGAAGATGTTGTCTATAAATGGTTGCAGGCAGCACAACAACATATCTAATTAGTATGTAGAATATTCTAAGTTGCATTGCTTATTAAGCTTATAGTACACATGGAGTTTTAGATATTGCTAACATGCATTACTTACTAAAAAATTAGTCATTATATCGAAATAGGAGACAATCGAGCAACAAGTTGCGTTGCTTGTCCTTTTTGAATTGACTATTAAGGGTAGTTAGAGATGTCTGTAATACATATATAAGCATCACTCGAGGTGTCTAAGAGGGCAAGAAATGTCACTTGGAATCATGTTCTATTAAGGGTAGTTTTACGCATATGCTCCTCCAAGATTGTGCAATTACACTTATGCTCTTATTTTTTTTTGCAATAGTATATGTAAACATACCTTCTTGGGCGAATAACACATGTTCCCCTTAGGTTATTTGTCATCCATTCCTCTCCCAAATGCTTACTTAGGGGCATAAGTGTAATACAAGTGAAATCTAAATGGAGAGAGGAATATAAGTGTAATTTTTTGTTGCTTTCTCCTCATCTTCTTCGTTTTTCTTCCTTCCTCTTAGTTGCCCACCTCCACCCCATTCCTAATCCTCCTTCATGTCTCTAGCTCCCTCTGCCCCCAAAGTCTTTTCGCTGCCCTCATCCCCGTCCTCCCGCCCCCAACCTCTTTTTTTAGCAACAATTAAGATCATTCATCATGATCACACCTATATCCGGATGCATGTAGAAGTTTGAGTACATACCAAATGTTTTTATACCACATAAGTGTGGGGAGAAAAGAGCTACCACATTAGAATGAAAACAAAAAAGATATTGCTAACAACAAAAACAACCGCATGCATAGAGCAGACCACTGATAAACGTGTCATATGAAAATGGTCCATTCCAAGTCCTTCATTTCAGTAGCTTAATTAGAGCTAGCTTAAATGGCTTCCTAGAAACATGGGAAACTTTAGAGCCACCACCACTAAACATGTTGAAAGAGAAAGTTAGAATACATCAATGAAACAACAAACCATGGCTAATGGACCATAGCACAATTCTCATCATTTAAAGGATGAGCAATAGGCAACAAGTTATAGGTTCCTATGGAAGAGTAAGATAAAAAGGACTTGAGTGAAATCTTGAAAAATCTTCTTCTTTTTAAATCTGATTTCCAATGATTTTATTGTATTTTATATTTAAAAGTACGAAAACATTAGCTTAAATTTACTTTGTTCACTGTTTACAGTTTTTATTCATTAAAAATCCCTTAACAAATCTAAAAATTACATAAAAATACAAATAGTAAAATTTTTTATAAAACACAAAAAATATTTTTATTCTGAATTTTTCCCATTTTTTCTATTTTTGAAAAATCTAAAAAGAGCACTTGTTTTCCTTGTTTATACATTTTCTTAATTTATTTTCTTTTGAAATTAAAAAGATAAAATTTTAAAAAAAAATCAAAAGTATAAAAAATATAAAATATTAAAAATTCATAAAAATAAAAAAATAAAAATACCTAAAAATAAGAAAAAGAAAAGAAAAAAAATCTTTATTAATTAGCAATAATTAAATAACCCACGGGTATAGTAACCTCTGAGAGTGTGATCCGGATTAGCTATACAGGTAAAATAATAGCACTAGTAGTCGTTCTATATCTTGCTGAAAAAATATTTTTTTTATTTGGGAATTTGTGGGTTGCAGCGACACCTTCACACTTGTTATATTTTTCATTAAATAAAAACACGCATTTTCTATCGATAAATCAGGGGGTATGGTTATTTCTCATTCTCTTTATTACCTTTCTTCTACCATATTTAGAGAGATCCACCACTGCAAACGAAGATGTATGTCAATTATGAGGGAATACTACAAGAAAATTGACCTAAGATAACGAATAGTTTGAATATTTATTGTCATATCTTTTCATGTTATTCTTGATATATAGCAACAAATATTATTAATTGAAAATTAACTTTTCTTCTTGAAATTAGCAATGATGTCATATATATTGCTAATGGTTAATATAGCAATGAATTATTTGTTAGCTTATTCATTAAAACTTACATTATTACTGCTATATTTGGCAATGATTAGAAGAAAGGTCAATGGATACCCGTTGGTATATGATTTGTTGCTAGAAATATACGAACGAGTAGGATATTCATTGGTAATTTAAAGAATGAAGTAATGGATAATATCCACTAATATATAGGGAAAAATGGGGCTGCCCCCCAGGGGCAGCCAACATGGTTGTCCCCACCTCATTTTTCGCAATTTTTTTTTTGAAAAAATATCACTATGTATATTCATCCCTATATCCCTCCTATATGTCATTCGAATTTCGTCAGAAACAGAGACTCTTATGGCCTCCATCCAGACGTCATTTTTTTAACGGTCGCAAGATTTTTTAAATCAACTTGTTTGGATGGAGGCCGTAGGAGTATCTGTTTCTGACGAAATTTGAATGGCATATAAGAGGGATATATGGATGAATATACATGGTGATATTTTTCAAAAAAATAAAAAATTTTGACAAAAAATGGGGCGCCCCTGGAGGCAGCCCCATTGACCCCTAATATATATTTAACTATCAATGATATAACAACGAGTAAAAATTATTCATTACCTTAGGTCAAATTTATTTGCAAATATTGTGTTGTAATTGTTTCATGCTCTATCTACGTATTTGATCAGAATTCTTCTTCTTATATTACGTACAACACCAAGGCGCAACATTTGTGCTATGGTACCAATAAAAACCGCAACTTAGATTCTAGGGAAAGAGATTTAACCCCACATATACCGCTCATTTACGGCACGTTTTCCCTCTACTTTGTAGGTTCTGTGTAGTCGAAGTTATAATATTGTCTTGCATCTTTTTTTATGCCCCAACTAATTTTATTGAGGTCGAGCAAAAAGTACATGAGAATCAATCAAATGTCATCCTGTCATCAGGAAAGACCAATAAATGCAAAGCATGTGGCGTATTAAATAGATGCAGCATGTGGCTTTGCTGGTGACCTGCCGTTCTCGGTGGAGAAGCCACCTGTGTCTCGAGAAGAACCAGCCTGTTCTTGTCAATGGCAACCACAGATGTTATCCGGACTTCTGGAGACGGCCGAGAGCCTCTGCCCTACCTTCAGATGAACCTCGTTTAATAGAGATGAATGCCGATAAAGATATATTCGTATACCATCCGTCACCTTAACTATCCATTTTATTATACAGATTTTGACGTCTTTATCCATATTCATTTTAAAATGGATACGGTATAGATATAATTTTGATATACGCAAACATTCGTATTGTACACTTATTTATGTTTTCTTATTAAACATATAGTTGTACAATCATTTTTAATCATATTTTAAATATATATATATTCTTTCTCTCTTTTTTGTATAATTATTATGATATAAGCACATTTAATATATTTATATCACGTATATTCCATATGTATGTATGAATGCATGAAGACACACACGCACATTTAAGTTAATTTAAAAAGTATTTCTAATATTACTTGTATACGATCAATGTTTGTTTTACGTAAGTGTCTGATTTTAAGGATATTGTAACATAGTTTTAGTATTCAGCAATATTTGTATCTACATCTATATTCGTATTTTAAAACGGATAAGGATATGGTAACTAAGATTGCTAATCGAACTAAACTAAACATGTTCGTATTTTATTAGAGTTCATTTGATAATAATTCGAAAAAAGTGTGTTCTTTGTGTAATTAATGAAAAAAGTTCATCCATTGCATATGCATGTATATGTATATTATATTTATGTTACATAAATATAATATACAAAAATTGTGTACATAAAGATTCATTCTCTCTCCCTCTCACTCGCTCGCTCGCTCGCACGCGTGCACGCACGCGCCCCACCCTCTTTCTTTTCCATCCTGTGAGTAAACAAGAACCCTAATCCCTACCCCTTTCTCCCCTCGACTGTCTCGACACCCTTCTCCTCTTCTTTCCCTTTGTCGATGCTATCTCCTTGCCTTCCTTGATACTTCTCCCTTGCCTCTTCACACCGTCACTGACGCTTCATCTCTTTCTCCCCATTGTTGCAAATGCTTCTCACCTCCCCCTCTCTATCACCACCTTCATCGTCATCCTCCTCCTCCTCCTCACCTCCACCCTCTCCTTTGAACCGTAAAGTAGAGGCCCTCATGAGCCTCCACAACTCCCTCCTCGACCCCCCACAACACCCTCTCCAACTAGAATGAGGACTTTGTCGACCCCTGCAGCAGGTCCATGGTCACCTACTCTGTCAACAACCTCATCATTGGCCTTTAATGTAGCATCCCAAATCTTGTGCAATTGATCCTAAGCTCAATAAGTTGTCTAGGTCAGTAACCCTGATAACAGTCTGTCTAGGACCCGGGATATTACAGATGATATCAGAATCGATTACCTCTAATAGTGGAGAGGGATACCCAAGAGGTGGAGCCATCCCTACCATAGAGTTATGAAGAAATGTCTACACAAGAGGTGAAGCTGCCACTGTTATTGGGAATATGTCATGGCGCAACGAGGACATGAGGGTGATTATAGTACCCCAAACATAGTACCATATATAGTAATCACAAAGTGTGGTAGTGGTTTATAAGTAGTGGGGCTACTACCTAACAACTTAGGCTTAAATATTTTGTGTTGCGGTGGCCAGTAACTGATGAATACTCATTCATCACTTTTTATTCTTTTATTTTAGCTAGTTATCTTGGCAAAATACCATGTAGATAGTTGTAAATACATTAAATTACCAATAAGCATGCATTTGTTAAATATCAATAATTAGCATGTATTTGTGTAAAAATAAAAGAATAAAGAATAAAAAAAGAGTGAAATATTTAGAATAAATATTGAGTGACCTAAACCCAAGAGAAGGCCCAATATGGGCCTGATCGCCAAATAAAATAAGTAGAGAGAGATATGACCACTCAACCTTGTGTATAATCCCTTGTATGCACATATTTTATTTTCACAAAAAAAAATAAAAATGTGTTTCTATTACCTTGTATATATTTCTTGAAATAAAATAAAAATTAGAAAAATAAAATTAAAACAAAATAAAATTCTCTCTCTAGCCCCTTGTACATAACACATGTATACATGTATCATACTCATATTTATTTTACACTTGTAAATGGCCAATAAAAATAAAATAAAAATTATTTTATATCTCAAATAATATGTTGTAAATAAATAAAATATAAAATTGAGGTATTTGTACAAAAAAGAAAATAAAAATAATTATATAAAATACATAGGTATCTTATACTTGTATATAATATAATATATTGTATATACCATAATTTATTTTTCACAAAAATAAATAAAAACACTAAAAAATAGTTTGAAAATTAATAAACATTTTTCATGTTGAATTTTTTTTAAATAAAATCGTTTTCTATTTTTAAATTATTTTACAAATAATTTTGACCCTGTTGATTTCTGATTGGTCCAAAGGGAACGTTGAGCTTGGTCAACTACCCCCTTTGGACCGCATTCCTTCGCAGATCTGTTTTTCGCTCGATCTTCGCCGATTTTTCTTGAACCAATCTGTCCACCATTTCCCTTGATTGGATGGTCTGAGTACCGAGGACTGATCCACGATTCTCGCCCCGACGTCACCTTTAGGGATCCGCTCCTCGGATTGCGCACCCTTGCTCCCATCTTCTCAGACCCTGCTGGGTATATAGCCTCCTGGAGCCGCAATTTCTTCCTCATCTTCGGCCATTGCCCTCATTTCCTAGGAGATCCATCTTCTTCCTTGAGTGACAGCAAGAGAGGGAGAGCGTTGTAGTGAGGTTTCGAGGTGTCTAGCCCTAGGTCCGGCGAGCTTCATTGCCATGCTCCACCGCGAGGTGGGCTCCAGCCTTTGGACGCGTCAATCCATCGAGGCAAAGACCCCCGAAGGTCCGCAACCTTCAGCCCAGATGACTGCACCGATTCCTCCTCGTTTGTGTTTAATTCCAGATTTTGGAGGTCGGTCAGAATTCATTCATCGACTCGGTTTAACTGTGATCGAATCATCCTTTAGCCCTTACGACAATCCTAGCACGTCCATCAGACTCCTCCCCATCTTCTACACCCCTTCGCTCCCTCTCGTTCACCCAGGAACGGGGATTGGGCCCTCCTCTGACGTCGCTTCGTCGGAGGGTCACGCTCCGCATCGCCCTTCACCCATTTCGTGTACTAATGGGTTGAGGCATTTGCCCTCGACCCAGTGATTCATCTGTGTAGATGTGGATGCCAGAGAACCTCATCTAGAGGTTCGGATTTCAGAGCACAACAGCTTCAGGTCCCTCGCGTTGCCGAGGCATTCCAGATGTCTGGCCTCATCGGAGCATATCAGCAGTTGCGGATCGTCATCAGCTTCCTTTTCCCCATCCTAGCAGCCTCGGAGGACGCTGATGACCAAAATTTCCGAGCAACTAAGGTGAAGAAATATAACTAAGGTTGTTGCGACCTTAGTCGCTCAAGGATCAATCAGTCAATCAAGAAAATAAGGGATAGACCACCAAAATAGAATGAAAATCAAATGAAAATAATAGCGGTCCTGGCTATTGGATTAGCCTGGTATAGCGACCAGGGTCGGACTTAGGGAGCACGTAATGGCCTCACGGCCTACAAAGTAGTCTAAAATAATGAAAAATAAAAGAGAATGATTTTTTTGGTGGATTTTTAACTTTTTATATTTTTTAGATTTTTAAATCAATACAGAAAATAAGAAAACAAATACACAAGCAACTACACACAATTATTAAACTACTCAAAAATCATCCAAAAATTCAAACAAAAATGTTTTTAGGTTTTTTATATTTTTTACTGTTTTTGGGTAATTTTTGGTATTTTTCTGATTTTTATTGAATTTTATAAAAATCAAACAAGGCGGAAAAAGCAAGGCACTGTCCAGTCATACTTGGAGGGCCAAATTAAAAGGCAAAATGGCCCTATCAAGGTCTGAAGGTAATTTTCCTGTAAAGTAGAAAATGCAACGAAAATTTAGGCACCAGAATTATTAATTTTTGATTTTTCTTTAATTATTAGAATTTTTATGGGTTTTTAGGGGTTTTGTAATTTTTATAGGTTTTATAAAGCCAAAAATGATTAAAATTGGTCAGAAAATCAAACAAGGTAAAACAAACAATATATAATTTTTTGTAATTTTTAAAGGTGTTTTAATATTTTTGTGATTTTTAAACCTAGACAGTAAAGAAAATGTGTGTTTTTGAATTTTTAAAAATAACAAAAAGTGTCAAAAATGTCTCCAAAATTTAGAGAAAATTTTACACCATGGCAGGAGCCATGTTTCCAATTTTCATCAAATTTAGAGTCGATTTGCTATTTTATTAAAATCAAAAACAAGGGTACAGTGCACAGGGACCTGTACGCAATATAGAAAAGTTCCAGGGGGTCCGGTGTAAATTTTCCACGAACTCACGCGCAAGGCGCGTGACCTGGGCACTCAGGGACCAAATTGCAAGAAAACTTAAGTCCCTGGACTATTTAGTAACACGTACTAAAAGTCCAAGGCATAAGTATAAAAAGCCCACGAAATATAGCACATGCATAATTAAAACATTCACAGGGGCATTTCTGCAATTAATCAAAACATACTTTCATTCATTAACACCCTGACACATTCGGTCTATACATGCAAATTTCCCACAAAAGCACGTGTCGAAGCACGTGTTCCACTACAAACAGGGGTATAAAAGCAAATACAAGAAATGGCAGGGTCCTCTATGCAAATTACCAAACTAAAATAAAAGTTCTAAAATATTTACAGGACTAAAAATTAACAACTAAAAAGCTAAGGGCCTAAGAAGAAATTACCCTTTATTTAAGCCGATGGTCGGATGCACGCCACGTGGAGATCGGACAGTGGAGAAGAGGCGCGGCTAAGCAATGGACTCCTCGGGCCTATCCAAAGGCTGGGGACGCGCCACATGTAGATCCGACGGTCGAGGGGTGCTGGTTCACCTTCTCTGGATGGAGGGCTGAGAGGAGGCCACGTGGAGATCCAACGGTGGCTGCTGGCCTCCTCTTAACCCTGATCGGACGGTCCGGGAATGATCTGGAGCTGGAAGGCAATCGGACGGTCGGGGAGGATGCTCGATGAACTCGACGCCGGCGAGTTTCGCCGGACTCGTGTGGGCGCTGGAGACATCCTCGGAGGATGCTAAAGATCGGAGAAGGTTCGCATGGGCCTCCCGCGTCTAATGGGCTCTTATATGACGTAACGTAGCTCCGGAGAGCTCAGGCGACACCGGCGGAGGCGGAGCTGCTGTTTCAGAAGGTCGAGTCTTCGGATGGAATCGCTTGGACCTGCAAAGCAAAGAAACGAGCTCCTAGGTCGAGGGCAAAGTGCCTCGACCCGGTTAGCGGTGGTGAAGGTGAACGGAGCGTCGAGGTGAAGGGGCTACGGCGAAGCAACGGTGGAGGAGCCCCAATCCCAGTTCCTTTGCGAACTAGGTTGAATGATTGGGCGGAGAAGGTGCGCGGGGAAAGGCGGAGATGATGGGTGACTCCGATGATCGAAACGAGGGCAAGGGTGGTCGAAATCGAGGCTCGTCGGCGACGGGGCGATTTGGGCGAAACGCAAAATTAAAGAAATAGAGGAAGAAAGAGGGATACCTACTGGATGGAATCGATTGTGGAGGAGCTGGGGAAGCTCCCGGTCCTAGCCTCAAGGGTCGTCGGTGCCCGAGGCTCGAGCACCACCTCTAGGCGGCGCACGGCGGCGCAAAGACGCCGGATCAGTGATCCAGTCTCCCTCTCCTCGTTGCGACACGGCCGGAAGCGAGTTGTCACTCTCGCGGTGGTTGTGGAGGTCCTAGAGTGAAGAGAGATGAGCCAAAGATGCAATGAAATGGAGGCGGAGCTCAGGCTATATACGAGTGCAGGTCCGAGAAGAGAGGGTCGGGCAGGGTTCCGTGAAGCGTGGATCCCAACGCGGATATGGTGGCGAGGATCTCGGATGCATGAGAGACGATCGGAGCTCGATGGTTGGCGATTTGGTGATCGGGTCGAGCGGGAAGAAATTGGAGAAAACGGGTCGGGCGCCATGAACCCGACTCTGGTGGTCCTGGGGGGGAGTTGACCGAGGGTCAACGTCCCCCGTGGACCAATCAGAGTCCACCAAATGCCAATTATTTGATCATTTTATTAAAATAGTAAATGATCGAATTAAGAAAAACTTAAAACATGAAAAATGTTTATTTTTTTTCTATTTTTTTGTGATTTTTAATTAATTTTTCGAAATAAAAATAAAGTATTTACAATATAGTGTTATATATAGGTATATACACATTATTGATTTTTTATTTTGATTTTTAATTATTTATTTTTGTGCATTTTTATTCCCATTTTATATTTTATTTATTTATAGCATAAAATTAGGAATATTTTGATGTTTTTATTTTATTTTTATTATTTATGTACAAGGGTTAAATAAATAGATATATACAATTATATACATGGTATATGCACAATGTTCTTTTTGGTTTTTAATTTTGTTCTTTTCATTTAATCTTTGTTTTTATGGTTTTTATTTTATTTATTTACAACATAAAAGATAGAATATATACAAATTTTTAGGGATTTTAATTTATTTATTTACAAGGCTAAATAAATATAAGTGTGGGTTTATATACATGGTGAATATGTACAAGGAAGGTCATTTTTATTTTCTTTTTAATTTTTTCTATTTTTATTTTGATTTTTGTATTTACAAATATATACAAATATAAACAAACCCATTTTTATTTTATTTTTAGAGGAAAATTTTTTTATTATATTTACAGGTATATTTACACACATAAGCTCCCTATCTCTCTCTACTTTGGCTTTTATGTGGTCAGGCCCATGTTGAGCCCTCCCTTGGGATTAGGTTGCTCAATATTTATTATAAATATTTCCCTCTTTTCTTTTAATTCTTTATTCTTTTATTTTTGCACAAAAACATGCTAATTATTAGTTTTACACTATGCATGCTTTTTGGTAATTATTTGTATTTACAAACATATACATGCATTTGCAAAGGTTTTTGTAGCTAAAAAATAAGAATAAAGAGTGATGAATGAGTATTCATCACCCCCTATACTTAACTTTGTTAGTCCCTTAGCAAACACTTATTTGAAAAAGAAGTGAAAAGAGAAAAGAAAAAGAAAAAGAGGAGAATGTACATGGATCAAGATTGAATATTAAACTTGCCTTCATTAAATTGAAATATGGAGCTCGATCAGATCTTTGGATTATTAATGTGTCGGAACCTTATTTGGACTTAAGTTTAAAACTCAACAGCCTCTAAGTTCCACTATTCTATAACCAGGACTCCTCAACAATCCAGATCAGAACAAGTCACCAAACACAAACCCTGAAGACCATGAATCTTTCCTTGTACTGTGAATGTGAAGTATAAGCTCTCCACCTCAGAAATGGCAACTTGACAACCCTCCCCAACAAGGTAACTCTATGACCCCAATCTGGCCACTCTTTCCTCGAGGAGCGGGGTATTCCCTTCTAAGTTCAAGTTCAACCGGCTTAAGAAGAGGGGGAAGAAGAGAATGGACCATGGCCAGTGTAGCCATGTATCCTTGGGAGCTCAACCAGTGTAGCCAAGTCTCCCTGCTGCAAGCTACATAAGGTGGGACATGAATCTCAAGCTTGGCTTATTTGCACTATATACATACTCCAGTGGGATTATCATTTTCTATCAGACCCACCACTTTTTTGGAGTTATTTTCTTTTTGCATTTTTTTTCAAGTGCATCTATACAACATATACATGTGCAGCATATAAACAAGGAGTTTTTCCTCTTGAGCCAGTAGACTATCCCTCTTTTGAAGCATTATTGCAACCCACAACTCATGTCGTTAGACCTCATGGCAACCAGACCAAGTTGAGACACACTTCCTTCACTAAAAGAAGAAAAGAGGTTCCGCCTAGAAGTACTACCCTCATATGCTACCCCAAGTCAAGGAAGACTGCCTCCTCACCACCTCATCCGTAGAGAGCTCGGTGCTAAGTGCGGTGTCCAAGTAAAGCCATTGTCTATATGAGTCATGTGTGTGTTGTTAAGTGCTCTACTTAGTCTCATTGAGATGACATGTGATCATAGCCTAGTGGACTCAAAGAATTAAGTCACCATGGATCTGAAAAAGCCTTAACCCATAAGCCCTATAAGGTTCCTCTTAGAAATTAGGTGGATTAAGATCTTAATCAAGCTCCATTTCCCAATTTAATTCCAGGCTAGTTTAAATGTCAACTATAAATCCAGGAAAAAACTATATACATATATACAAAGATGTTATTTACACAATATTTACAAACATGCACAATTTTTGAAAATGTTTTGAAATCATGGATGTATGCGTGAATGCAAGTTTTGCAAAATATTTACACACATTTACACAAGATTTTTGCAAACTTTTGATTTTCAAAACATTTTGGAAAAATTTTGTACTATATACATAATTTTGATATGAAAATATTTACACAAAACTTTACACAAAAAGATTATGAAAACATTTTACAAAAAATAATTTGTATAATAGCTATGTATGTGCCATAAAAGAATGTTTATTTACAGGAAATTTTTTTAATTTTTTGTGGTTTTTAGGTTTTTAGCCATTTTAATTATTAACACACTCACACAAAGTATGAGTTATGGCTAAAGTATATATGAAATATATACACACCCCCTATACTTAGCTCGAACGATGTCCTCAGAGTCAAGAGCGATGAAGAAGTCATAACTCGTGCTAGGTATAGGGAAGTGAAAAGGAAGGCTATATACAAAGACGAATGAATGAATAGAAAATCAAGAGAGTCTCGGCTTTTCCCCATATACTTAGGATCAAGTAATCCTAAGTATAGCAGGTTGTACACAAAGGAAAAACCGAGTGAAGAATGTACAGGGTCTACCCCCCCCATACTTAGGGTAAAATATCCCTAAGTATAGGCAACAAAAATAGGGGTAAAATGAATCAAAAGAAATACCCAAAGGTCCTACATCCCCCCTATACTTAGGGTAAAGTACACCCTAAGTATAGCATAATTAAAAGATGAAGAAAGGGATGTGGGACTAAAGAATGTAATGATAGTGGACATCTGGATCTATACAGGTCGGAAGAGCAGTGCTAATCAGGCGTGAGATGCAATAGATGCGAGTCAAGAGAGTCACATCTCACGCAAAATGAATCAGGGCAACATCAACGACCCACGGCTCATGATCTAGAAATGGCTTGAGCCGCTGGCCGTTCACTCGAAAGGTACTCTCAGAAGACAACTCGGATATATCAATTCTACCGTTGTCGTGTACCTTTCTCACAAGATAGGGTCCCTTCCATTTGCTCTATAGCTCCCTGGAAATAGACGAAGCCTAGCATCAAACAACCATACTCTCTGTCCAGGCTCAAAATGCTTGTGGCTGATATGAGAATCATGCCACTCCTTCACTCTCTCCTTGTACTGTAGGCTGTTTTGAGAAGGCGGTATCTCTAAGCTCCTCCAAGGCTGCTAACTCTGCCCTCCTCTGGTCTCCTACACTATCTAGATCCACAAGTATCTCAGTGACTGCCCAAAGTGACATGTCCCTCAGATCAACAGGTAAATGGCACGGCTTGCCATATACGAGTCGAAAGGGAGATGTGCCCAATGGTGTCTTGAAAGACGTCCTATATGCCCACAAGACCAAGTCCAAAAGCTGTGACCAATCCTTTTGGTCAGGGCGGATGACTTTCTGCAAAATAGTCTTGATCTCCCTGTTCGACACCTTGGCTAGACCATTCATCTGTGGATGGTATGGAGTGGCAACTCGATGGTCTATGCCGAACTCGCTAGCAAGGGCCTTCACCTGGTCGTTGATGAAATGAGACCCCCCATCAGAAATCAACACTCGAGGTACCCTGAACCGCGTAATGATGTGCTTCCTCAAAAAACTGCATACTGTCCCGGCATCAGCGGTTCGGGCGAGGATGGCCTCAACCCAACGACTAACATAATCAACGGCCAACAGAATGTACTCAAATCCCTGACTCTTAGGGAATGGACCATGAAATCGATGCCCCATGCATCAAAAACCTCACATAAGTGAATGGGCTGCATCAGCATCATATCACGCTGTCCACAAGTGCCCATCCTCTGACAGTCAGTACACCTCTTCACGAACTCATCAGAGTCCTTGAAGAGGGTAGGCCACCACAGGCCGGATTGGAGCACTTTCTGTGTCGTTCTCCTCCCAGAGTGATGTCCTCCTGCCTCAAACTTGTGGCAGTAAGTGAGGACGCTATGGTGCTCCTCCTGAGGAATGCACCTACGCCAGACGTTATCCCCTCCTTCGTGGTAAAGGATGGGATCCTCCCAGTGGCAGGACTTGGCCTTCGCGAGGAAGGTCTCAAGCCTCTGCCTGGGCCAATCTTGTGGAACTTTCTTAGCAACAAGAAAGTTCACAATATCGGCATACCACGGGAGTGAGGCGATAGCAAGGATCGCCTCATCTGGGAAGGTCTCACAAATAGGATCAATATGCTCAGAATACTCAAGGTGCTCTAGTCGGGAGAGATGATCCGCCACCACATTCTTGACTCCAGGCTTATCCTTGATCTCAATGTCGAACTCCTGGAGTAGAAAAATCCATCTAGTCAGTCTGGCCTTGGCATCCTTCTTTGCCATGAGGTACCTGATGGCGGTATGATCAGTAAACAGGGTCACTCTAGATCCAATAATGTACGATCTGAACTGATCTAGGGCGAACACTACGGCAAGCATCTCCTTCTCTGTGACTGTGTAGTTATGCTGCACGGAATCCAATGTGCGGCTAGCGTAGTGGACAGCAAATGGGACTCCATCCCTCCTCTGTCCAGCACGGCCCCTACGGCAAAATCAGAGGCATCTGTCATGATCTCGAATGGGAGAGACCAATCAGGCGGCTGAAGAACAGGAGCCTCAATAACACATCTCTTGAGAGTCTCAAAAGGACGAAAGACACTTGTCATCGACAAGGAACTCGGTGTCTTTCGTTAGGTCAGTCAACGATCGGGCAATCCTACTGAAATCATGAATGAATCGTCGGTAGAAACCGACGTGCCCCAGGAATGACCGTAACTGCCGCAAATGGATGGCAGTGCGAGTTTTCTAATGACATCTACCTTGGCCGGATCAACCTCCATGCCCCTGTTGGAGATGATATGCCCAGCACCGTCCCTTGAGTCACCATGAAGTGACTCTTCTCCCAAGACAACACCAAGTGGAACCTCTATACATCGCTGAAGTACTCGGTCTAGGCAGTCAAGACAGGAGTCGAATCCGTCGCCGTAAACCGAGAAATCATCCATGAAGACCTCCAAGCACTCCCCTACCATGTCCGAAAAGATCGACAGCAATGCATA